>VZTZ01021404.1:283748-382237 GCA_013400955.1 Drymodes brunneopygia | reverse complement strand
AAATCCTTCAGGCATCACTGGCAACTTTTACAATCCTCCCATGAGCAGCAGGGCGTGGTGAAGCCTGTCTGGGAGCAGTTGTGGTGGTGCCTCCTGCCCCAGACCACGTTATAATCTGAGCAAAGCTCATTAGGCCTCAGCATTGATGAACAGCACCTGGGCTGAGCCCCTCCTGAGTTTGTCAGAAACACTGCCTGCTCCCAGGAACTTGTGCTGTCAAATGAGCTCCTGCTATTTTCTTAATGAACAGCCTTTGAAATGCTTTTTTGCTGGAATAATGACCCAAGTGAGATGATATTTTTATTCTCAGACTTTCAAAGAAAGGCACTGACCTGAATTGCAGCCAGGATGAGACATTGTTATGACCTGAGCCCAGGCCTCTCTTGTGGCCCAACAAACAGTGGCCCAAAGTGAGACCCTTTGAGCTCTCCTGTGACCAGCACCTCCCTCTGAGGGGACACCTCTCTGGAACAGAGACCCCTCAGGTTTGCTGTACTTGGGGGATCACTGAACAGTGACAGATCCTGGCCTGATACCCCAATTCCTCAGCCCTTCTTCTGCTGAGAACACACAAAGGCATCTGAAGCGAGTATTTCACTGCCTTCAAGGGGAATTTTTCGCAGGTACCTTGTACAGACTCTTCATGTCTGTCTGCATGCAAGAGTGCATATGCCATGGCAAATGTGGGAGAAGTGCTGCTCTCCTGGATTCTTAGACAGTTTGGATTTATAGGTGAGGCCTGAAAGTAAGTTACTGTTGTGGCACAGTATATCCTATGTGAATCCTTTCCTAACTGTTGAATTATAAGTTAAGTTAAATGCTGTTAAGGTGCTTTTAAATTTAAGTTAAATACTCTTAAGCTTAAATGCTGTTAAGTGCTGTTGGGCCTTTAGGCATATTCCTTTTCATCCTACCATTTCTATCCTTTTGTGCCTCCCCCCACCCCACCTCGACATGTATAGTTTTGGGATTTATTTTGGTTTGGATTGATTAAATCTGGATTTTTTAATTTGCTTTTCCTCGGTGTGATTTAACCATCTAGGAAAGGTAGTGTGAACTTTGCCAATGAACTTTGTTGTGCTGTTGCTTTATGTTAAACCTGTCTTTACTGATACCTTTGATGGTGATTCTTTAATTGATCTTAAAACACTCGTTCACAACAAAATCACATCAGTAGGACAAAGTGAGGGCCTGTCCCTGGCTTCCCTTGTGACTTGCCTGGATGGCAACAACAGTACAAGGTGCCCAACGCTCCATCCCAAACAAGGTATCATGCTTGTGCCTCAAGGCAGTATCTGCCTGCTAAAATTAGCACTGAGACCCACTTCCCCTCTTTTATAGGGCAGCGCTGGATTAATCATTTCCTGAGTGGAACACTGATCTCCTCAAGTCAGGAGAAGTCATACTCTTCAGTTTGATTTCCTAAGATCCGGCCCTTTAGCTCCACGAAGTTAAGACTGGGGGAGTCTCAACAGCTGACTCCAGACCACCATGCACTGACTCTGCTCTTGTGCTTCCTCTAAGCAGTTTATTTTTGCTTATTTTGAACTGCAGTCATTTGGGAATAGCACCGTTGGGTATTTGATGAAGGTTCATACTTCACTCTGCACGTACTTTTGTCAAAAAAGCTTTTATTGCAATGCAAAATATCTTCTGTATATGACATCTTTCTGCCCCCCCCAACCCCCTTAAATTTAATGAGTAATCCTTTCTGGGTTTGTACATTGTGATTCTTGTGTGTATGTATGAATATATATACATATCTATATATCTATCAATCTATAGATATTATATTAATACAATCATATATAAATCTGGACCTATATCATTTTATATATACACATATCACTGGATATATGTGTGTGTGTGCATATACATATACATACATTACATATACACTATATACACATATATGCACACACATACATATCGTATAATCATAAACATCTGTTGGTTGTCAAGGGACTTTTCTTTAACAAAATAAGTTCCATCAGTGGATTTTACTTCTGTAGTGCAATTTTACAGGAAGTTAACATTTCCACATTCAATATAAAAGAAACAATATACATTTGAAAACGTGCCATAGGATTTTTAATGAAAAAATTAGAAAAGTGCATTATTTTACAACACTACAGTAAATGATTCTTTTTTTTTTCTCTGTAAAGACATTGTAAAATATATACAGGGTTGCGTAGTGCATTCATTACAAAAAAAAGATGCAATCCCTTGCATAAATTACATATTGTACAGGGGTTCGCTGTCTACTTGGACTTGTAAACATTTGTGTGATACAGTTTTCATTCTTTAAGTAAGCTGCAATACATCTTATTTTCATTTGACTGTTGTTGCATTCTGACTCCAGTACGGCATTCTAAGGCCATGTGTGAAGGCATCCTCTCCCATGACGGAGAAGGCCAGGAAAAGAAATGAAAACACAAAAGAGTCTTTAATTTGGTTCTTTGTAATCAAGTTATCACTGGTTTAACAAATCACGTCTTGATGCTTATGACCTGATCACTCTCGTTTGCTAGGACCAGCTCAACAGCTATATTGAAGTTTAGAGGTCTGAAATGAGCAGAGAAAACAGCTTCCAGGAGGTAAATTCCCAGTGCAGTCTCCACAGCCAAGCAGTTCCTCTTTCTAGATGACCATACCCCTAATGCTCTGTGTGCTGCACAGAAAATGTATCAACCAGGGTAGAAATTTAGATTTTTGCTCTATCTCAGGCTGTTGAGGGCCTTTAGAATGCCGTCAATACACCGTCGGTAAATCCGCATATGCACATTCAAAGAAGTACAAAAATGCACCAAAAAGTGTCAAGAGATCCAAAAGAGACACAGCATCAACACACACTCACAAACACACACATACACGCACGCTTCTGTCTGAGCAGGAAGGCTCAGTCTCCAAAGTAGGATTCACAATTTAATTTCAACATGTATGTGTGTTTGGAAGAAATCCAAGAATTTCCATATAAACTCCTTAGGTCCCAAATTGAACACTTTTATCCCTGTTTCTCGTAGATGAACAGTTTGTTGAAGTAAGAAATTGCACCTTGAAGAGACAGTATCCACATTCTTTTGGCCTACTGGAAACAACTGTTAAGCCCCCCCTCCCTTCCCCTATTGACCTATCCAGCTCCAACTCATTTCCTTTGCCATCATGTCCCTAGGATCAAAAGTTTTACTTGATACTCCTCCAATGGCAACAAACAGCCACACAAATCTTAACAAGTCAAGGGAAGAGGAAAAAGAAAGCATTTTTTTTCTTCCACAGTTCACTCCTGACCTTGCAAAAGGGAAAAAAAAAAAAAAAAAAAAAAGAACAGATGCATTATTGTTTGTATTATAGGAAATTTGCATTCTGTAGAAGACAGATTAGGTTTGCATTCTAAAGAACAAGCCATTGCCTCATAATTTCTTCTTATTTCTTAGTTGTCTAAAGGTTTGTAGTAGACAAGACTCTTTCTGAAGCATATATTAGCTTTTTTTTCCAGACAAGGTCAGCCCAACAGTACTTACACCCAAACTAACTTTGTGTGCATTAACCAAATTTGTCAAAGTCCAAAAAAGCAGTGTTCAGAGTGGTACCCAAGAAATTACTTAATAAAGCCAATTGCTAAATTAACTGTTTTAAACTTCTTGTGACCTGGACACTGGGATCCTGCTCTTGTTATGCAGGTATTACACTTGTCCTCCAATTAGCTGAACAATATTCCTGTGCTAAGAATTTATTAAAAAAGTATCTGGTGTGATGTAAATGCAGCTGAACAGTTGAAAAGGAGGGAAACTGCCAAGAGAAGATCATTAAGTTGTGTTGAGCAAACCAGTTGTGTTGGACAGTGGTGATCACACAGGATTCTGCTCTTCCCAAGAAAATAAAAGGGGCACAATATCAACAATCAAGAGGAATTTCCCACTGCTGCCTCTGACAGCAGTGTCTCTCCATGCTGGACATTGAGAAGATAGGCTAAAAAGGATCTTTACTGGAAAATATACACAGCAAGAATGAATTCTTCAAAGAAAAGAGAAGTCATGTGGAAATATCAGTCACCATAGAACATCTGGAGATTCAATGCTGAAGAACTTGAAAGGAATGTACAGTGAAGATAAAAAACCCAACTAATTGCATTGCTAGAAGGATCTCAATATATCTCTTTTGCCCCACTTGGGCAACCTTTTGGGAAGACAGCAGCTGCTAGAGAAATTGGAAGAATTTGGCAAAGTTTTGGTGGTCACAACCATGATGAATTGCTGTGATCTGACCCCCAGATCCATTTGGATGAGTGGCGTAACGAAGACAATGAGATGTGCCCACTGCTGCATGCTGAACAAGAAACTTCACCCACTTCACCATTGAGAAGGGGATCTGAGAAGAAGAGCTTCAAATCAGAGAGGTGAGATAAATGTGGTAGATACTTCACAGGAAGCATTAAAAGAAACAGCTGCAGATCTATCTGAGGGCACTGCCACCCAAGTCCTATGTCTTGGTTTCTAAGGAGAACGCTGCCCTGAGCTCTTGCCCAGTGTGCAAGTCAGAGATCAGCCCTGAACTCAGTGGGAATGAAGAGCCTCACTGCATTGGTGCTGAGCTAAAATCCCTTCCCCAGATTCTTCCAACACCAGCTCCAGTCAACGTGCCAAGATGATGCTAGTCAATAGGGCAGCTGAGGCATGACCCCTTGTCAGAAGTGATGTTATCAAATAGGCCTTTTGGAAATTGTTTTGTAGAGTTGCAGTTTCAGACTCTGGGAGGCCAAAATCACTTACACAGTCTACTTCAGATAATCTAATTAAATACTTTTATCAGATTAATTATCCTGTGAACAATAATTATGATTGAGCAGCTTCATACCCACTCTGTAGGGAGAGCCAGCAATAATGAATTAATGTTATTTCTCTGAAGGTCAGTTTTGATGACATTTTGACATGAAGAAACTGTCCAAACACAGTCAATACAAAGAGGTTTCTTTGCTATATTGTGACCTCCTGAATTCAGCTAGAGAAGCTTAGAATTTCCCACACATTCCTTTGGCTCTGGGGAGGTGCTATCAAAGATGAACAAGGATACCACAGTTCAGGTCTTTTGGATTTGTTGCGGGCAGTAGGAGGGTTGATGCAACTGATCTCTTCCATGGAATAGGAGAGGGAAGGTGCTTTAGAAGATACAACTTTCCCTACTTTCCTTTGACACCTCTGTTGGTAAGGTGGTCTCACCACAACAATCCATCCCACTATGAACCAGCCCTGGTCTGTCCTTCCCACACCTTCTGCCAGTCCTGCGTGGGAGGATGCTGGCAGATGATTAGAAAATAACTAAAGCGAGAAGGCCATGACTCTTTCTTAATCTGAAACTATGCCATGAACCTCACCAATGATCTACAGACAATGAGCCAAACCACAGTGGCTCTTTACCTGCTTTATATATAATTTGTGCTGGCCATTCTCTTGATGGCCTTCTCCCAAGCAAACACACTCCAAAGTTCTCCTTATAGGCTATTGCATTGCATCCCAGCCAGGGAAGAAATGGATCTCACCCATTCAAGGTTATGCACGTTGCATTTCCTATTTAATTCCCTACATATTGCTTTTAATCAATCTGGAGATTTCTTTTGTCAGCCATAATTAGAGAGGAACATTTCCTTCCCCAGGGTGTAGTTGTGTAGCATAACACTTTTCATTAATAGATGAGGGGGCAGAGAACAGAATGTGGTGATCTTGGGCCTGAACATACGTCCATGAAATGGCAAGCTACTGAGTTAATGTCTGGGTGGGAAAGGGGGGAGCGAGTATGGAGAGAGCCAGAGGGTGGCTGTCTGTGAAATGCATCTCTCCTCTAGCCTCAAGTGTAGTGCTCTGGATACAGCAATTACTGCAAGCTGTTCCACAGGCCAGATAAACAATGAATCAAAGCCAGGATGGTGGTATCAGAACTCATGCATGAGGAAGATGCATTATGGAGCATAGTTTCAATTATTGTATTTGCCAGCTCCACTTGTGAATTCGCCAGCTATGATAAATGTTATCATCCTGTTGTTTGCTCTGCATTTCTCAAAGTGAACTAAAAGACAACGCAGCTTGGAACTGTGAATATTAATTACCAATAAAATTGCAGCATTAATCTTTCCCCTGCTACCCCTCCTTTTATTTTTTCCCAATCTGTTGAGGGTGTTAATGCATGGCAGCACTCCTTAACCCTCAGAAAGCAAGGTGAAGGAGGGCTTTGGGATATTTATTAATTACAATAGTCACAGAAGGAGAGACAAATGAAGGCTGAAGGCTCCAGGGATAGTATTTCCAGCCTAAAATTAGCAGGCATCTTTGAATGACTGGATTCCAAAAAGCAAAATACAGCTGCATAAATTATACAGGTTGAATGTTGGTTTTAGGTCTTACTGCTTTCCCTTAGGTGTAGGAAAGACTGTCCATGGTGAGCAGTAGTTGGAGGCATTGATAGAGCATCTAGCACTAAACAGAAAAAAGGTTCACATTCCAGTCTCAGAAAAAGGGTATAAATCAGGACTAATTTCATGGCACCCAAACCAGCTGGCTTCAAAGGAAGGCCCTGCCTACCCAGGCCTTAGACAAAGAGAGAATTTGCTCATGTCCTCTTACACTGGGAGCATCAGGAGGAGGAAATAGCATCACTAATATAATATATCCCAGAGATCAGCACTGTTTAGGATGGGCTGGCTGAATAAAATCTTGGTTTAAATGGAGACAGCAAAATCCTGACAGGAGAGTCAGGAACACAATGAACCTCCCCATCAGCAGTTATCAGTGAACACTGGGGTAGGCCTTGACTGAGCAGAGGACAGTCAATTTCCCAGACTGATTCTACACAGATGAAAGCTCAACAGTCCTTCAGCATCACCTCACAGCCATTCCAGCTGGAAATAACAGAACTGCTCCTGCTGCTGAGAACAATTTCTTTTTTCCCAACTTTCTTTTTGCCTTCCTGCTGCTTTTTTTGGGTGAAAGTTCCTTTGTCATATTCATTATATGCATCTTAAAGAACTGAAAATTGTATTTTGGCAAAGAGTTTCATCAGTTTTTCATGGTTTTAATTCAGCCTCTGAGCTCAGACTAACTGGCATAAGAGTCCCAGGGCACCTTCCATCTGTAATCAATATCTCTATGTCCAATGCCATCATTCCATTTGCTTCAATTTTAGTTAATTCTTATGATAGCTAATCCTTTTTCTACAATTTATCTTGCTGAAGTTCCCAAAATAAAGTTTGATATAAAATCTAGATGACAGCAGGCTGGTCAGAAGGCATTATTTTCTTTTTCAGTTCTGTGAGTGTTACACATCTCTGGTTGATGAAAGTAGCAGTGGTGCGATTCTCATTGTAATTTGTGCAATATTCCAGTCAGTAATAGTGTCTTGTTGAAATATGCATGAAAAAGTCCATAACATTAGTGTAATGGACACGCTCCAACACATCTCTCTCATCCGGCTTCCTCATAAAGATTTTAAATGACTGTCTTAATTAGATCTTCATATTAACGGGAATATTACATAAAGCTAAATGAGGACATAAACTTCAGCTGAAAGCTACTTCTACCCAAGCCCCTGCCCTCTGCTCTGCACACACCAAATAGCTTTGGAACATTTTCATGCTCCATCTTGGTTCCACTGATTGCTCCTTTTTAGGCTTTTAGCAACAAATCAAGCTTATTTCTTTTCCTTAACAAAAATTTCTAAATCTGTCAGAGAAAACAAGGAATTACCTTGCTTAGGTCAGATTCACAATAATCTTGATTATTGCCCTGGCATTTCATTGATCAAAACTCTAGGGAACTAATAAGAAAATGTACAATACAGTAGATTAACTGGTCACTTCCCTCTTTTATTCTCTTTTTTTATTTTATTTTTTTTAATAATGTCTATTGCATCCTAATAAGCTGTTACAGAGTTCAAACAGAAGTATATTGCTGAAGGTCACTGTACATCTCCTCCATTCATTAACAACCAAGAAGCTATTTTGGACTCTTGAAGGAACATCCAAACACCCCTTCTAGGGCTGCTCCACCACAGGCATCCCTGTAAAGCAGGTGCACGTACAAAGTGCTGGCAAAGCAGTGCCTGTTAGATCTGTCAGGATATTCCTTACACAGTAATGAAGACCAAGTGGAGACTTGTGCCTGCATTGTTCTATTAAGTTTCCTCTTGTTTCCATATCACAGCATGCTCAGTCAAAGCTATTTTGGTGCTTCACTGATCAAACTGATTTTTCCCTTTGATGATAATATGAAATATTGTAGGATAATAGGGTGGTTATATAATCAAAGTCGACAGCAGGGAGCTAAATTTGTGTTGTTTTGATGAAGAGCACATTAGTGTGACATAAATAGACTAATCTGATTTATTATTATTATTTCTAATGCTTAATAATAGGGAAGGGTAGGGGAAATGAGACTCTGGGGAATGAGTGCATCACAAAGTGATAGCAGACATTAGGATGTCTAGTCATAAGCAGCACCACTACTACCTGCTCATAGCTGAATTCCAAAAGAGCGAGCAGCGAGCAAGAGAAGCTGTTCTGAAAGAAATAACATCTTAAGTGGAATAAACCAAATAATGTACTAGCAAAAATATTCTGTGAAAAACAGTGTTGTGAGAAGAAAACATATTGGGCAGTAAGGCAGAGACAGAACTGACAAAAGTCAGCTCACCTTTCACTGACTGACTTTTCATGTTTAACTAAAAAGCTGGGATTAACCTTGGACAAAAGCTTCCCTTTCATGATTCAGTCTGTTCCAGTTCCAGACAGCCCAAGCCATTATTCATACATCAGTCAAAAACCATGAAAACAACTAAAGAGAGAGGCAGATTTTGCCTTGTGTTCTGATGTGCACATGTGAAGTTTCTTGTGTCTAGCTGCTCACAAAGAAAAGTCCTACAAGTTTCCCTGCAAAGGAAACATCCTGCTACTTCAAAATCCCGTGTGTGGCAAAAATACAGGTTGGACAGAATTGTGGGCTCTTCAGTCAGAAAATAAAATAAATAAACATATTTGAAAATCCCAAGGAATGCAGATACATTCAAGCAAAACACTTTCCCACATACACACTCATTATAGCTTTTAGATTTAAATGTATGGCTACAGACACCTACTCTGGCTCCTTCATATCAACATACACAGATTTCTTCAACTACATCTACACACTTCAACTAAGCTAAAGCAGAGCTATTATAAAGCCACTGAGTTTTAATGCAAACACTCTAAGTGGCAGATAACCCATCACATGCTGAGGTAAGTTTCTTCCCTGGTTAAATACCCCATGTATTAAAATTTACTCTTTATTTATTTATGGTTCCAGAGGGAAGATTTAGTAACAAATCAGGTAGAGTATGTAGTTTTCAGCTTCTCCAGTTCAACATGTTTTACAGGACATTTAAAGATGATTTCTATATGCAGCAGAAAAAATAGTTTCTTCTTTTCTTAAAGGAAAAGAGGAAAAAAAATCTAAGCAATGTTTTATAAGATGCAACTGCTTTTTTCTTTTTAAAGGTTTTTCTAAAAGTCCTATTACCAAAATTCTCCTTTGCCAGGCACAGAATTCAATTCGAATTCTGCAAAACCCCAAACTTTTCCTGCTTCTCTCCAGTGTTGAATACACCCAGCAGCTGTACATAATACAGAGGAAAATATTCCAGGCGTACTTTTTTTTAATCTCCATAGCAGGAAAAGAGACATACATTTATTTGTACTTCTGGGATAACAAGCAAAGATGAACAAAGTGAATTGGGAGAGCACCTTGAACCCCATGGGCTGACAGGGGAAGCAGCTTCCAGGTGTCAAACACTGAGCTGTTTAAACACAGCCTAAAACTGCCTTTTTAGGTGTTCTTGCTCTGACCCTTCTGCCAGCAGCATTTGCCCTAGGACATGGTACTGGCAGCACAGCATGGATGCACCCAGCATGCCCCACACTTTACTCTGAAGGAGTCCATCCTCATCCATCCTCATTAAGAATCCTGTTAGTTCCTCTCTAATCTTAATGGAGGATTTCATGCCACAGCAATTTCTACACCCGAAGGAAGCTGCATAAGGGAGTCAAAGTCATGGATAACTTGCTTGTCATTTACTTATTGAAAGACAGATGTGGAGAACATGAGCATATTTGATAGGTAATAATTTAAAGCCAAGGAGAAGACAACAGAGGAGGAATGACATTCCTTATTTCTCCCTATTAATGCTCTTTATAGATGCCTCTTTGAGAAGGTATCAATATCCATCAGCACACAGAGCTCAGCGTTGGGCACACACCAAGTAGTTTTAAGGGTAAAAAAGGATTATTGCTTTTACACTGAGAGCACAAAATGGTAGATTCAGCAGGAGGCGATTAGTGTCAAAAAGAAATGGGTTTTGTATGGCAGATTAACACGGAAAGTGATTTAAAAGATAGAATTAAATCAGAGACAAAGGTGCAGGTTCATAAAACTCCCAGTCCTACCCAAAGATAAATCTCCAAAAGCACTAATCCCATGTAATCACTGAAAATTCCTATTCTCTTAAAAGGGAGCTGGATTAGGCCTCTAATAAAAGTCTGTTTGGTCCAGATGAACAACTGAGAGATGGACAATGTCCAAGGAACAGCCCTATGACATGGTCTCAACATCCTGCACTACAACTTGCCAACACAACTGCTCCTGCTGTTACCCTCCAAACACTGGAGTAAAGCGATTTTTGCCTGTTGCTGCTAAATGCACTTTGCCTTTGCCGAGCAAAAAAAGCAACATCACATCTAATCTCACAAGTTCCCAGTGAGCCAAACACAAGATACTGTCCCTTGAATTCTTCCTGAGACCAACAAAGGCTTTCCATTATTTACAAATCAAAAGCATTTAGAGACAATCATCTTTATTTTTTTATTTAAAACAAGGAATGCCCTGTCACTGTTATATAAGAAAAAATATACATCCTCCTATTTATACCCATCTTAACCAAGCATTCCAAAAAATATAAATCCTATTCATGCAGGTAATTGCTGCACAAAATAATAATAATAATAATAATAATAATAATAATAATAATAATAATAATAATTTATAAATAAAATAAAAATAACNNNNTCTAGCATTAAAAAATTTACCATGATACACCTGGTATATTGACTGCTTATGGCGCATGCTTCTCTTGGCAAAAAAATAAAAACCAAAACAAATTGGTTCCCCTCCCACCCTCCCCGTTCCTTTTGGAAGCAATTTAAAAAAAGCAGGCTGGAACACAATTGCTTCAAGGGCAAAAAAGAAAAAATAATACCTGATGTTGTAATTTTTGTCACATGGCACTGGTTGTGGAATTGCACGCACACACACACGCACACGCACCCGGCACTCACACAGGCACACGCACACACACTGCAACCTGCTCGTGAGGAAAAAAGTTTGTTAGGTCAGGAGTGCCAGTGGCACATGAAGGCTCCCAGCTGTGTGTGCAACTTTGGATTTGGTACCCACTTCACTTCACCTTGAATCCTCTGACATCCACCAAGGGGGTAATGTAAGGCATACTTTGCTGGAACAGTAATAATCCATGCTTCATGCTCAAGAGCTGAGTCTCAGAGGAGGACTGGCTTGCTCTACTCCCTTTGGCCTCGCTCCGTCTCACTCAAGGAACAAAAAACCCGAAACAACAAAGAACTGGGAAAAACAAGGATAGCAAAATAAGACAAATCCCTTTAAATGGACTTTCGCCGTTTCATCAGCCTGTGGTTATCTGTAAAGCTGTGCAACCCAGGTGAGATGGAGCTGACAGGAGATGGGAAAAGGCTGTTTTTTAATGTGCTTGGCGAGATCTCCTCTATCTTGTAAGAGATGGAGTGAAAGTACTGGGGGTTCAGCTTCGAGCTGAACGAATTTTGGTGGGACACCACCCGGCTGGTGTACTCGTGGGACCTGTAACACATGCAGGAACAAACTGACTGAAGGTCTGTTACTTCGGCCTTGTACCGTGGCCGGCCATGCTGGGAGTCCTCTTGGATGTGGATAATCATGCTGTTGCGGTTCCCTGCCAGGGACGCCCGCTCCTCGGCATCCCGCCTCTCATCCTCACTGTTCATGGTCAAGAACCTGAGAACAACCAGATTTAGAAATGCCCCGATGACTGTCAACCCCACTAGAATGTACATAAAGCTAAAAGCCACGTAGAGAGGCTTCTTTTGAAGGGCCCCTTTGGTCTGCAGGGCCACATAGTCTCCAAACCCTATCGTAGTCAATGTTATAAAGCAGTAATAGTAAGCATGGAAAAAGCTCCATTCCTCGTACTGGGAAAAGGCTGCTGCTCCAATGCAGAGTGTCCCCATGCAGGAGAAGAAACCCACAGTGACCATGTTTTCCATGGAGACCTCGGTGCTCCTCATGCCACAGCACTTTTTGATGCGTTTCAAGAGGTACTTGACGAAGGTGTTCATGCGCTCGCCCAGGCTCTGGAACATGACGAGTGTCAGTGGGATCCCCAGGACCGCGTAGAACATGCAAAAGGCCTTCCCTGCGTCCGTCCCTGGGGCAGCGTGTCCGTAACCTGGGAGGGGACGGAAACACCGTGTCCGTAACCTGGGAGGGGACGGAAACACAGGACAGTCAGTAGGGCAGGTGATGGAAACACAGGACAGTCAGCAGGGCAGGTGATGGAAACACAGAATAGTCAGCAGGGCAGGTGATGGCCGCAGTTCCCCCATCGTGCAAGCCACGCAAATTGCTCTGATGCCACAGCCAGACCCAAAGCTGCAGGGACACTGCAGTCACACCACCTTCCCACATCTCCTCACCCACGCCCTGTGCCGGAAGTAAATAAGGCACAGAACAACAAAGCTGTTCATGCAGGAGTGGGAAAGGTGAAAGAATGGTCAACCCATTCTACCTCAAACAATGATGAGTCTCCTAAACAAGGTTATATATTCACATATATATAATTGTATTGTTTAACTGAAGAAATTTCATGTCTGTCCAGTGTCACATGCAACAGAGGAAACTTTGGAAATAGATAGACTTTCCCAGAGTGTTTTTGAGAGTAGTTGGTGTTGCCCTGTCCCAAATTCAGAGTATCGTGATGGCATCCAAATTCTGTGTCTGCTGACAGCATGGAGTTAACAACATCCACAGGCCCACCAGCCAAAGAAATGCCTTTTCAAACTCTTCCATATTGAATAAGTTTTTCTCCTAGACAACTTATGAAAGTCACTCATTGCTGGAACACCATAGGAATTTAGGGATTTAATGCCAGTTCTATCTTTACTTACTGAACAATAAGCAACTTACCAGCTTGTGCCATAGTTTTACAGCTTTGACAGTTAGTCAAAGCAATGACAAAGGCAATTTCATCAGGATTTTAAACTAATCCAAGGACAGAGGATGTAACACTTTTCACAGCACAGTTTTCAGATGGAAAATCATGACTAAGCCTTTATTCTAAACCAAACCATAAGCAGGGCACTGTTTGGATATGATAATTACACCTTTTCATATTACATTGCTTTCAAAGGCTACATTTCTTAGAGCTGAGATTTTAAGGGACTGTACCAAAGTCTCCAAAACGAGATGGTTGGGACCCACCTGGCCATGGCGTGCACTCACCATGTGGGTACCACTATCCAGAGTCCCTTTAAAGTCAGTCAGTAGAAATATGTACTTCACAGGGGCAGTTCAGTTGTGTACACAGAGGTGTCTAAAATAGGTCAGTGAGTTATTCTCACTGATTCAGGAGACAACTATTTCTCCACAATCATTATAATAGAAATCTCAGGACAAAACTCTGTTCAAGATTAATATACCTACATTTATGTATGTGTTCTATGCATGTGTACTACTATGTGTCTAAACTCCCATTAAAGTCAACAAAAATTCTATGAAAATGGGCAGTAGAGAGTTATTTAACTGACCATTCCAAGTCTGGCAAGATGAAATGGCGGTTCTGACTGTTCATTGATCATGTTCATTAGGTCCCCATTAGACTGACTAGACATCTGTTGACTGCAGGAGAGTTTAGACACTCACAGCACTGGCAGGCAACTACCTGTAAACAGCCAGATGAGGATATCCCAATCATGATAGTCACCTTTAGTGACTGTCTCCAGTGTAGGTGCCTGCACTGGAGATATTGAGGGTTTAAATCAGTTTTCCAGAAAGTGTCATCTACCTTTATACCAGACCCCTGAGATATCAGGATACCCATAGAGGGCTGGCAGATACACACAGGGCATTCAGGAGACCCACACTCCTACAGATCTGAAGGTGGAGGACAGACCTGACCTGAGATACCACTGAGGCAGGACCACTGAGGAGCCCTTTAGGCTCAGGTCATGGCCCTTCTGCTCTGAATTTGTCTAATCCTTTTTTGAAACTGCTGACACTGCAAACCTCCTCAATCTCCTGTGGTAACAAATTCCAGAAGTTCACTACCTGCTATGTAAAAAAGGTACATTTTAATTTCAAGGATATCTCCTTGTTTCAGCTAGAACACCTTAGTTACAGTATTGAAATTCTAAATCTTCCTTATCTACCACTTCATGTTTTCAGCTAAACTCAGCTTTATCTCTGCTCTCAGTTTTTTCCTGTCTAAACTGAAGCCACAGCCTTTTTAACTCATATAGCAGAAGTCACATTTCCTCGATCATTTCCATGTCCTTCTCTGGACCTTCTGTAGTTCTGCCACACCAGTGTTGAGATGCAGAAACCAGAATTCTGCCTTCCCCTCAGGATGGGGGTGCATCTCAGAGTCTGATTTTTACTAGAACTAAAATATGAACACCAGGCAACCTTCAAAATGTAAAGCAAGAGTAGACAAGGAAAACAAAACAAGAAAACTAGCAAGAATCCCGTTCCAAAAGCAACAGGTTTATTATTAGGCCAGTTGGTATTTGTTGATGGATGGGATATAAAAACCACTTTACAAAAGACGCACAAAACTTAAAATAGGAGGTTCTTTTCCAGGTTATAAAGGAAAGAGATTCACCTGTTATATTGGGCCAGGTAGTCTGTTCATCATAAAAAGCAGTTTCCAAATTACGTGGAAAGTGAAGTGTCTTCACCAGATTGATGCTGGGTTAGTTCCACCTGACTGTCCCTCAATAAAGGCTATAATTGCCTCTCATTACTAAGATCAGCTTTTGAACTACAGGGGTGTTAATTAAACCAGGGAGGTCTTCCTATTTTATAGCTTTAGTTACAGATGATAAAAAGAAGGAAAGCTTCAGAAAATGTGGTTTTCCAGATGGTTGCAGAGATGGCAGTTGGTGGAAATAACTTTTACTTTGGGTTCTAAAAAAAAAGTTTGAGGTGAAAAAAGGTTTCTTTTGACCTCACTATATCCCTCTCATTAAAGATATCCCAAGAAACAGTTTAGGGGCATCATAATACATTAATATTATGTGCTTACATGCTATCTAACAGTTGAATTTCTAAGATTTGTCACAGAATTTTTAATTATATATCCCATAGGATACAAATCTATCCATATCTCTGTTTTACAGATACGGAAGCACAGACACCAGCAGGCTTTAGTTTCCCTCAATTCACATAGGTAGATTGAAAGTCAAGAAATTCTGACTTCTATTTGGCCCCAAACCATACTCATGTTCCACAATATCAGCTAAATGTATCTTACTGTATTTTCACCATGAATCTGGGGTAAAGAAAGGACTTTATTAATGAAGCTGAAATAGGACTTTACGTATAGATTAATGTATAGAGGATTAGAGTCACGTATTTATCCTATACACCATGGCTTTAAGGAATAGACACCCTACACTCTGAAATGAGGGGTGTGAAAATACACCAAAGACAGACTTAACTCTCCATTAATTAAGCACTGCAGAATCTATCCAGCACTGTACAGAGTAATGCATGGAAATCAAACTGCAGCAGAGCATGTTCTCCGAGATTCAGTATTTTTCAAATCTAAAGCAAACCACTATCTTCTTAACATCCTCTGGGAAAAAGGGGAAGGTGAATAATTGCCAGAGGAAGAGGGGCACAAAGGAGCAATAGTACTGGGAAAGGATCTAGGTCACAGAGTCAGACTCCAGGTAGTTGTGTTTTACTTGCATCAAGTAAAGGCAGAAGCAGAAAAAACTGCCTTGGTAGCAGATTCCAGATACCAAAATTCTTCTTGATTTCCTCCTCACGAATGTCGCTGCCCTTTAGCAGAGTATAAAGAGATTACTTTATGTCATCATTAAGAAATGCAAGGCTTAAAGAGAAGTAGAAACGTTAATCATGACATCAGAGCTTCTCTCTCTGCTGTGGTGAAGAAGAAAGATCAAACAGAAGACTTTAGCACTGGGTAGAGGAAACACATCCTTTAACAGAGCCACAGAAAAAGGTATAGATGGAGTTTTACACTGGACCACACCTAAGTAAACACTGCCTATCCTACTCTAGTATATAGTATAGCTTGCTGAGGTCCCACAATAGAGAAATGTGACCACAGCAGGCACTTTTGTCTGGTATTTAATGAGATATCATTTGAATGATCAAGGAAAGTCTAAATTGCTCTCACTCTGATTGGAAGCAATGTCATTGGTGCTCTCTCTCATTTTCAAAACCCCTCCCAGCTGCTTAGACTTTCAAGACAGAGCTCATCTGGGCTGGCACCAAGAAGAAGAGCTTGGCATGAAGAAATGTCATGTTTCAATGTTACTCCAGTTCTGGACTGTGGAGCACCAACATACCACAAAATCCATCTCCTCCCATTCATGGAACAGCTAGGCTACAGACAACAAACAGAACTGCAGGGAGGTGTAGGCAAGGAAAGAAAAGAATCACACTGTAAGGGCTGGCACCAAATCAGTATTTTGTCAGGGTCTTCCCTGCCTTTGGTTTTTCCAGGCTTTGTCTATTCTCTGATGAAAAACTCTCAAAGAACAGGTGCACCTACATGTAATTCTGGAAGAAAAAAGGAATTCTATTTTCTTGTTTGCCAAAGTGTAACTACGAAGGTCTGATGAAAACCCACTTAGAGCCTTCGACAAAGCTTATTTTCCTATGGTGCCTTTCGGATGAGACACAGAGAGGAACCACTCATTACAATCTCACTGAGGTTCAGTCAGGGGGATAACCCCAGTATTTTTCTCTGGGCTGTAAAGAGACATTATCGTGGTGTACCAGCCCACAACCAGAACATGCAGAGGAGCTCTGTGCAGAGCCACCCTGAGTCCAACAGAGACCACAAGCAGATGGGAGAGGAAGAGCACAGGAATGCTATAATTACATGTGAGTTTCCCCCAAGAATTCATGTACCCAGCTGCATTATTTAGTGCTCAGATATTTCCTAAGCCAGTTTTTGCTGGGTAATACTACAGATTTCTCTTGCATGGGCTTCATTGTCCTTTCAATGTCTTTGAGCTTTCTGCACCTCAAATATCCTGTGGCAAGAAGGTTCATAGAACAATCATGTGTTCTCTAAAAGAATTGCCATTGTTCCTTTACTTCCCCTTCATTTCTATCATCTGA
This sequence comes from Drymodes brunneopygia, assembly GCA_013400955.1. NCBI lineage: Eukaryota > Metazoa > Chordata > Aves > Passeriformes > Petroicidae > Drymodes > Drymodes brunneopygia. The sequence continues at coordinate 364,778 of VZTZ01021404.1, read as the reverse complement.
TGGCAATGGTATCTCCTCCTCTTTGTAGGAGATCAGGAACAATCGTTGCCCATTCCCCTTCTTTGTGTCACTCATGATTTTATAGACCTTTTATCAACAAAAATGCCGTGTTGCATTCAGACCCCAAGCAAGTATCTCTGACACTTTGCAGCCTCACGTGGACAGAGCAGCTTGCTTGGATCTACATCAGGGATTTTTGCAGCACACTCAGCTGCAGGGTACAGACAGGTCCATAACATCTGTCCTGTCCTCCAACACAAATTCCCTGGAATAACACTTTGCTTCTGGGACAAAAAGAGTCTTAAACAAATTCATGCTATTGTAATGATACAGACTGCCCGGAATAAGTAAATCCATAACAAAAAGAAAACATTATGGGGAAAAATCCTGAATATATTCAGTGTGTTGCATCTATATAGTAGCCATCTTCAACATTGCAAGGCAGTATCTACTCTAGCAAACTAAATTGGGCTTAAGTTCTGCCAGGGGAGCTTCAGGTTAGATATTAGGAAAAAAATTCATGAAAAGGAGTGTAAAGCATTGGAACAGATTACACAGAGAAGCAGTAGAGTGTTCAAAAAACATGGGAATATGGAACTTGAGGGCATGGTTTAATGGTAAACATGGTGTTGGTGCTGGGTTGAACACTGGACTTGACCTTAAACATCTTTTACAATTAATAATTCTGTGATTCTGAGAATGAATTCTACCACCAGTCCACAAAGTCCACACTCTGTCATCAGCCCATAATGGCTTCATCCTGGAATAACCAGCACTGTCCTAGGCAAAGTCCATGCCTGGTCCACACATGGAGGTCAACAGTGGCCAGGGACCACTGGAACTAAGCACCCTCCTGGTGCAGTACCTGTGTTTATCTGTCATTGGCACTCAGTGTATCATCTCTGCTGGCCTCTGTGTCCTGCAAAACACAGGTCCTGCTTCACTCAGTAGCACAGATAGAGCCTGAGTGGGATTTCTGAGTGGTTTTCTATGCTGAGCTCTGTCAGAGCTTGAGAGAGGTTTGTCTGTAGACGTTCATTGGTACCAGGCCAAGTACATGGCCAGTGTTAACAAATAAAAACTGTGGCAGTGGTGAGTTAGTTAAAGGTCATGCTCAGGCCACAGTGTATCTGCAGAGCAGCTAAGCCTCATTCACCTTCACATTCAATGTGCAACAAGTTTTAGATGTCTTGAATCTTAAAGCAACATTCTAAATTATTCATGAGGGATGCTTTATTTCTCTTAGGAGGAGGTTTCTCCCCTCATTCATCTACACATCATTCATCGTGATGGGCATTTAGGCCAGGTTGTCTCTGACAACAGTCTCCGGAAAGGAATTAACTTCTCCATGCCTGTGACTCAAACCCTTCTTACTCATGCTGGCAGCAGCCCAGGCCAGGAGATAATGAAGAGAGGATAATGGCACCTGTTCTTCAGATGGGCAAGTGTAATTCAGATTAAAACATCCTCCTGATGTCACACACTTCACTTCAGAGGTTCATCTACGTCAGAGAAACCACCACAAGGATCAGGCTGTCTCTCTGCTGGATTTGCTGCTCGTGCTTTCAGCTTTCAACAGGGAGAAGAAACAACGTGGCCTTTGTGGTGCAGATGAAAGAGGTTTTCAGGAGGCATCAGGGAGATACTTCATCAAACTAACTGGTAGTAAGTCATTCACCAGGAGAAAAGCTTTCTCCTGTAAGGTAATCAAGAGCTGCTGTTACCTGGGTGAGAGCTGCTGTGTAACTACACCACCCTCCTGGCACATGGGCACTGCTGACTGCTCCCTCTTCTCTATCCCACGTCTGGCCTCTCCCTGAATCCTGCTGCCTTTCTCCTCAAACGTCTCCAGGACCTCATTTTCTTTTATTCCCTTGTGGGTTGATCTCACTGTAGACTTCAGCTAAACAATCTCTCTTAGTTTTGCACATCCCCTTCCATCCTCAAAGACATCTTCCCCTTCCACGCTCAAAGGACAGTCTCTAATGTCAGGATAAAGCATGGCACATGTCACCCTACAGGAAAATAAAGCAATATATGACAATATCATCTCCTGTTGTGAAGACAGGGATATCACAGGAGAGGAAAAAGAACCTGACAAGCCCAGATGCAACCTCAAATCCTAAATCCCTCAACAACATTGGCATGGCCTCTCATCCTGGCTCATCCTGTGCTATGCTACAACTGCTTCCATGTCCTGGCTGCAAAAGTAAGGTCTGGCCACCTTGGAGATTGCACTCACTGCTTTGTTTTATATCAGACCTGAAGATCTCCTGTTCTGGGTGGCAGGGATGCAACAGGCTTCTACTGATTTTTTTCTCCCCATCACAAGCACAGACTTCTTTTCTTCTTGATCTTGAAACCAAACTTCCAGGATGTTCAGGGAAAACAGCTTCAAAAGCAGCTCTGATGGGAGAGGCAGACACAGGTAACATGCAGCAAGAAAGTGAGGAGGAAGAGGAAGAAATGGCTTCTCTCTGTGATCTGCTGAGTAGCAGGTGAAGACACAGCCAAAGCCAATCCTGCAGGTGCAAGGCCACTCTTGCACATTGTGAGTTGGGACAGACAAGTGCTTGGCCTCAGGAACTGCCTCTGCAGCAGTGGTTCCTGTAAGCTCACCAGGGATGTTGAATCTACTGCCCGTCAGCACAGCCAGCAGCAGACCTGAAGGACTGATGAGACTGATAATTACTGCTGCCACTCATTCCTCTGCCACATTTCCTTACCCCCTCTACTATACTGGTCTGCAGCCGTCCTACATTATCTCCTTCCTTATGGAACCTGAGCCTCACACTCTGGAGCATCACTGATAATATCCATCTTTCCCCATAGCTTCTCTTCCAGCCACACCAAGTTGCAGTAAATACTGGCATAGTGAATTCTCTGCATCACCCAAAATGCCTGTTGGCATCGATTCCCACCCCTGACCATTATCAGATGTGGTTAAACCATGTCCCACTGGAAGACTCAACTATAGGAAAAGTACCAAGAGTGCTTTGGCAACTGCTTAAGAACACATCCCTGGATTCTTACAGCCTTGATGGAGCAGGAACTGAAGCTGTCAGCTGTAGCAGCATTCTGGGCAGTCCTCTTGTGGGTGGCACTTGGGAAGACAGTTATGTTTCTCACACTGACTGAAATCACAGGGATCAAAGGCAGCAATTTAGTGAAACACAGCCATGCTCATTTCAGATTCAAGGTAGGACTTAGGACTTCTGGTTTGGCTGGTATCAGCTGGGGATCACATGCAATAGAGTTGGGTGTTCCCTGTAAGAAGCTGACCCTCTGGAAGAGATTTCCTTTGGATTCTCAGAGGATCAAGGCAAATAGTGTGTCCCAATCCCTGCAAGGCTCTCAGTAAGGTCATATTCATGAGACATGTTGGAGAATTGTGTTTCAGAGGTTCTCAGACTGCTTAGACTGCACTTTCCTCCTCCTTCCCTGCCTGGACTCCACCACTAGTGTGTCCAAGGGCTGGCCTCTCCTCTTCCCTGCTGGAAGCCTCCCTGGGGAGGTGAGGACACAAATCTATTCAGTCCATTGGGGCAGAGCAGTTGGAGGTGCTGCTTATTCAGCACTCTTCCTGTCAGAGGCTTGTGCCCACACAGTTTCAACACTCCCTCAGGTAGAAAGACCTGGGGGCTTCTTTGCTTCCCCTGGAAAAGACCTTGTATTCCTCCTGGACTCAGCCCCCAGCAGGACACAGCTCCTCTCTTTTGAGACCTATTGTTTCTGCATAATGCAAAAACATAGATTTGGTCACATTTGGCCCTTTCAAATACCCACTGGGTTATGGCAGCAAGGAATAGGTTTATGAGTTTAAACCAAGACATAAAAAACTTTCCTTTTTCTAATTAGCTCTGTGTTTTTCTCATTTCTTGGTAAGGATGAGCCATCTATATCCGTATCTCTGCCCATCTGTTTTTCCTCCACGATACTTTGAAGCTGCTCACCAATTTCCACCACTTAGGAGAAACTGTAATGTGAACTTGATAGTGATCTGTTCTGCCGGGCCTGCCATCTGGCCAATCTGTGAATACACATAAAAGGGCCTGAAAACCAACACACACATAGTGCAGGCTCAGCTGGAGCTGGGATCAGCTCCTTCTCTGGCCAGTTACTGAAAGAAACAGGAGCTGAAGGTCCTGCAAGGTGGGGTGAGATGTAGAGGCATGGGAGAGAACTGCAAGAATAAGATGTCTCCATCATTATGAAACATCATCTCCATCCTTATAAAACAGCCTGTGATGGAATATCTATCTGCCTGCAAGGATGAAAATGCAAATCAGGGTTCAAAAGAACTGGGGATGTTTTTGAGTTCATGGGAAACCAGGCTTGACTACTGCCACTCCTCAAGAACATCTTGTTTTTTAGCAAAAGAAAAAATTTGAAAAATGTTGCTTTAAAAAAACCCCAAATATTTGAGACTTCCATGTTTGCTTGTGTTTGTTATTATTTTTCTTCTGAATATGAACCTTTCCCATTTTTCCCTGTTTAAAATTTACACTATAAAGGGGTTTACTAAAAAAGTAAATGAGGGAAAGTGGAAGACTCCAAACGGCCCCATGAAATCACAATCTTCCTCCTCATCTATTTGACATAGAAGATCTGATTATCTCAAACTTCCATTTGCTGAACTTAGCCTCTACTTTTCCTGCTTAGATAGAAGATGTCTCCAGTCCCAGGCAAGTCTGTTAAATAAGGTAAAAGAGCAGCTGATGTAATTTCCACCTAGTTTACCATCTCTCAAGAAATCAAGGATGCCAACACTCACCAGTTCATATTGTACAGATGGAACAGTATCTCAGTTCATCCCTACAATTTCCTCTGCTTCAGAAAAGAGGCTGGAAAGAGAGGAGAGGTTCCCCTTCAGCTCTGTGAGTAGACAACCATTTAAACAGCAGTGATTCTGATATAGCAGATTTGTGTCTGGTACACCATTCCTGACTCCTCCCAAAACCAACAGCAGCTCTGTGCTGGATTTCCAGCTGGGCAGCAGTTTACAATCGACTTCTGAGTCAATATTGTCCCATGAGCTCTATTTTTGACTGTCTCTGCACTCTTTTCTTCCCCTTCCTCCTTTCTGCTTGGTTCTCTGAATCAATCAGAGGACTGACCTGAGGCTCACATCATATCTAGTCCCAAGACAAATCATGCCCAGAACAAGATCTCAATCTGAAGAGAATCCTTGCAACCACTAGGAAGACTTATCAGGTCATGTTATCCATTCCCAGGGGATGGCATATGATTGTTCTTCACAATATATTCTCCAGGGCTTTGTCCAGTTTTGTTTAAGTGATTGAAATAACAGGGTTTCTGCTCTCTCCCTTAGGAAATTGTTGCCCTGTCCAGTAGATCCAGCTATTAGGAAGTTCTTTTTTGATACACAGCCTGTATTTTTCTTGTTCTATGCTGCCTTTTATCACACTGTTCTTTTGTAGCCCTCAGTCCAACACCTCCCATTTCTCTCCATCATTGCTCACTCCTTTACCCTTCTTGGAGATACTCTCAGCTTCAACCCTTAGTCAATACTAGTTATAAACAGAGCTCTTGGAGGCAGAATCCTGCAGCAAGGAAGACAAGAGGCATTTTATAACATATACACATGTACATATATATGTACATATAGAAATCAGATTTTGTCTCTTTAGAAGCGGCTCCATATATGATCACTTTTATTGTACTTGTCTGAGATCACTCTTAGTCTTCAAAAACTTTCAGGATCTTTGCTAGAGCTGTGCACAGCCCTTCTAGCTGCAGAACTGTGGTATCAGGGTTATCAGCTCCCTGGACTGCAAAATATTATCCTTTTTGCATATGTCTGACTGACCATCACCATAACCTTATGTCCTCACTGCATAGCAAACTTCCTGATGCTGCCATTTCTTTACATCACAAAGGCTCTTTCTATTCTATGGATGTGATTGCAATAAGCATTTTTTCCTTGATCACCTCCATAAATTGACTTGTTGGGCAATTTTAATAGTTTTCTGTAACTGATTTTTGTTGCTCACAGTTTATTGGCAATGAACTGAGTCCTCTCCATGAGGGGTGAGATGGAGGACTCACCACCTGTAGAGCTGGCAGGATGATCCAAACAGCACTCTGAGGGAGCAGGGGGAAATACATCAGGAAGAAGCACAGGGGCTCATGTCTTAACAGAAGACCAAAAATTAATGGGTTTCTTCTATGCTGTGATGATAAAATGATACCATGAGAAACTTCTGATTGCACTTTATTCAAAGAGTTAGTTCTTTTCAAACCACCAGGTCTGAGTCTTTGCAGGGTTAACAAGATCCTGCTCTCAGCTCTGAGTCTGACACTGCCAGGGCTCCAGAAGCTGCATCTCAACAAAAACCCTGTTAAACAAATATTACCAAGGGCCAGCACAGAGCAGAGTGACTGAGATCATCAATGACGTAGCACCCACGTCCTCTGAAGCTGTGATGTCACTGTCCAGTGCAGTTCACAGAGTAAAGTTCATAAATCCATGGACATCAAATGCTGTCAGGGCTGGGCTGGTAAAACACAGCACACCCAGCAAGAGACACTCAGGGAAGTGGTTCAGTTGTGTTTGCACTGAAGTAATCACATTTTTCCTTCCACAGCTTTCCCCTTTAGAGACACACAAGAGCACAGACAAGTTGCCATGAGTTTGTTCAGATATCTGTTTCAATTTTGTGCTGTTTCTACTGCAGATTTTTCCCCAGATAAAGATAAAAAAAAGGGTATTTTTCCAACTTCTAAAAAATATTAATAGGTCCATGGTATGTTAGGCAGATTCTCCTTTCTGCTGTTGAGAAACCAGGACTTTCCCCATCGTAAAGGGCAGCTAAATGGAGAGTTAGTTATTCCCACTGTGCTTAGGTTCAATCCCTGCTAGAAAAACATGCCAGCAATTCAATTTAGAGACACAGCTTTGACTAAAACAGAGAAAGCTCTGATCTAGACAAAGTTACACAGATACAAAATTGCTTCTTCCAGGGAAGTCTCTGAGTCAGCAGGTGAACAGTTGAGTGTGGAGGAACCAAAAATTCCTCTTTCCTCTCCTTTGCTTGTGATTCTCTGTCCCTTAATGTCCACAATAAGAAATTAGACAGAATGACACAAGTTTTCCTGCTTCTAGAACTTCGCAATCATAGACTTCTTTACATGAGTTATGGCATTTATTACACCCTTCTCTGAAGAAAAGCATCTGCAGTTTTGGCCAAGGTTATTTTCCCTGCAGACACTCTAATTTTGCAGCAACTTTATTAATTGGAACCTGGCTTCAGTGATCTAACAGCAACAGTCAGTGGAATCTGTCATAATTTCCCCCATTACATCCCATATAGGCTGAACAGTGATTCAACTGGATTTATAGACAGATTTCATTGAAGGAGGTACATGGATTTCATTAAAAATAAAGAAAAAATAATGCTCAAATGCTTTGGGTTCAGTTTATTTTACCAACATACATGTTTTTTTTATTTCTCTTGCTATTGCTCCCCCCCAAAACCCTTATTCTTGAAAATACAAGCAAAGAGAGATGCCTCAATTATCCTCTACAACTTCCAAAGTTTGTTCTGTCAATTATCTTTGAAAAACTGAAGTCATTCAATCAAAACTTCTGTGAAGGAGGAAGTTCAATTCTGATTGAGAAAGCACTTTTTGAAGCTGAAACTAAGAAAGTTAATGGAAATAAATTGCCCAATGGTCCTGTCCTGTCCAGCTTTTCACTGAGCCAGTCCTAACTCTGAGGCGCATCTGTCCTTGTACTCTGAAGACAGAAGAGCTGAGCTAAAACATGAAGGTCAAAGTTTTGCAACGTTGTTCAGCTTTGGCTATGGAAAGATTTGCTGGAATTGCAGTATCAGGGTAATTACACCAGCCTAACTCCCTGGTTGGCACTTTCAAATGAAGCCACCTCATACATTTTACTGATAACAACTTTGATCTCACAGAAGCAAGGACACACCAGGAGCGTAGAGACCTTGGTACCTTTCCCCAACAAGCCAAAGCCAGAGGCATTTCTCATGGAATGCTGCTCCAGCCATCAGCAACTGCCCAAGGAGAGTCAGGAAATTGAGCCTGAGAGATATTAAACCCAGAACTTGAGCTCATGTGCATTGAAAATCTCCTTCCTAAAAAGACAGAGGTACACCTCTGTTAGGGCTTCCATCTCCACTAATCAAGCTGTAAGGCTGTCCCTAAACTCACTGCTCTTACAGCTAAAGGTTTTCCTGTTTTCAATCCAAACTTATTTAAGGTCTGATTCTCTTCATGCAAGTTCTTAGCTCAAACAGCAACCCCCCGAGTTTGCCTTTCCTACAGACTAATAAAGATGAGCCATATCTCACCAGCCTGGTGTTTGTTTGTTTGTTTGTTTTTTCCAAGGAAGAATAAACCAGTCACAGCTACTCTGTTGCATTAGACAGGGTCACTTTGATAGCATTTTGCACCTTTCCAGCTTGAATTCAATTTTCTTGTACATCAACAACCCAAATTTAGATACAGAGCCACAGAAATTCAATGCTGCATTTGTACGGACTTCGAATCGTATTTCATACAACTTTAGGCAGCTCTTGTATATAGCAGTGACACAAAACCTGAAATGAAGTACTGCATCTCAAACCTACCTGTCCTTGGTCCGTAGGTAAAAATCCATAGGATCTTATTTTGTCTTACACTGATGAAAATAGAGCAATTTTTCTTGGTGTCTGTGAACTCACAGCACTGTAACTCAAGTACACGAGTTCATGATTTAACCAGAGACAAGCATGTGAGCTAAGCTCCATGCTAGCATCAAACAGATGGATGCTAAAAAGAAACTTTCCATATACCGCAAGCATCTCTCCCATGAAATGACCCATGAAAAGCAGGAAGGGGTTCATGTGTGCTACTGAGCCTTAAAGCTGACAGACACATCCCAATTAGTTCTTCTAAAAGTGGATCTGTTCAAACTCCTCAACACATTTCCAGTGCCCAGAAAATCCTTTTGCTGAGACCAATCTGAGCTCCTTCACCTCCCCTTTTATTTCTTTGTTGTTTACAGACATCTACCTTTCCCCCACCAGCCCTGATAAGCACAGCAAGCACCAAGATTGCAGGAAGCAGTAGAGTGAGACACCATTTAATGCACCTGACTAGGCATAATCAGAGCCATCCATCACTTCAGTTTTCTATTCCCAGCCAACAGGAATAGTCAAACTGAGTGGGAAGAAATGGGAAGTCACTTAGAAAAACTTCTTCAAACCCCTCACCATTTATCTTCTACTGGGTGGAAAACAATGACCTACTATATTATTTTAATATCATAACCAGTGTTTTTCATTTTATTTCATCTCTGAACTCCTCCATACAAGGTGGCTCAATAAATCAGACTGACAAAGTACTTCATGGAAGATTTCTGAGCAGTCATAAACATCATTTGCACAGTTTTTATACCTGAGAACCTCCACTGTGATCCAAGACCCTGCAGTGGCAGGGGCTATATAAATGACACATGAGATGGTCCCTAACTATTCACAATTCTGCTCTGACACACAGAATTACCATCTGCACTTCTCAAGTATGGATACCAGAGGGAGAAGGCCTAGACATGAAGAATACAGATCAAACTAAGTTTAATATACTCCCCACCCCAAAAGGGCTTTGTAATGAGAGAAGTTATTAGTCTATTCAACATGAGAAAAAAACCACTAGAAGGGTTATTTCATAAAATCACAGAATGGTTTGGGTGGGAAGGGACCTTAAAGATCATCTCATTCCAAACTCCTGCCACAGGCAGGGACACCTTCCACTGGAACAGGTTGCACAGGACCCCATCACACCTGGACTTCAACACTTCCAGGGATGGGGCAGCCACAGCTTTTCTGGGCAACCTCTTCCAGTGCCTTACCACCCTCACAGTGAAAAATTTCTTACTAATATCAAATCTAATCTGCCCTCTTTTGGTCTAAAGCCATTCCCACTTCTCCTATTTAGAATTTCTTTGAACAAAACATCCTCCGGAACTGTTCCTGTTGTGATTTAAGTCTCTATTTCAGTTTCAATTGCTGGCTTTGAAACTTATATAAATAAGGAGCAGCACTGCTGAGGGTCTACTGGAGACCCTGCCTAAAAGGCATCATGTCCCTCCACTTGTCCCATGCATCTACAAGGTGCCTGTATTTACACTGGGATTTATTTATCATCTCACACTTGTCAGTCTGGGATTGGAGTTGTAAACACATGCTCAATTTTTGACTATCAGCAAGTTTATTGGAACAGTTTTGTGGAAGTCAATTTTCCTCAACTGCACATCTTTGGGAATCAATATATATTATCTAGTGGTGGGTTGACCTAGGCTGGCCACAAAATTGCTTTCTCACTTCCCCTCCATCAACAGAATAGGGGAAAAAAGCAGCATTGAAAAAGTTGTGGCTTGTGATGAGGAGAAGCTGACTGATCAACATTTACCATTCATGGGCAAAACATGCTCAACTTGGGGAAGAGTAATTTCATTTGTTGCCATTTACTCTCTCACTAGGTCAGCGAGGAACAAAGGCAAAACCAAAAACCCCTTATCCCCACTTCTCCCTTCTTCCCATTCTCAACTTCAGCCCTTCATTCTCAACTCTTCTCTCTCCTCCCCTCCTTCTCCTCTCCCAATTTGTCACGAGGGATGGGGATTGGGCATTGTGGCCAGGCCATAACACTTTGTCCCTTCCACTCCTTCTGGTTTACACTCTTGCTTTTGCCCCAGCATGGGGTCACTCCTATGGGATATGGTCCTTACCAAACTGCTCCAGCATGGCTCCTTCCCCTGGGCTTCAGTTCTTCAGGAACTGCCACAGTGTGGGTCCTTTCCATGGGGCAGTGTCCTCCAGGAACTGCCACAGTGTGGGTCCCTCAGGGTCCTGACAGCAAACCTGCTCCAGCATGGGCTCCTTTCCATGAGCTGCCATTCCTGCCAGGGATTGCTACTCCTGTCTGTGCCTGCCAAGGGCTGCAGCTTCTTTCTGCTCCAGCACAGGGTCCTCCAAAATATTCAGGGTGTGTTATGTGCTCCAGGGTGGCTCTCCAAGGGCTGCATCTCTGCTGCCCCCATGGACATCCATGGTCTGCACCAGAGGAATCTCAGCTCTGCCACCTGGAGCACCTCCTCTCCCTCCTTCTGCACTGGCCTTTGTGTCTGCAGAGTTGTTCCTCTCTCACGTTCTCACTCATCTCTCACAGAGGCTGTCTGGCATTTTTTACCCTTTCTTAAATTTACCAAGGAGATGCCACCAGCATTGCTGATGGGCTCATGGTGGGTTCCATGATGGAGCTGGCTGGAGCTGACTCTGTCCAACAGAGTCCCCTGTTTTCTCACAGAAGCCATCCCTGCAGCCCATGGCTACCAAATCTTTCCATGTAAACCACAGATCAATAGCAATTTGATATTTGCTTGGTTGCTTGCTTACAACTCTTGGAAGTAATAACTTCACTTTCAGACTTGCTGCCTCATTCATTGATGGGTCTCATTTGCCTTGCAAAACCATAAACAGTTTGCTGGAGCCGTTGTCAGCAGCTTCAAGTGCTCACACTGAGTCTGAAGCTGTTCCTGAGTCCTGAAGACCTCTGACTCCCCAGCTGTGTAGCAGCAGCAGCAGCATTATAAACCTGGCAAGGTTTCATTTATCTCTGCAGAGGACCAGCTCTCAGCTTCAAAGAACCTGTCCCAGGGAGAAGACTCCAGTAAGCACCAGCACATCTATTGGGTAACCAAGCTGCTTTTCTTACCAGGCAGACAGGTGGGACATAGCCTAAAGACAGAAGCTGAAAATTTCCTTCTAAACAACAACAAAAACTGAATCTCAAATATACTTTGACTACACTGAATCTCAAATATACTTCTGTACTCACTGGTCTAATTCTCCCGTCAGTTCCTCTCAATTGCATTTCCACACCTCTCCCATTTTGTTGGCCATATCCATTCCTCTTCCTTGCTTGCTCCACCAATAGCTCATTACATTGCTATTCTCGTGCCTTCATCCTACTTGTTTTCATTTGCTGTTATCACCTTTTTTTTGGGTTCTATTTTCCTCCTCTCTGTCACCCACTTTCCTTCCCATCTACCCCTTTTTCATTCTCCTCTGTCTAACAAACAGCTGCCTCCAAAGGCAATGCACAATATTTAAGAGAACTTCATAACCACCCTATGCAACAGTTCTCCTGTGATGATAATTGCCAACTATAAACCATCAGCCTTATCTCAGACGTCAAGATTAATTCTGGCATGGGGCATTATAAAATTAGCCCTTCTTGGCAAAGCTGCTGGGCTTTAGTTTCCACAAGAACACAATTAAATGGTATTTGTGCAGTCAAGCTAGAGCAAAGTTAAGAGGAGACAGACATCAGGAAGTTATTAGATTAGGAAGTAAAACAACTACTGCTTGGTTAGATCAGGCATTCAAACACATTATATAATATTTCAAAGGCAATACAGGCAAAACAAAACCTCTCAGGCACTTTGCCTCCTTCCCTTCCTTCTTATCTAGGTTGTAGGGAAGCACATATCATAACAGAAAATGAGGAAAGTCATTACCAGATCTCCAGAGTTTGGGTTTGCTCACAAGGTTACTTGTGCCTCACCAGGTTAACTCAGTGGGGACTCCAGAACACAGACACAGCTTGAAGTCCTTCCTAATTAAATACACACTCACACATACACACACCATAATCAGAGCTCTCTCCTCACCCCAGGGCAGGATCTTTGGCTCATATAAGTCAGCAGAATGCCCTGAGGAGTTACTTTGATTTATATAGGCTAAAAATCCAGTCCCAGAGCCTCTGTGCATAAGAGGATGTTTCAGAATAACTGCTGAGTATCTGAGCTTAAAGAAGCCTTCTCACACACAGATTTACACCCTGCAGATAGGCACTTGTATGTGCATCAGTGGTAGCTCAAGTTCTACCTCTTCTTCAATTCAGCTTTTGATTAGAGATGGGCAATGCTCTGAAGCTGGTGTCCCCAGGCTCCATCCTGCTGGGGCAATCACCCCCTCATGCAGTGATACAGTTTGTTCAAACGAAACAAAATCAAGCAAATTTGCTGGGCATGCCCTCCTTTGTCTTCACAGACATCCCCAAATCATTGCATTTGGTGTGATTTTGGAGGAAAGCTATAAAACACAAACCAGTTTCTACTCACACCTTTTTTCCCCCAGGACCTGACAGGGTTTGCTCAGGTAAATTAGAAAAGTTAAACAATTGCTCAGCCCCTTCTAAACACTGTTGCCATGTCAAAAGGTAAGCATTAATACCACCATCAGGAAAACAGGGATCCTACTGAGGTTCTTCTTTAGAGGAAAGGAAGTGAGAGACACCAGCTTTAGGGTAGGGTCTGCAGTCTTTTGGGATCTGTCAAGGCCAAGTGTCCCAGGCACTCAAATCATTACACAGTGAAAACACATCCTCTGGCAACCTGGTTCAACTTTTGACAGCCCACAAGGTTTACGTGTGAATCCTGCTCAGCAGAGCTCTGTTTCTCCACCCACCCATGGCCAAAGGAGCAGACAGGCTTAATTTACTGCTCTTTAAAAACAGACGCTGGCCTTCAATTTATCTCCATCAAGAGAAAAAAATACCCAAGCTCCTCAAATGAAATGCCCTGCAGGATTTTGCCTGAGCAAATGTGAGATGGAGATTTGACAATAAAAAAGACATTTCATTTGTCTTATTAGTGGCTGACTACTGTGGAAGGTGTTCAATCAATTAGACTGATCTTGGCCTCCTGAATTATTGATAGAGAGAGCTGGATTACACTCTAAAATGCTTTTAGTTTAATTGCCCAACCCATCATTGCTTCATTTTCCTTTTCTTATGTATATAAATTTGTTACTGTTGTTGTTGTTGTTGTTGTTATTTGACCAAAGCAGGTTGCCAGCAGCTGACTCTGGCACTTTGGTGCTGTTGGAGGGAGGGAGCGGCGGCGGGCAGCACTCGGAGTGTGCAGCGGGCACGGAACGGCCCCGGCATCCCCAGAGACCAACTGGGACCTGTGGGGAGAACAGGGGCTTCCCATGGTGAGAGAGACATGCAGGGGAACCAGGGGGGCTCCTCCTTCACCTCATGCCCACTCTGTGCATTTTATAACTCTTGGTTCCTTTCCCATTCCTTTATCTTCATACACTGGCTCCTCTTTGCTTTCTGTCCACTTCCCTTTCCTTGCTTTGCATGCAGAATTGTAGAATCGTTGATCTTGGAAAAGATCAAGTCCAACCTTCAACTTAATACCACAATGCCCAGTAAACCATATCACAAAGTGACACATTACTCATGTTTTAACACTTCCAGGAATGGTGATTCTACCACTACCCTGGGCAGCCTGTTCCAGTGCTTAACCACACTTTCAGTGAAGAAATTTGTATAAACATCCAACTTGAACCTCGCCCTGGTGCAGCTAGAAGCCACTTCTCCTCATCCTATTGCTGATTGCCTGGTAGAAGAGCCTGACTGCCACCTGGAATGCAATACAGCACAGGCCTGTCTTGGCCATGGCACTATCCCCAGCACCATTTGGGTGCCCAAATTTCTCTTCTTACCCCATCCTGACCATCATGGCTCCTCCCAAAATTTCTTAACTTTCTTTGCCCCTTTCCACCCTCAGTATCTTCCAGCCTCTTCTCATGCCCCGTTCCTCATCAGCTCTTAGACACCATCCTCCATTTCCCAGGCTGTGCACATCATCTCTTGCTGAGGCACCAGGACATGAGCAGGGACAGAATCACTGTGTCCAAGAGTGCTCTGTATTTTATAGATTAGGAACAGGTTACATGCTTTTAAAGCATGACTCCCTGCTACTCTTTTGCAGGCTAACGTAAAATAGTGAGAGGACCACAAATGAAGTTATAAAAACGTGGAAATTTTTTCACAGTGAGAGAGGAAAAAGGGAAAGAAGGGTGGGGAAAGAGCAAAATAAGATGAGGTGGGAAAAGGGTATAAAAAGAGATTAAATGGGCAGAGCAAAGAGGGGAGAATGAGAAAGGAGGATATGAAGAAAGAGGAAAAATTAGGGAAAGTAAGAAGGAAATAAAAAGATGAGGGAACCTTGCCCACCAAAAATGGCAGATATGCAATGTGGATGCTTGGAAGGACAAGAACTCCTGGTACCAGATGTGAAAGAGTATTTTTGTGACAACAGGAACACGTGATGGTCATCATGCAGGACTGAGGGATCTGATCTGAGAGGGAAATAAAAGCAGTAACCACAAAGCTGCAGAGCAGGTGAATAACATGGAAACTCATACGGGTTTAAAAGATGCGACCATGCACATAACAGGATCCATCAGAACATAATTCATTTTCTAGGAAGTCATTGCAGACCTCTGCCACTGGATCCAGACATGACATGAGACCTCTTGGAAACCATTAGAAAGATAAATTCTGGGGAATGTGTAATTGCAAGTGGAGAATGACTTAAATGAGTGATGCTTTAGCTCAGCCCTTCCTGGATATAATAGGCAATAGATTTTTCCCCCCTGAAATAGCATCAGATTCAGCAAAAAGCAATTTTATTTTAGACTTGGTTTAGATCAAGAGTGAGGACACTACAGGAAAGTGTTTGATCCGATGTTCACTACTATTATTGAAATTAAAAGAAGAATAAGCAAAAAGAGGTATCAAAATCCTTAATTTCTGAAGCACAAGGGTGAAGAATTAAAAGAATTAGTAACTGAGTCACTTGGTATTAAGAATGCAGAGATGGAGCTTGAGATTTCTCCATGACAAATGCACAAAGAATACCAAGATTAGAATATAATAATGCTTATTGCAATATATCTTGCAACTTTTTGCAAGATTTCAGTAATATTTATTGCAAGGGAAGAATTGTCAGGGACATTTAAGAGGAGTGGGAAAAGGATAAATCAACAAATCCATGTCCAAATTTTATACGTAGGAATAATATGAGAATGGTCCAAGAAACATTAAAACAACAGAAGAGAGCTCTTTAGATATGTAAGGAAAGGAAGCAGCTGGGTAACAAGGGTAGGATGAGTTTGAGCTATACATTAGAATAAAGGGTTGCTTTTGTTTCTAAGAGAAAAAAATTAATTAATACTGGTAACTGGTAACAATTCCTGAAAAACTCCCCACGTCCTCAAATGTATAAGCTATAAAAGACAGAGAGAAAGACAGAGAGAAAGAAAGAAAGACAGAGAGAAAGAAAGAAAGAAAGTAAGAAAGAAAGAAAGAAAGAGAGAGAGAGAAAGAAAAAGAAAGAAAGAAAGAAAGAAAGAAAGAAAGAAAGAAAGAAAGAAAGAAAGAAAGAAAGAAAGAAAGAAAGAGAAAATAAATAAATTGCAGGTGTGTTTCTTATTGTATTTCAGTGAGATTAATTAATATGCACCACAGGGAATCCCTCTTGAAAATGAGGAATCTCAGATCTCAGCAGGCTGCAGACAAGGGACAGTGGTTGGGCAACTGGCAGAAGTGCCAAAGCCTTGCAGGAGAGAGGTCCCATCCCTGCAAGCACATGTGGAGTTACTCACAGTGGGGCTGATTTTAATTAATATTTCCATTACTGAGACAGAAGCAGGATGCCAGCAATGAGATGAGCCAGATAGCAAGCCATGAATACATGTGCAGTAAAGGAGGGGCCTGTGTCTGATATAATCAAAAAGTGAAGTTGGAGCACTGAGAAAGTTTGCCCAGTCACCAAGCACCCCTGGCCTTACAGAAGGTGTCTTTGGGGCTGCCAGACCCTTTCCAGAGGGCTCCCATTCTGCTGCCACAAAGAGAAAAATCATGTGGAAACAAGGAGATGCTTTGCTTACATCAAAGCATCCCAGAGAAGGATTCTATGCACAATAAATATACTTTCTCAGCAGTGGCAATTGGAAGGGCTTGGGCTGTTCTTGCATTTAATTCCCCTGATTGTCATTAGTCCCATTTTACCATGGTTTAAGCACAGGACTGAGTTCAAATTTCTTTTGAAACTACTGCACTGTCTCCTCCTGTTTAAACTTGTCTCTGCCTTGCTAGGCAAGCACTGCCTTACCAGTGCTAGGACACATCCTGAGTGACTGAGTCTCACACTGCACTGACCGTGGCCACTGCCTTGGGCCAAGGAACAGGCACCCTGGCAACACCAGCAGACTTGGTTAGCCTCAGGCTTTGTGGTCCTGTTACACCCCAAGGGCTGGTGCATGTTCAGGTCTCAGATCCTGCTGTATTCCCAATTCCGTACCTTCCTGGTGGCAGAAGTGCAGAGAGGCCAATTGCCTTGTCATGCTGAAAGTTCCTGGGAGCAGAACAGTCTCTGCATTCTGAATTTGAGGGGGTAGTGCAGTTATCTGTGGGACTAAATCCATTTGCAATTTTTTGGGAATATTACATTATAGTGTATCAGATATATAATATACATATAATATACAGCATATCACATCAATTATACATAATAGATAATATATTATATATATCTTTGGGCAGGTGTGCTCTTTTCTGGGTAAAAAATTGGCCAGATGGCCAGGCCCAGAGAGTGGTGATGAATGGAGTCACATCCAATTGGCATCTGGTCACTAGAGGGGTTCCTTGAGGCTCAGAACTGGGGCCAGTCCTGTCTAATATCTCTATCAGTGATCTGCACAAGGAGATCGAGTGTAGCCTCAGTAGGTTTGCAGATTAAACTCCATTGGGCAGGAGTGTTGATGTGCTGGAGAGTAGGAAGGATCCACAAAGGGATCTGGACAGGCTGGATCGATGGGTCAAGGCCAACAGAGTGAGATTCACTGCTTGTTTCAGCTGTGATAGAGTTCATTTTCTTTCTAAAGGCTGGGACAGTACTGTGTTTTGGATTTAGTATGAGAATTATGTTGATAACATGCTGATGTTTCAGTTGTGGTTTTGGATTTAGTATGAGAATTATGTTGATAACATGCTGATGTTTCAGTTGTGGCTAAACAGTGTTTGCCCTAAGTCAAGAACTCTTCAGTGTGTCACGCTCTGCCAGGGAGCAGGTGCACAAGAGGCTGAGAGGGGATATGACCAGGACAGGTGACCTGAATTGGCCAAAGGGATATTCCACACCACAGAACATCATGCCCAGTTTATTAACTGGGGGAAATTGGCTGTGAGGCACTGGTTGCTGCTCAGGCACTGGCTGGGCATCAGTCAGCGGGTGGTGAGCGATGTTGTTGTGCATCACTTATTTATACTGAGTGCTATTTCCCTCTTCCTCTCCATTTCATTACAATTACAATTGTAATAATTGCAACTTCATTACAATTTTTATTATTATTGAAGCTGCTCTTATGATTAGCGCTATTATTATGTTTTATTTTGTTTCAATTACTAAAGTGTTCTTATCTCAACCCATGAGGTTTACCTTTTTCTTCGATTCTCCACTGGGGTGGAAGGAGCAGGGGGTAATGAGCAGCTGTGTGGTACTTAGTTGCCAGATGGGCTTGAACCATGATGAGGGTGAACAAGGCCAAGTGCCAGGTCCTTCAGTTCAGTTACAACAAGGCCCTGCAGTGCTCCAGGCTGGGGCAGAGTGGCTGCAAAGCTGCCCAGCACGAAAGGCCCTGGGGCTGTTGGCAAACAGCAGCCAAACATGAGCAGGTGTGTGCCCAGGTGGGCAAGGAGGCCGGTGGCATCCTGGCCTTGTGTGTCAGCAATAGAGTGGCCAGCAGGAGCAGGGCAGTGATTGTCCCTCTGTGCTGGGCACTGGGGAGGACACACCTCAAATTCTTGGTTCAGTTTTCGATGCCTCACAACAAGAAAGGCATTGAGGGGCTGGAGCAGATCCAGAGAAGGGAACAGAGCTGGGAAGGGTCTGGAGCTCAAGTCTGATGAGGAGCAGCTGAGGGAGATGGGTTTGTTCCACCTGGAGTAAAGGAGGCTCAGGAAGGACCTTCTCACTCTCTACAACTCCCTGACAGGAGGCTGTAGCTGTAGGTTGGTCTCTTCTTCCATCTAACAAGTGTCAGGACAGGGGGACATAGTCTCAAGCTGTGCCAGGGAAGGTTTAGGTTGGGTATTAGGATACATTTCTTCACTGAAAGGGTGGTCAGGCATTGGAAGAGATTGTCCAGGGCAATGGTTGAGTCACCATCCCTGGAGGTATTAAAAAGATGTGTAGATGTAGCACTTGGGGACAGGGTTTAGTGTTGGGACCTGGCAGTGTTGGGTTAATGGTTGGATTTGGTGATTGTAGAGGTCTTTTCCAAATTAAATGATTCTATGATTCTATTAATCTAGTGATAAAGTAGAACCTGAATGAATGAATGCACATTTGGTTAAAAATTATATAAGTTTTTTTTTTTTTAATTGAGCTTTAAAGAAAATGAACCACTTTCCCCAGAGCATCTTTCAGAATTGAGTATGACACCCTTCTTACTGGTTTGGGGTTGAATCATTTTGTATCATGGGGAAAACCACGCACAATTTTTTTTTTTTTTTTTAACATTTAATTTGCAAACTGAAACTGATCTTGGCACAGTGCTCCAGCAGAGTTCACTGAAGGATCCCTCTGCAAACCCAGATATAAGGATGCAGTTTGGTGTCCCCACATGGCCATGCAGCCCCGTCACTGCCACACCTCCTTACAGATGGAGCACCCCAAACACCCATATCCACCCTCTCACCCTGAGGGCACACAAAGGAGCCTGACACAGACCTAAACTCCTCCTTGTGCCCAAAATATCAGTGCAGACACGCAGGAGAGGTTTTCTTACACAGAGCTACTGCCAAGCATTTTCCAATGCACATCTTCATATTACTTAAACTATGATGGCCATGGCCCAAGGCATTTCCTGGGGATCAGAGAGCAGCTGAATGTACTGAGCACACAGGCCATTAATCCTAGACTGATAATGGTCAGTTTGAGCATCACAGCACACAAGATTCCCTACATCCTTGGTCAGGGTCTCCAGCTGCTACCACAGTATATACAAATACTACCAAAGCTCCTTTTGCATGAGAAAACACAGAAGAAAAAATATAGGGGGGAAAAAAGGAAGAAAAAATAAAACAAATGAGCACTCTCTAGCCCTTGTGGGGAAAATTAGGGATACACAATGGGTTGGGATAGGGGAAATGGTGCAAAGAGACATCAGGACTCTGGGGAAGGCTGAGGATTTTTTTCACACCCATCCTCTGCCATCTCACAGCTTTGTGCATCACCCTCTCAGGATGCTGGGGGAAGCAGGTTTGTGCCATGAAGAGGAGCCACCTGGGACCACGCTGGGCTGCGCTCCTTCAGATCAATAGTCCCTGTCACTGCAGTGACTGGATAGGAAAGCTGAGTTTGATAAAGTCCCAGTGGCTGAGATGAGGTCTTCTCCTGCCAGCCTTGGATTTTTCACTCACCCTCAAAGTAGATGAGTGGAAATAACAGAGAAGTGAATCTATTACCTGCACTGCTCAATGAGGCTTTTATGATATTCCCTGTTCCCCTTGGAGAGATGCTTAGTACACTCTGGGGTGTTGAGATACATTCATTTCCATTTCCAATTCCCTTTTATTTCCCATCCATCTCCTGGCTGCTATAAGCACACACTCTCTTCTTCCTACAAACAAAAAGCCATCCTCCCCAGCCATTTCTTCACAAAATGCTTTCCAGTGACCCCCAGCTGGCTGCTCCAAGTTTCATCAACACACCTGGGGTAGGAATGTAACTTTTCAGATTCCTCTTCCTCTCCTCTATCACCTCAAACAACCTTGCACCTACTTGTACTCAAGCACCTCGTGTCTCCACAAAACTCTGCTTCCAGCCCCCTTTTCAACAGAGACATGGTTTATTGTCCCCTAAGTAGCCCTTCACAGTTCCTCTTCTCAATCAGCACTGGGTAATGGTTTCCTAGGGATCATAATACTTAGCAGCACAGTAATTGAATGATATTATTAACAGCAGTAGCATCTGTGTTGTCTGTTTAATTAACTGGAGAGCAAATGAGGCCCTAAGAGTCATTAGTCTGATCCTTTATTGTTTTTCTAATGATGTGCTGCTTCTTACTTGATTATTGGCTAAGGATCTCCTTTACCAAAAAATGCTCTTTTAATAAAATAATAACAAAACAACTCTCTACACTCCTGAATGACATATATTCCTTCTCTCAAGATACAGATTAAATAACTGTATACCTCTGCTCCAAATACTCCAAGTCCACCACCTCTACTACACCTTGAGCAGCAGAAAGGAAAGAGGACACACCAGCCTGTGTTTCAAGGAATGACAGAACAAAGCTCTAAAACTCATCGTATTGCTGAGAAGCTGACAACAAAAGCAAAGCTCACCTTGCTTTCATACCTGGGGACTTTGTAGGGGCTGAAGGAGGAAAGACTACCTTTTGAGACTGCTGGACACAAAACAAATCAAAACAAAATAAAAAAAAAATTAAAAATGGAGCTACAGTATCCCAGAACTGATCACAACATTTGATTCCACCTCTGCACTGAAAGGGATGAGGACCGAAGGAAGCAGACATCCTCTCTATCCCTAATTGGGCTGAATTGATGGGCAATCTGACAGCAGCAGTTCCTCTTTCTCCACTTGGAAGCTTCTTGCATGAGTGGGGCATGCAAGACACTTCACATCAGCCCCAGCACTCATCCAACCCTGCAACCCTGTCCCTACACAGAGGCAGGAGTTGGATGTGGATGCAGAGTCGTCATTCCCTCCGCACCCATTTAGCAGCCGTCCTGGTCGGATGTTTGGGCTGAGGTTCATTGCTTGACAGCTGGTTATTGACTTCTCTGCAAGGGGCATATGGAAATTTCCATGAAGATGGTCCCAACGGCAGTTATTCAGCTTATCAGGAAGCATGGGCAATTGGCATTAACCAAATTAGGGAAAAATCCCTTCTCAGACAGGAAGGAGATCTTGCTACTTGCATGACTAAGATATTTGCTTCTGCAAAGTCTGTAGGTTATGCTGAGCAGCAAAGAATGTCAGATACAGCCATATACAGTTCTAGGGGCACGAAGATGTGTGTCACAGATCCTCTTCCAGATATTTGGTGTGAGAGTCTTAACACTATGTAGGTTTTCTTTAACTTTACCTTGTGTAGCTGGTTAAGCCCTGCTTTGGTGGCCACACCAACCACCAACCCCCCTTTGCAGCCGGTGGCTCATGGAGACTGCAGCTAAATGTCTGCCAAAGCCTGTCCTCACACCAACAGCACATTAGCATCTCTGTATCCTCATGGATTTGGGGCCTTGTCTCTCCAGCTGCTAATTTGGAGACCACTGTGCTCAAACATGGGTCTTAGGGAAGAGAGATACGGCCTCCTTTGATGTCATCAATCAGCTCCACCCAGATGGAGAGGAAAGGCTTGGCTCTGTGGTTTAGTTCAGGTTTACGTGTGGTGCTTGGGAGGTACTTTTCTACTGACATTTGTGGGTCTGGGAATCAACTCAGGATCTTTGAACATCAAGTCCATGCTTTGTTCCAAGTCCCAAGTGGATCTCACTGCACACCACCATCAGCACCAAGAGGACACAAACATCACACACGAGTGTCCCTCACTGTGCAAAGTGCTCCAAGAAGACCCCACTTGAGCATGGAGGTTGGACTAGATGATACCACTGGTGGTTCCTTTCAACATCAATCTAACAATCTGCAATTCCTTGTTTAGGACCAAGGATGAGGCTTTGAGCGCAGCTTTAGAAGGAGAACTGCCTGTAACTCCATGATCTCAATGCAAAATCCTCCAAGAGTCATTGCCTACTTATCTGAATTGTCATTAAGGAGAAAAATAAACCCATTTTCTCCTCTGATGGCCTCATTCAGTTCAGTGGTATGTTTCATCAACCAACTTCTTCTTGCACATATTAAATAAATACAGAATGAAGAATGAGCAGAAATGGATCCTGGGGCGTTAAAGAGATTGGGAAAATGACTGTGGCTAAGAATAAACAGGCACATCAAATGAGCAAGGAAAGAAAAGAAAATGTAATGTCTCTTGTCAGCACTGGACCTATCAATCTTAGGACAAATTCACAGCTACTCCAAGATTTGCAGATTTAAAATGGTTTTGTTTCTCAGGAAATTTCTCTGGAGCTCCAGGCTGACTCTTCATGAAACCAACTTCTTAGTTAGGGACTACTTTTGTTCTTAGTTAGGGACTACTTTTGTTGAGAGTTACAAATATTTCTGTCTCTGACTTGTTCACCTGGAAATTTTGCTTCTTGTTCACAAGGGACTTATTTGTAATCCCTGATTTGCTGCCATTCTCTCTCTTCCTGAATCCTGTGCAACAGCTGTTGGCTGACTCCTGCTCAGTGCATGAATGAAAAATAAATGAATGAACACATGAACTTGTGGCTTCCTGTAAATTTAGAACATAGCAGCTCCTTCATACTGAGTATAACAGGTGCCATAAAAAGCCACGAAGCTGCTGTTGAGTTGAAATTGCCAAAGTGACTGCTGAAGAGACCTCAGATATTTCCCCATTTGGGTCTGGAGAACCACTACAATGTCAAATATTTTTGAAAAAGTGTTTAAAAAATCTCCAAAGCTGTGAAGTAAATTTGATAGGTACAATCTCTCTTGTGATTCAGATGGAGATGAAGATCCCCAGACATGAGACAGCTTCCCAGCAACACTTTGGGTACAGCAGGTTCCAGTACTCACTGGAAATGGATAAAAAGGAAAAGCATACAAATTGTCCATGTATCTATGAGCTTCAGAGATGGTACACTTCAGAGAAAAGCCTAAATGATAAGAATAATTTATTTCAAATCAGTCACTAATCAACTAAGTGACTACAGAGAGTCTTGCCTTTCCAAGTCTTCTCTTTATTGTCTCCATAAATTAAGAAGAGTGGTGTCTGTCCATCAGTAAGTGAAAATACTTGTGGGATCTTTGAACAGCAAGGACTGGACATAAAAATGCTCAGATAAACCCTGGTGATTCATGATTTTTCTCATAAGAATCTTCCTTGTGATACCTGCTTGGAAAGCCATCCCACTGGATTCTCCCAGCTCTTCTGTCCGTATTACTCATGGACAAAGTACCCAGGGGTCCTCACAGCACAGATTCACATGCACTCATATCCCACCAGACTTGCTCACACAGATTTCTTTCTCCAGAGGTCCATTTGCCCTTATCCCTTCTGTGCACTCACCTAGTCACAAACTGCCAACCAAGTGCCACGCATCTTCATTGGAGCTTACTCTCCAAAGTAACACATCTGACTGCAAATTTGTCCTGTACTCAGCCTGATTTTGTGTGAAACTTTCCATAATTTCCTCCCCCATTACTGCTAAGCCAAATCATTCCCGCCTTTCTTTGGTTTTTACATCCATTAACTTTTTGTAGCTAGACAGCACAAGCCCTTTTACTCATATCTTGGACAAGCTCTCCAGATTTAACCCTCCACTACAGTGCCTTCCCACTGGGTTTTTTTGTGCATTTCCTGGTAATCCAGGGGGATTTTTTATGGTAATGGCAAAAGAAGGTCCAAATATCTGCCCTTACTAGAGCTGTAAGTGAGGAACTCCCTTTCTTTACAGGGCACAACACCTTCAACCTCATCCTTTTTTCTTCCCAGTGCCTGTACTGGTGATTTCTTCTCCCCACTCTCCTTGTGTCTGCAGGGAATGTTGCACATTTTATATCCTGGTCTGAAGCCATCAACTTCTTTCCCAGCACCTACAGCATAGTCAGAGGTCATGCCAAGAGTCCAGGGGGATTCATACACAAGCTGGAACCTCTAAATTCATCTAGGTATCATCTTTCCAGTTGCATTCTGCAGAGTTAGGGACTGAAGCATACAATAAAAGCAGGAAAGGAATAAACAGGAAACAATCCAGCTCTGTGGGAGGGATCCAGGACAGTCCCTTAGGAAGGTGCATTCAAAAGAAGCCCCAATTTCCTACCAAATAATAAAACAGGTGGCCATGCCACACACTGTGGAAGAGCCCAGCCATTGCCAACAGGCAGTGCAGGGAACAGAAATCCTGGCTCACTGTCTCTGCTCTCCACATGGAGCCACTGAGCAAAACTACATAATCCACTTAAGCACAAGTCTCATTTTATGTTCTCTGGATATAACAAGGTGGAGATCAGTGGCTTCATTGCCCATTTTTGAAAGGGGCATGGAGAAGAGATGACTGACTGGGTTTTAAAGGGTGTTCCTTGCTGCATTTGTTGAAAGTGGTCATAATTAAAATGAGGAGAGAGCAGTCTGCAACACAAGAAATACATTAGGCACCATAAGCACTATACTGGAATCTGCAGGACTTTACCCAGCTGGAGGTTGAATTTTAGGTAATTGATTTCCTGAAAACCTGTTCTTTGCCAAAATTACTATTTCACTGGCTGTTACAGGCAAACAGATAATTCAGCACATTTAGCAGATCTTTTCAGGTACGTCTGTGGGCAAGGGGACCAACAGGAAATAACCACCCACTGATGCAGACCAGGGCTGAGCCCCTAACAGTGGCTGTGCCACAGGATGTCCACTCCCATTCCTCACGTCACCAGAGCTCTTCCCGACTGACTAATTAGGGACAGTGCTCTCTCATTTTCTCCTCTTTCCGCTGGAGGGCCGTGTCACATTCCTTGCTGCTCCTGGCCATGCAGGACATGGCTGTCACAGCCTGGTGAGCCCTCCACTCTGTGGCTCCTGGCAGTCTGATCCTCCCTGGCCTATCTCAGAGAGGGGCTCCCAACACGTGAGGACAAAGTCTGACTCAGGGTAGGGAAGGTCAGCCTATGCCATGCCATGCTGGTGACACTGTGCTGAAGGCTCCTGAGATGACATTAAATCAGTCAGCTTCCTATTTGATTTGTCCTTCCAGGGAGAAATGTCTGGCAAGGGGTACCAAGGATGTTTTGGCGGCTGATCATGATCTGTGCTTCCTCCTGGCATGTTCTGGCTAGCAGGTTCAACCACCACTGATTCCAAGTCTGGCCTGCATTTGCCCTACCCATTTTCTCCCTCCCGCCTCTTTCTTTCCCATCTGTCCCTCCCTTTCCCTTCCCCTTTTCACAGCAAGCTGTGTGCTCCTAGAGAGCTTTCCATGCGCACAAGACAAGAAAAAATGTCTTTGAGCTTCCTGAGGTCATTGTCCAAAAGGTTTCAGCCCCTCCAAGGTGCTTTGGTGACTTCCAAAGACCAGTGCAAGCCCCCGTCCCTGAGCTTTACCAGCCACTGGGTTTGCACTGGCAAACCTGAATCTGCCCACATGCAGAACACCAAGATACTTAGGAATAAAACCTTGAGGCAAATACTGCCTTTTGACTGATGATTGATCTATTTTCCCGATAGGAAGTGTCACATTCCAGGGCATTTCAAAAGGACCACCACAATGGGCTGATTCCTCTACCCAAAAGATCACCAACTCCTTGTTTACAACAGTTTGCTTTTACAAAGCTGGCACTCTCAGCTTTTGAATTAGCCTGATGGAGACCCTGGTGCAGCTTCCCCCATGTTCTCTCCATGGCCAGCCAAAGACCCTGGCAGAGATCAGGGTGAAGAAGATGAGGCTTCAGCTATATTCCTATTCCTGCCTCCTCTACCACCTCCAAAAAACACTCCCAAGTCTGTGGCAAGCAGAGACAAAGATGACAACCTTACAGCTACACATGCATACATCCATACCTGCATGGACAGCTACATAAATACATATATATACACATATCTGCATAAATAGCTATAGATACCATAGGAACCAGCCTCGCCACCAACATCCCTCTCTCAACAAAGACATGACTGGTTTTGCAATGAGCTCAGAGTCTTCAGTAAAACATTGTGCTGCCCATACAGCCACCCCTGTACCTCAGCAGCTCCAAAGCAGGAACAAGGCTATGCAGGGGAGAGCATTGGTAGTGGAATGGAATGGAAGAGTCCTAGAGCCTGTGGCAGAGTCAGGAGCAGAACCCCAATCTGACAATTTTGCTGGCATTTAGATCACACAAGCATTTCCTTCTGTTCAGCCACAGCCTAATTGCCTACTAAGCTGGTTAGCCTTGCTTTTTGCCCATGTCCTGACTCCAGATGACTGTGTCTTGCACAAAGCAGCAGCATCTATCCAGCTTGCACTCAGCTTGCCTCATCTGTGGTGTTCCTTAGGCTGCTCTCAGTGACTGCTGATCTCACTCAGATTTACTGAATTATTTTGTAATGCTGAGTGCTCTTTGCTTGGTAACCTCACAGCTGTCTTGATGGGAACAGATTCAGGCCCTTAATCTTTGCTGATATACAAGCAGTATTTTTCTAAGCCCAATTCAATGAACCCCATTGTCAGGTACCAGCCACCAGGCTCCTTATCAGAAGAAATGTCTCTCCAGTGAAAAGCAATCAATTTGCATATAAAGTCCCCCAAAAACTTAGCTGTATGTTACCACAACAGAGATTTGGATTTCTACTCTGCCTCTACACAGGAAAAGCTGTAGTCACCTCTCTCCAGCTCCACCTGCTTAGGTACCTGTTAGCATTATCTGTGCCACTTATCACATCAAGAGTGGCCATAAGACAAAACCCTCAATGCTCAGCATTCTCACCAAAATCTGCCAAATATTGGGATTAACAGCCACACAGGGCCATGGCATTCATGCTGTCACTTTTAGCCATTTGTTTAGCAATGGTCTCCAAAAGCCACAGGCATAAGCCAAGGCCCTTTAGGCCTGGGGCTTGGTGGGTGTTAGAGCGTGGTATACTTTGCATTAAAACACATAAACTGTGGCTGGCACACACTGACAGATGTTGGCAGATGAGTAAAGAAATGACTTCTGTTTTCAGAGCAGGAAATATATTTTCCTGCTTTTAGAAAACTTGGGCCAGTTAAATCAGCCACCAACAGCACTGACTATGTGTGAACTTTTATCATAGAAACATAGATTCACAGTATGATTTGGGTTGGAAGGGGCCTTAAAGATCTTCTTGTTTCAACTCCCCTGCCATGGGCAGGGACATGTTCCACTAGACCAAGGTGGTCCACTCCCCATCAGCCTGGATGGAACAGTTCTATCATTATCTATCATTAAAGGTCTAAGAAGGGTTTGGGGAGCAGTATTGCTGATTGAATGTTAAGCACAGGGCTTAACTTGCCTGGGTTAACACATTGCCATCACGTTTTTGGACTTTGATAAATGCTGCCACATGTTCACAGGGAAGTAGAGACACAGTATTCACATACTGGCACAGAATTAAATGACACGTAAACAGGATCAAGCTGTAAACTGGGTGACCTCTCCTGAAACCCATGGAAGTCAAAATATTGCACAAAAAAGGAGAAAGAAAGGCAGGTCTGCTTCATTAACATGCTTCCAGTAGCACCATTATCTGATAGTACTGAGAAGCTCTCTTTATGTAAAAACACTTCCATAATGGGTAATCAATATTCTGTCTGGTAAGTTGTTTATCTATGGAGAAAGCATTTTATGTTCTGAAACTGAGTTGTGGATGCCCCATGCCTTGAAGTGTTCAAGGGCCAGGTTTGATAGGGCTCTGAGAAACCTGGCCTAGTGGAAGGTGTCCCTGCCCATGGCAGGGGGGTGGAAGTAGATGATCTTTAAGGTCCTTTCCAACCCAAATCATTCTATGATTTTATGATAGATTCATAACCAGAAATGTTATTGCTGGCCTAGAAATTAGTCAGCTGTAACTCTAAAACCTGACCTCATCCACCAAGCAACAGGCTGTTCTGCAGGCTCATCAAAAGATGTAACAGGAGGTAACAGATCGATTTCAGCACCTACCATGACAAGAGGATAACATTTAATTTCCCTGACCTCTGATGAGCCACATTTCTTTCCCTGTCATATAATCTGCAATAAATAACCCATCAATCCTTCCACCGGGTGGCCACTGCAGAGCTGCCCAGTTTAACATATGCACTTTACTGTCCCTGTTGTATCATTTCACATTAGTCCACATTTAAACCATATTTTCCATTGAAAATCTCGCTTGGAAAAAATCCCTCACATCTCGAAATCTACATTAGCCACAGTCACCACTGACTCATCCCCCTGCGGCAAACCAAACTTGTCCTGGATAATCCTGTCTCATCTCCCTTTCATCTCCATCACTGTGCTCCCCTGCCCTTCTTGTTAACCACTTCACTGCTGCCCTCAGAGTTAATTTTTGAGTGTTAGATTGAATAGCCTCTTTAAAGGGGTTGAAGGGTGGCATGAGTCAAAATAAAATGTCAAAATTTAGTATTTCAGCAGAGGAAAGGAGCGTCACCACCATGCATTCAGCAGCCCACTGTAGAATTACAGAATGGTTTGTGGTTGGAAGGGTCCTTAAAGATGATGTAGTTCCAACACACCTGCCAAGGGCAGGGACACCTTCCACTAAACCAGGTTTCTCAGAGCCCCATCCAGCCTGGCCTTGAACACTTCCAGGAATGTCACCAAAGTGACATTAGCTGCTCTAAGCACTGCTCTAGGCAGTGCAAGCTGTGCTTGGCTTTGACCAGGGGAAAGAAACAGTCTTTCTGGTTTTGCCACCTTAGAGCAGCTTTCAGGACACAAACACATCAGCATTTGGGAATCCAAAACTCATTGCATTTCTATCATCTTTGATTTTATCAAATATTATTCTTTTATAAGAATAGAAGTATAGAATGAAATTGCTAAATGATCAGAAATAAAGACATTTAACTTCTTCTGAAACAGGGAAGGTACTATTTTATCACTTGCACTTAGCAACTAAAACTTATCAGTGCTGAGAGTAATCCAGGTTCCCTGCCAGGCAACCCACTGAATTTGCCTCTAAACACAATCTAATTTCATACCAAAATTAAATATGACTTGACCGCTTCCATGCCTGCAACAGATGAGGAGAAAGTGGTGGATGAGCAGCTCTACCTTCCATAGACCACTCCAGCAGATCACTTATCTCACACTGAATGGAAGGCAGAGATGGCAAAGTGTTGCCCTGGTTTTACAGGGCCTCATAAGTTGTAACATTGTAGCTGTAGTTTCCTATGTTTGTTTTGTAAACATGGTTTTTGTTTTTTTTAACCAGCTGGGATTGTTTTGCACTTGTGGAATTGTTTTTCATTCCTTTCCCTGGGGTGGAGAAAGATGATTGACCATGTCTTTGTCCTGTAAACCTTTAGGGGTGTTGACCCCTTTCACCAATCTTTGACTGTCCTTAGAAACATATAAAAATAGGTAAATAAAGAAGGGCAGGGCTTTTGGTCAGTCCTGCCTGGAGAATCCACTGCTACTCTGAGACCCGCGTGTTTCTTCTGTTGCCAGCTGTGCAACAGCAAAGCACTCACATTTCCCTGCAGGCATCAGATGCCTCCTCCAGCCTGTGGAGCCCTCCCTGGGCAGAGCAAGGAGGTGGAGAGGAGTGAGATGTGCTCTCCTTTTTGGAATGGGCATAAACTGAAAAAAGCCTCCTGGCAGATGAGTACATTGGTGAAGCACAACTTACCAAGCAGGGGAAGTTCTTCACTGAGACAAATGCAATGTCCCTGAACCCTCCCTGAGAGTGAAGCAGCCAGCACCTGGAGCAGCTGTGCACACCAAAATCTTTTCCACCTTTACCCTGGGCAATCACTGAACCTTGCCTTGGTGCTGAGAGAGGATGTCAAGGCCATGTCCAGTACATTGTGCTCTACATGACTGATCAAAGACTTCCAAATTGCTTAAAGTAGTAATTTGATGATAAAAATCCTAATAATATCCTGCTCCCTTCAACCTCAATACACTATAATCTTATTTAACACATTGGGGGGAGGAAAAAAAAAGGAAAGAAATCTGGTAGTGAGCCGGCAGCAGCGGGAATGTGGGCTAGGAAAGGATATTACAGTATCACTTGGGAGAGCACCATAAATAAATCTTCACCCGAGATGGGTGGGCAGATCAGAACAGAGCTCCACACAAAATTGCACTGCTCTACAAGACAGTGACTCATCAACTTCTCCACTTCTGATAATCATTCCAACCAGGCTTTCACTGCAGCAAGGAAGAGAAGCCAGAGAAGGGAACCATCTCCGAGCCTGGCTAGAAAGCATGGCCTGGCTGTCAGAGCAGAGAGCTGGGACACACAGGTCCAGATCCTGCCTCCTTGGATCATTTTCTGATGGACAATGTGGATGGCGTCCAAAGGACATTGCCTGTGGCCAAGCTCTCCAGGGCTGGGCTTCACAATACAAGAGAGACATGGAAACACTGGAGTGAGTCCAGCAAAGGGCCATAAAGGATGGGAGTATCTGGCACAGAGGAAGAGGCTGGGAGAGCTGGGACAGTTCAGCTTTCAAGAAGAGAAGGGTCAGGGAGAATCTTATCTATGTCTATCAGTATTTGACAGGAGAATGTAAAGAAGACAGAGACAGACTCTTCTCAGTGGTGCCCACTCAGAGGGCAATGGGCACAAAGTGGCATACCAGAAATGCCATTTTCACATGAAGAACTTATCTACTACAAGGATGGTCACCCCTAGAACAAGGGGTCAGAGACTTTCCTTCTTTGGAGATATTTAACCTCCATCTGGATGTGGCACTCAGGAACCACTGTCTAGCTGGCCCTGCTTAAGCTGGGGACTAGGTGATTTCCCAAGGTCGTTTTAACCTCCATGACTTTGTTTTCATGTTTCACCCCAGTTCATTGGCTGTCCAAGATTCTTAATATCACCTACATATGGAATTAGCTGCTTAAAAGCAGATATGAGTTCAAATACCTGGTAGGCCTCACTAAATGCAAAATCCAGTGTATTTACTCAGGCATCCATAAGTTTCTGAGTCAATGTCTAGCCAGCAAAGCTACAGAGGTTGGGTGTGTAGAGCTCATCTTATTTCTCTCAAAATATAATTCCACATATGAATCAAAGGTTTCCAGTGAAGACCCATTAGTCCCTGTTGGGGTGGTCTCTGGAGGCTCTCCATCTGGCAGAGACACCCTCTCAGACCATCACTCTCCCCACTGGATTACAAATTGTCAAGGGTTTCATATGAACACTTTCTATAGTGTCTATCACCATAGTAACCACACATTGTTTAGGAATACATATACAAAGCAACACCCTCACTGCACAGGGATTATTTTGATTTTCTGCTGTAGTTATAGAATGCACCAGGTGAAAGATACATTCACAGAGAACCAGGTAGATTGAAGACTCCCAAGACAACTTGTTTGTTTTTAATTTATTGCCAACTTGAGTTTGCTCCCTCCTATACAGCTCTAACAGATCTCAGTTCTTTGACTGTACACTAGGAAGTTTTTGGTTATTTTTTTTTATTTATACTCCTTTACTTTTTGGCTAATGAATCTACCATCTCCTTGAAGAACTGGGGCTGCCTCCACTGCTCCTTGTACTAGTTTACATTGCTTTTAAACTAAGGTTTGGGTAGGACTGCAACAGGCAGAACCAAGTCTTTAATCCTCCTCCTTTGCAGACTCCTCCATACAATTCCCCTGAATGCATTATTTGGGCTGCTTTGTTTGTTTAAGTCATTTCCCTTAAGAGAAACATTGCTGTTTTGTCTCTCCACAAGTCCAGACAGGTAATTGCATCTCTGCAGAGCCCAGGATAAATGTGCATTCTGCAGCTTTGTTATCATTTTGTTTTCCTATTCCCATGATCTTCTGTTTGCTTAGAACAAAGAGGCACTGAAGCCAGTTGGAGGCTTCCTATTGATTTCCAAGGCCACTGGGCGAGGTCTCCATTTCCCAATGAACTCCCCACTCTGACTGTGCACCTCCTCAGGCTGAGAGCAAAATTCAGTCAGCTTTTCCCCATTCGTCTTTTCACCTTTTTCTCCCCTAAGATGATAACTTTGCAATTAGCCTGCCAACACATAAACCAGGAAAGGACACCAGGCAGCCACCCCCTTAATTGGCAGCTTTTCTTCCTCAGAAACAGCATTGACCCCAAGGCTCAGGAGGTTCCTGGGAGCAGCTGTGCTGTGTGGATTAAGGGGAAAGCTACAACCAGGGCCAGCCACCCTGTTTGTAAGCATCTGCTGGCTTAATCCCAGCACCCTGCCAGGGTGAGTGGGTTTTGTGTTATCCATGCTTCCCTTAAGATGTCTCTTGGATGCTGCACCCTGTATGCACCACTTGGAACCGACCTGTGGGGCGTTTTATGGCAGTAAGGCCATAAACCAGGACTTGGCTGCAGTGAACCCTCTGAGCTCTGCTGAGGTCACACACTCCTGCTGAAAACAGAGTTAGATTTTAGCGTGGCATTAAAAATAATTGCTCTACTCCACACTGGGGAAGTGATTTCCCTGTGATGAGAGTTGCTAGGATAACACTGAGGATTACAAGAACATGGATACATGGTGATGTTACCCCTCCACCACCTTATCCGGACATTCCCAATGACCACCACTGATTATTATTTTTTAACTTTCCACACAATGTTTCCTTCCTTTTTTCTGTCTCCCACACAGCCTTTCTTCTCTCTTGCCCACTTGCACCTTCTACTAAATGCAGGACAATTTGACCAGACAGAAGTACGTAACACAAACTCTGCCACTCCTGCTGCCATGCTTTTTAGCAGAAGAACAGGGTAATTAATACCCAGGGAAGGAGAGAGCTATGCACAGCAATACATATCACTTGCTCTGGAAATTAGGAGCACATTTATACATGCAGAACAGATATTTAAGGATGTTCACACAGGCTTTATGGTTGCCTCCAAGCTCTGGAGAGCTCAAGTCATGATAAGTAAAGCACCTGGATTTCCAGGTGGGAGGATGCTAACCTAAACCCAATTTTAGTACCTTACAGCTCTCTATAGTGTTTGCAGAACAATTTCTCTGTAAGAAAGCACGTACAGAATGAAATTTAGATGATGGGATAGGAAGAATTCCTCAGCAGACATTTACCTTCTGCAACTATAAGCCCTACACAATACTTCACCCATGGCTCCCACAAACTGTGTCATTCTCTCTTGCATTCTGTAGCACCACCTTGGATCTTGCATGACATCCAAATCAGGACTACCAAGGGATAATTTTTAGTCAAATTACCCCACTTACTCTGCTAGTTAAAGGTTCTCTTCATCACAGGCAGGAAAAGAACAGATAGAGAGAAGACCCAAGGCAGAGAACCCACATGAAGCCCAGGACAGCAATACCAGGCAAGGGGAACCGAGCTACAAGAGGACAGGGACAAGAACATGGCTCTGTCCAGGAATGATCTACAGGCTCTGAGCAGCACAAAGCAGCACATGGAAAGCCAAGGAGCAGCTGCTTTTCAGCTGCAGCAAACCCCTGCAGCATCAGAGAGGTTGTCCCATGGGACATGGGGAAGGAAGATGACCATCCTGGAACACCGATGTTGAAGGCAGCAGTTTCATGTCACACCTCCAGAGATAAATCCAGTTTAAAAGATTTCCATGCCTTCACCACATATTTCTGCCTGCCTGCCTCCATCCCTTTTCCTGCTACAAGATACACCACAGCTCCCCTGTTCTAGCACCCACGCTTTTAGGAGGAGAAGTAAACAAACATGTTTATAAAAATAAGTCAATCACACCACATGACTTCCCCATAACCTACTTACCTTTCCCTCACCTTTAAACACAGGCACATGCATTTTTAAGATAGCTTTAGCTAAAAGCTAAAACTATAAAAAAGCTATATATTTAAAGCTAAAGCTGTGTAAGTTTTCCTATAGCTTATTTATTAAAAACTACCAGTTCCAGTGATCCAAGCACTGATACCACATCCAACCAACACTGGACAGGCCAGAAGAGCAGTAAATTTCCAAATTCAGCTCTTGGTTTGGATGTTCACTTGCCTCCCACCCCTTGCTTTTGAATGGTGTCTATCTAGATCATCAGCTTTTCAGACAAGGAGCTTTCTCTTCACATCTCCATTCAGCAGGGGCACAAAGGGAAGCTCTGACTCACAGTTATGGGTCTGCAACACGAGGCCATGTCCCCCCTGCTGACACACTGGTAAATGCAAGAGAGACCTGTGCATTATTACACAGCAAGAGTTCAACACTAATGCTGCATTGCCATGTAGGGATCTTGCTTCTGTCCATGGGACAACCTTGAAAACTGAAGGAAAAGCCAAAATCAGCTGCTCACACTGGATATTTAGTGCAATTATGCTGCAGGAGCAGAAAGTTTTATATCCTTGGGCCTGGGTCTCGGGCACTGCACATTGGGACAAGCTCTCAGTTCCTGGTGAAACACATTCCTGAAAGGAATAAAGGTTTTCTCTTGGTAATTCCACACCTTCCTACATCTGACTTGCCAGAAATAAGTTGGTAAAATAACTACTGCACAAGTGGTCAGGGTATCCCATGGTAAACATATGAATCAAAGTGCCAGGAACTCCTGAGGGTAACTGTGCTCCCTGAAACAGAACTGAGCACTCACAGTGTCAGCCCTCTAAGGAAATAATCTGTGCCTTTTTATTCTCCAGACTGGCAGAATGAAAGATTAGGAGAGAGCAAGGAAATATCAATTTTAGTTGAAAGTTTTACATTCCTGGCAGTGAGGGCACATGCACATGTGGCACGTGTATGACTCCCCACATCTCTCTGCTCTGGCTCAGTTATGTCCCCTCTCACAGTCCAAGCACTTCGAGGCAAACATCTCCAGCCAGATGTTTCCTGGATCCCTCCACTGACTCCACACAGTGCCTCTAGGACAGACTATGCTCCTCCTTTTTTTTCTAGGTTTATTCAGTAGGCCCACAGCAGCTTTCTCCTCAGTTAGCAAAGAAATACCTCTGCAAGGCAATGTGGTCCAGTACTATCTCCCCTGGCTTTGTGGTTTTGCACAATTTCCTGCAGTTTAGAGCTGTCCTTCAGAGTAGCTCAAAGGCCAGTGAAAGGCACTGCCCAGGGTGTTTCCAGAGTGCTCTGTGGTGGGTACAAAATCACTGCTTCCTGGCCAGCTCCTGTGGCTGCCCCAGAAACCCCCCAAAGGAGCAGCAGAGTGGATGGAGAGGTGCAGTTTCAAAATGCTCCATCTCCCAGTGAGCCATCATCCATGGGTCACTGACATGGTCAGTACAGCTCATCAAGTCAGTGCATGCCTGAGGAAAGGTCTGAGCCACACATCCACACACACACACGAGTGAAATCTGCAGACAAAAACCATCTTGATGTGATTAAGGCTGAGCAGCAGTGACTGCCTTCAACCAGATCCTCCTTTTTTCCTAAGGTTTCCAAATTACACGCAATATTTCCAAAGGGGATTTATTAAAAGGAGAGACTGATGCCTTTTAAAAACACATTGTAGGGACATTAGAAAGTCCTTATCATTACTAAGAGAATCATTCATTGGAAAAGAATGTGCTTGATTCATTTAAGAAATTACCCATGATTAAGGATTATTATTTTTGGATCACTGCTGATATGAATTTGCATAAAAGCCCTGAAGTGAGGCTTATTCCCCACAGAGCACCCCAGAAATACCTGACCTGTCCACAGCACATGTGGATGTTAATGCTAAGCATGACACAATGAGACACAGTGACAAACAGGCAGGAGGGGAAGAAACAGCCTCTTTGAAGGGTCAGGCTTCTGCTTTACAGCCAGGGCTGGGCTCCAGGAAAGCTGGAATCAGTTGCTTCCATTGAATTTCTTCAGGGTATGACCAGGAAATTTTCCGTGCCTCAGCTCCCCAGTGATAATTGAAGGCTGGAGCACTTCCCTGCCTTCTGAAGCAAAGGGGAGATGTGATCCCTGTCACATTTGATCAGTGCCTGAAGTGCTTATTTAGCATCCAGATAGGTCTTCCTTGTCCTGTTTGCTACCTCTACCATTAAGAGGGCTGTGGGAAAAGGAGGTGAGGCAAGAGGACAGCAGGTGATTTCCCAGCACCAGCTGGAGGACTCCAATTAGTGCAAGGCTGGGCCATCAAGCACCATTCTGGGCAAAACAGGCAGATCAGGTGCCTCAGGTGGTCACATCTTAACATGCTCATCAAATGACTTCAGGAAAAAAGGGGAAAATAGAGAGCACACGTTCAGTTCTCCAGCAGCTGATGCCCAGTGATGGCACAGGGCACTGACATCTCCCTCACAGCAGCAGCCCTACCCATCAGCAAGCACCTCACAGCTGCCTGGAGCTTGCTGTCCCTCCCAGACCAGCACATGTGTGTGCTCACCAACATCCCAGCCTGTGCCATCACAGCCAGGAGTGCCAGGTCACAGGCAATTTCTCATGGCATTCTTCAGCTTTGCAGGGATTTCGCTTTGCACTTCAGAAGAAACAGATCTGGAGCTTTGCTGCCCAAGAGCTGGGATGGACAGACCTGCCCATGTGTCATTCCCAGTTCCAAAGGAGCTCAAAGACTGCTTGAGACTGAATGAAAACTGCAGTCACAGACAGGCAAAGCCTCACCCCCCTCAATGCCCAAGCATTTCAGACTGGTCTGGGACACCACACTGGGCAACTTCAAGATAGCCTGACCTAGAGCCCCAAACTGCCAACAAATCCAAACCCTGTGCAGTTTGGAAGGTGACAACCCATGTTACAATCACTGCAGTGTGAAAGTGATTTTGTGTAGAGCAGCCCCTGTGAGCAGCGTGGTATTTCCATGGCATGGCATCCCTTTCCATTCCCAGTTTGAGATCAGCATGTACCTTGAATGTGCACAGCCCAAGACATTTCCTTTCCTTTAGAGTACTAAAATTCTAGATCCTGAAAGTACTAAATCCTTAATTAATATTGCTACTTACATATATATATATAAACACCCTTACAAAAGTATACAGCTGCTGCCAAGAAATACTTCCCCCACTGAGGTCCACAAACTTAAGATGCAGCCTCTGTCATTCAGCTTCTGAACAGTTCTCCTTTCTGAAACAAACTGCCTTTAACTGTCTTTGTAGTTCTCTGTACTCATTACTTCATAAAAAGGATTAAAATACAAAAAGCAAAACCAGGAAGTGGCAGACAAGCTCTTCCCTTTGAGTATTAACCCTGTAAAATATGTCAGTTCTAACTTATCTTCTTTCCCTATGGATTAAATTGCAACATTTTCCCTTAAGCCCGTAAAGAAAAAATCACATGTTGCTGATCACTGTCATTTTTTCCTGTTTGCACTACCAATCACTTTTAATCATTTACCAGCAATCCTGGCTAACTGCAGAGATCCCAGTTTGCTGGAGGTTAGCAAATGCAATGCCCATTTATGAGAAGGGGAAGAAGCAGGTCCAGGGAACATCAAGCCTGTCAACCTGACCTCAGTGCCAGGGAAGATTCTGGAGAGGTCCATCTGGAGTGCCACCATGTGACATGTGGAGGACAACCAGGTGATCAGGCCCAGCCAAAATGGGCAGGTCCTGCTTGACCAACCTGATCTCCTTCTATGACCAAGTGACTGCCTGATGGCTGAGGGAAGGGCTGTGGATGTGTCTACCTGGACTTTAGTAAAGCCTTTTCCCACAGCACAGTCCTGCAGAAACTGAATTCCCAAGGCTTGGATGGACATAGTCTTCACTGGGTAAAAAACCGGGTGGGTGGTCAAGCCCAGACAATGGTGGGGAAGGGAGCTGCATACAGTTGGCAGCCACTCACTGTTGGCTCCTGGTCCCCAGGGCTCAGTGCTGGGGCCAGTCTTTAATATCGTTATTGGTGATCTGGACAAGGGCACCTTCAGTAAGGTCACAGATGGCACCCAGCTGGACAGGAGTGTCGATGCACTGGAGGGTAGGAAGGCTCTGCAGGGGGATGTGGACAGGCTGGCTGCATGGTGTGAGGCCAGCAGGGTGAGGTTCCAGAAGAGCAAGGCCTGGGTCCTGCCCTCGTGTCCCAACAAGGCCCTGCAGTGCTCCAGGCTGGGGGCAGAGTGGCTGCAAAGCTGCCCAGCAGGAAAGGCCCTGGGGCTGTTGGCCAACAGCAGCCAAAGATGAGCAGGTGTGTGCCCAGGTGGGCAAGGAGGCCGGTGGCATCCTGGCCTTGTGTGTCAGCAATAGAGTGGCCAGCAGGAGCAGGGCAGTGATTGTCCCTCTGTGCTGGGCACTGGGGAGGACACACCTCAAATTCTTGGTTCACTTTTGGACGCCTCACAACAAGAAAGGCATTGAGGGGCTGGAGCAGATCCAGAGAAGGGAACAGAGCTGGGAAGGGTCTGGAGCTCAAGTCTGATGAGGAGCAGCTGAGGGAGATGGGTTTGTTCCACCTGGAGTAAAGGAGGCTCAGGAAGGACCTTCTCACTCTCTACAACTCCCTGACAGGAGGCTGTAGCTGTAGGTTGGTCTCTTCTTCCATCTAACAAGTGTCAGGACAGGGGGACATAGTCTCAAGCTGTGCCAGGGAAGGTTTAGGTTGGGTATTAGGATACATTTCTTCACTGAAAGGGTGGTCAGGCATTGGAAGAGATTGTCCAGGGCAATGGTTGAGTCACCATCCCTGGAGGTATTAAAAAGATGTGTAGATGTAGCATTTGGGGACAGGGTTTAGTGTTGGGACTTGGCAGTTCTGGGTTAACAGTTGGACTCAATGCTCTCAAAGGTCTTTTCCAACCTTAACAATTTCATGATTCTTTGATTCTACCATTCCTCTTCTCAACAAAAGGGTGATCAGACTTGATACAGCAGGTGGCACAGATGAAGCATCAGTTCATTGGATTATTATTAGACATCATTATTATTGGACACAGCTTCCTCCAGCCATTCCTTAACTCAGCTGAGCAGGCTTTTCACTGCTGCAAGCCCTGCTGTGTGCTGCCTGAATCCCTTCTTTCAGTCACTAGCAATTATGTCCCTATGTCTAGAGGGTTAAATTGAATGCAGAAATCATCTGTGTGTATGAAACCTTTAAATCAGTCCTTTTGAGCAGCACTGCCTGATGCTTGGTAATACTGAAATTCATGTTGGCAATTTTTATGGTTTATTAGGCCTTTATGGAGTTGCTTTTATTCCTCACAAATCTTCATGAACCTGATTCTGGGTGGAACTTGTTATTAACCTCTTCCCATGCTGAGAATTGAACTCTTGGCCCTTGCCTTTCTGTCCCTCCTCTTCACCACTGCTGAAGCTATGCCTCTGCCTTCCTTCCTCCTCTGTACTCACCAAATCCCATTAATAGCTTCTTGTAAAGCATTTTTTTCAAAAGCATCTTGAAGATCTAAATTAACTGCATTTGCCAGTCATCCATTATCTGCTCTGCTCTTAATCTTCCCAAAGAAATTGAGGAGTTATTAACATCAGACGCATAACATTATTTGCATTCAGGTGCTGCAGGCATCACCAAAGATTAGGTGGCAACATGTTAAGCTCTGCTTACACCCAGTGAAAGCTCACATCTCTGTTCTTGATCTTAGCAGATACAGAAATGCCAGTGAAAGGAGTAATCCCTACCTTGACTAGAAAATGTGAATGAAAGCATGCGTGACTTTACCCTTAAAATCCATGGAGTTTTGCTGCTTTCAACTTGCATTTGCCCTGGTGTTTTACTGCCTGTTCTTTAATTAATTTCTCAGTTATTCTTTCAGCAACTGAAATCAGACTGAGAAGGCTATGATTCTTTGGATCACCCATAGTTCATATTAAATAGATGGATACATTGGCCTCTCTCCAGTTCTTCCTAGTCAAATTATTCATCATAAATCCTATTTATTATGAATAAAGCCCTATTTTGGTTAGCAGAATGTTTGGGAACCATCCTTTTTTTCTTTAAACGTATTGATTTTTTTATAAGCACTTGGCAAATAGACCTTAAGATATTTGCAAATAATTTCCTTTTACTCTTCACTTTTAATGGTTGGTTTCTAGTTGGTTCCCAGTGTCCACAATCTTTTGTAACAGTTTTATTAGAGAAGCCACAAACTACAGTGGAAAATCATTGATCAATGATAAATTGATTTATCATCACTGGCTGTTGAAGACTGGAAGAAATCTTCCCAAATCCTTTGGGGCTCTCAGCATACTTGCAAACAACATGAACTAAGCAAAGCATAGTGAAGTCAAGAGCTCAGTCACAAAAGTCCAAGCCCAGTATTTTAACTGCAGCATTACTCTGTTTCTGCAGCTGCTTTGGTTGTGCGTGGTTGTGCATCTTCCATGTGATACTGAACTGCTCAGCTCTTCCAGAACACCTTGATTTTCCCCACTGCCCTGATCTGTGCCTCTTTTCTGGGACCTGCTCCTTAGGGAACCAAAGCAGCACCCAGCCAACTTCACTGGGGTACAAGAGAAAAGTGCCCATGATGTGTTCCCTGCTGTGCAGCAGCCTTAAAATCCTGATTTGCTCCAGTGCCATATTGATATTGGCTCCCTTTCTCAGTCTCTCTCTTGCCCTCCCCCTCTAAATTATCCTATTGGCAAAGCATGAGCTAAGAGGGGAAAATTCTCCCAAATGGGATCCTGGATTACCTGCAGCCCCAGAGTCAGGAGAGTCTTTTAGCTGCTCTGATGTGATGCACTCACAGGGGAGATGCTGTCAGAAACACTCTGGCTCACAGAGCTTTGCTCGTGGGAATAGTTCAATGACACTCAGAAATTAAAACTCAGAAGAGGAAAGGGATTCCCTCCCACACATCTCTTCTCACCCTGTCACCCAAACCCCTTCCAATATGAACACAGCTTTGGAGTGAAGATTGATGCAAACAAGTAATTGAACTCCTCTGCAGTCTGTGTATTGCCCATGATCACCTCCCTTTCACCTTGACAGTCTCGTATTTAGAGTCACCACAACCAGTCTGTAACTGGGAAGAAGGAGATGAATCAATTGTTTATTAACCCAAGCAGGAAATGAATTTGAAAATGATGCATGACTTGGAAGCCTGCAAAGTTGGAAGCCTTACGAGAAGCCTGATCACCTCTGCATGAATGAAGG
Organism: Drymodes brunneopygia; assembly: GCA_013400955.1. Classification (NCBI taxonomy): domain Eukaryota; kingdom Metazoa; phylum Chordata; class Aves; order Passeriformes; family Petroicidae; genus Drymodes; species Drymodes brunneopygia. Next base: position 323,113 of record VZTZ01021404.1, on the reverse strand, counting down.
CAGCAGGAGGGCTCCCCATTGCATTGGAAAAGGGATCTGTAGTTTCTGGCTGCCTTGCAACAACACTCCAAGTCAGCAGCAGGAAGGTTGTACTTCATATTCATTTTTATACATGAATTCACCGATAAATTGGGAGCATATTACCACCTTCGTTTTATTGTTATCATAAATTTTGCAGAATGGAACAAAACACAACAGTTAGGGACTTCATCTTAGGGAAAGTGATGCTGTGCAGCCTCCCTCAGTACTGCCTTATGGCAAAGCACAAAAGCTGAAGTGAGAGGGGGAGAGAAAGAAATATGGAAGAAGGGGAAATACTTGGTCCTGTTTCCATGCCATTCACTGCCCCATTAAATCTAAAAACCTTTCAGGCTCTGATTTATTGCCATTTTATGTACCCAAGATTTCCCCTGACTTCCAGCAGTAAAATCTTTGAGTTTTCTGGTTGCACAGTTCAATGGGAGCCATACAATCCATGCTTTTATTAGTCAATACTCAATCAGCATGTGTGAGGGGACTTTTCAGCTGGATATCTCACAACTAGCTGTCTGATTTACCCTGCAAGCAGAAGCTCCATCTTTCACAGGACAATCCATTGTGAGGCTTGGAAACCACTAAACAGACCCCAGCTGGCTTGGGCTGTATCATTTTCACCCATTTACCCTTCTGCCAGGCAGCATGGCCCAAATCTCCAGGGCTAATGCCTTGCACACAGTTGAAGGACACCAAATTCTCAGCACTGACAAGTTTAAGTTGCTAGATTTGGCCCCAAAGCATCATCTGGATTTGCCTTTTTGTGTCCCAGCTTGGTGATGTACAGCTGAGAAAGTGCATGGTGGAGAGGGCTGGATCTCAGAGAGGTGGAAACAACCTGTGTCTCCAAAAGCATGGGAAGAGGTGGGCCCAGAGATGTGAGAAAAGGAACTCCCATTACTGCTGCTTTCATTCCATGGGGGAGAAAAGGGCTGCCCAGGGGCCAAGCTCTGAAGACCCTGCTCAGGTTTTACTCTTTACTTACACTGTCTCCAAACTGGAAATATAAGTAGGTATGTGGGGGGGTCAGCTCTCCTCATCTCTCTCTCTCTCTGCTTTTGTATAAGCAAATTTATATCAGATTAGGTTTAAAGTAAGACTGACATACGGTTGTCATGGGGGTTACAGCTCACACGGGGTGGTGGGTTGTTAAAGGAGTGAAATAGAACTCAGCCTTCCACTGGAGGACTTCCAGTTTCTATAAACACCAGCAACCAGACCTTCTGACACCAGGGAGGCAGTGAGCTGCTTTGGAGGGGGAGAAAAGCACCTCTACAGCCGTCAGGGCAAGCCAGGATCAGAAGTGAGAGAAAGACACAGCTGAGATAATTTTTAGCCTGGTGCTACAGCCAGTCTTTCCTTTTTGGGACTGAGATGTTGGGAGACTCTCAGTTTTCCATAGGGCACATCACCCAGGGCTTAGACAAGACACATGCAATGAAACCTGTATCCTCACAGGAATTTTTGAACACTTTCGGTTAGTATTCACCTAATCAAGAAGAGCTAGAATGTTCCCTTCCTTCAGACAAAAAAAGAAGCAAATTCAGCAATTTTATGAAGAGGGAAAAGCATCAATGAAAAGAATGAAATGCTGAACAGTTACAGACCAATGCTATGCCAGAGACCCCTGCCTGATGTGAAATTAGACAGATAAAGGACCTTTTAGGATGAGATGTATTCATGTTTCCAGTGAAGCCCACAGCTCAGCCAGTCCTGCACAGAGACCAGGCAGCCCCCACCCTCCTGCCAACCCTGCAGTGAAGCCTCGGCTCTGCATTTTCAGAGTAAACAGATCAGACACCCAGCCACATTTGGGATGACACTGAGTGTGATCAGCAGATCCTAAAGAGCACTGCAGGGAAAGCTGGCTGACCATCAGCACGCAGTCTCCTCTTCTGGAGAGGCTCAGTGTCCCCTGCCTGGCCATGGCAGGACAGGCCTAGAGGACTGAGGTCAATGTTTTGCAGTCTGACAGTGGCTCAGGATGTTAGCTTGTAAATTTTCCATGGCCTATCAGCACCTCCACCAGCAACACTTCCCTGCCTGGCCTGCATTAACCTCTTGACCTAGAAGAGACTTTTGTCTTTATTGTTACCCTCCCTCCCATCAAAACTCACTTCCCATTACTCCACTGCACTACATGGTGTCAGTAGTTCAGGTCTCTCCAGGAGACATCACTGGAATTGCAGATATTATCAAGCCACTGCTGGGTCAACTGCAAGGCTGCACGGTGTTTCAGTGGTGCAGAAAATGAGTCAGATGTGCTGTGCTGCTATTTTGGGTCTGCTGCAAAGCTCCAAGCATCCACATGGGATGGAGGTTGAGAGTCTGCAGCTTCAGCCCTCAGATGAGGAGATTGCCACTACCCAACCTGAGGTGCCACCAGGTTCCCTCTCTGCAGGGAACTTCCTCTGTCAAAGCCCATTTACAGGAGCAAAGCACAGTGAAACATCACTTCACAGAGCCTGCACCTCATCTCCAGCCTGCACATCCTCATCTTGTAGTCTGGACTAGCTTCATGTTTCCATGTGGAGCTCTGGAACCTGAGATATCCTCTACTAGAGACTTCTTGTACAGAAAAAGATTGGTGTGGTCATACACACCTGTGGTTAGATGGATATAATTCCTTTTGGGAAACTGAGCCCTTAGTTTTACAAAGAACCATAAAATGGTGCAGGTGGGAAGGGACCTCTGCAGGTCATCCTGCCTCCCCCCTCACAGGACATCCCAGAGCCAGCTGCCAAGTCCAATGGCTTTTGACCATCTCCAAGGATGGACACTCCACAGCCACCCAGCCAGCACTTTGTCAGCAGCACAGTAAAAACAGTATTTCATGGTGCTCAGACAGACACTCCTATGGTCCTGTCACTGGGCACCACTGAGAAGAGCCTGGACCTGTCCCCTGTGTATCCTCCCTTCAGGTATTTATACACATTGATGAGATTCTCCCTGAGCTCCCAGCTTTCTCAGCCTCCATCTAGGTGAGAAGCTCCTTAATCACAACTGTGGTCCTTCTCTGGACTCTCTCCAATATATCTGTGCCTCTCTTGTACTGGGAAGACCAAAACTGGACACAGGACCCCTGAAACTACCAAGGACTCAAGATCAGCCCCATTTGATTACCCAGCAGGGCCAAATGAGCAACTGACCCCTAAGAAACCACCATCATCTCCCACTGTAAACTATTCCTCAATCTTCCCATCCCCTCATCTCTTAGAGACAATGATACATCCTGTGGCTCACAGGCTTTGCACAACAATTTGGTAGGTGAGACAGAGGATTAGAAAATTCTCTTGCCCCCATCCTGCAGCTTCAAGAGAAGTTGAAGTTTCTGAGGCAGATTCAGGCATTCTTGTGCTTTGCATTTACCAGTTCCTTAGAGTCACTTTAATTTTGCTGTCTGAGACCTTGGCTTTGTTGTGGGTGCCAATACTTGCACAGATGCTTCTTTTAAATAAAAGGGCACCCAAGACGTTGGCAAGTCTATAATTCTGTCATCTGACATTTAAATCAAAATCAATCTTTCTCTTTGCTCGTTAAACAAAGATAAACAGAAAAGTCCTAAGGTTCTCCAAGCGTCTAACCTAGGTGGGAGGAGGAAAACTCATGACTGTCCTTGCTTTCAGGAACATCAGCTAACATTTCCCCCTGCAGTCCTGGCAAGCTTCCCTCTGCCTGAGGAGGCAGAGATGTGACTTTAACATTGAACCCACCCGAGGCACCTCCCAGGGCCACAGGCGAGGCTGAACATATGGACTGGATGCTGCTCTCACGTTAGCACACATGAGGATTGCCCTCACCAAGGTCACAGAGAGCCTGAGCTCCAGCAGCCATCTCCATGCAGAGTTATTTGATGCCATTCCAGGAGGAATTACAGCACCACAGGACACTGGGTCTCCTGCGGGAGGGGCAAACCCTTCCCAGAGCTGTTTCAGTACAAGAAGGGGTGAGGCACCCACAAGCTTCAGTCACAGCCACCAGTCTGTTCATTTTTGCACTGGATTTGATTCAAGTCTTGGCATGGATGAAGCTATGTCTGGTTTAGACTCCTCTCATTTTGTCATGTCAGAGAAATGCAAAGGATTTAAGACATAGAACTGTGCAATGAAATCCCAGTCACAGGACAAAAACCAGTTTAGCTGCCATGATGGCTGCTTTCACTTTTTTTCTGACCAGAACATTGGCAAAATGCTATTGAAACAAATCAGCTCTGTGACTTATACCACCTTTTGTGCTTGTGAAAATCATGGTACAAGGTGAGAACCGTGCAGTGACTCAGAAAGAATTCTCCCTTGATTGCACAAAAGATGGGAAGCTGCTCACAAACATTGCACTAATCAACACCAATCAGATTTATTAGTGTCTCTGAAGGGTCTCGAATTTTGTCTCACCATGCATTTTGCATTCCCCTTTTTCCTGGAATCCTAAAGCCTCCAAGAATATTACCTGTCACTCACCTCACATCTATTTCCCCATAATTCATGGCTTGTTCTGTGCTTTCCTGTAACCCCAGGCAGTTCAAGGTTGAATTCTGTAATAACTCTGCTCGAGTTCAAACACGTCTGACACCTTAGTGTTGGTCCCAGGTTGGTTACATCTGAATAAAAATGTGTTCAGGCATCTTACAAGAAGGGAGGATCTGTCAAAAATACACGAAGTCCAGAACAATGAAGTTTGGGGGTATGTTAATGAACTGCTGTGATAGCAGGAGGGCCCTCTGAATTTTTGTGAAATCCATGAAAATAACCATGTTATTGCAGAAATATCTTCTCAGCAAGCACCTCTCTATTGTAAGTAACCAAACATGACACTTTACATATTCCCAAAAGTTTGAGGCACACCAATACCCTGTAGTTCTACCCCTTACCCAGATATCTGACCCTCTTGGGCTTTTAAGAGATTTTCAGTATTTCTTCTTTCATGTGAGAAACATTACAGATCCTAAACAACAACAGTGTTTCACAGAACAATCCAAATTCTCCTGTCCACAAAGCACATACAAATCCAAGGCAGCAGATGACAGTCTGCAAAAATATTTCTTTCCTCCATGGAAGCACTTTTTTAACATATTCCTAAAGATATCGTGGGGTCTCTGAGGCTCAGAACTAAATCTATCTCCCTCCAGAGGATCCCACAGTGGACTTCTGGCTGTTTAGGATGTCTTTGTCAAACCTACCAATAGAAACACAAGGCTGAATATGTTTTTTAAAAGTCATTTTAAGCGGTGTTTACTGTGCAGAAATCCAGGGGAATCGACTCTAAGCAACCAGCACAAGATTTGTGCCTCAGGATCTCCAAGTGAAATCCTTAGAGAGATGGACTAACCAGGTACCTCTGGCAGTAAGGAGGCTGAAAAAATGGCCTGAGACCCATAACGTGCTAGAACTTGAGTATTTATTTATTCAAGAGTATAATCCAGGAGTAAAAAATGTAGGGTACCACTACAGATCTCCACAGTCTTTTCCAAAATTAATACATGTGTCACATTTACATTAAGGAAAATAGATAAACTATTCTCTCCTGGTCTGTCTCTCCCACATATGCTATTTCTTCTTGCACAATTACAGGGAATAATCTTATTATGACATTTCGACTGAGAGCCTGCAAATCTCACAGTCTCTAGTTACAGAATATCAGCAATTTAAAAATGGCATTCATTTGCTCTGAATAGCTTTTACATGTGATGAACAGAGAATAAAATACTCTATCTGGTTGTGGGAAGTAACTCCATGAGGGCAAACAGCCCCTTTCTCAGCACCAACTCTGCTCTGGACTGTATTAGATCTGGGCCTGGGTCAGTATGGCAGCACCCAGGGAAGACAAGGATCAGGACAATTCCTTTATGGCAGACCTTGCTCTCCATCAGCAAAAGATTTAATTCAGCTTCAAGCCTTCCCTTGGTGCTCAATTAAATCTTCACAGCCTGAAGCAGACGAGCTGCTCCATTTGCCCGCGAGTGTAGCTGTGACAACATCCTAAAAATCTTTACAGCAACTGTTCTTGAAAGAACAGACCATGTCTGGCCTCAGATTACCAGGGGGGATCAGATGTGGGCCTAATCCCTCTTTTGTAGCAGCAGCCAGAGGGCTGAGGCTGTGGAAGTCCCATCACAGGGGTCACCTCTCGGTGGCTTGAAAAGGCTGGTACAGAGAAACCCGACTGTGCAGGTTCCTCTGGTCAGCAGCCAAGCTGGAGCTCTTCCAGACAGCACTGTGCAGAAAGCTGGGGCAAGATGGGAGTCAGAAGGAAAATTCTGGGGGAAAGGGCTTCAGACCAACCTTGCTACTCCAACCCCAGGCAAATGACAAAGTACAGCCAAACCTAGGATACAGCCAAACCCCCAAATCCCAAACCCCTGCCCTGTCTTCAAAGGACAATCCCACCTTCAAGCTGGAACAACCTCTGCCCGTGCCTGCCACTGCTTACAGCCATGCAGCCAGAGGAATGGGAGCTGGGCACATGACAGCAAAGCCACTTAAATAGAATAAATATGGTCAATATGCAAAGGAAATGGCTGGCAGGCTCCAAACAGGAGAGGCGTTCTCGCGTGGTAATTGGGCTTGGCTGCAGCTCACAGCTTCACACCCAGCCTGCCCTGCTGACAGAGGCTTTGCTGGTGCAGATGTGATGCCTTCACTGTGCAACACATAACAACACACCAGGCTCATAATTCAATGGCTGATAAACCCTGCTAAGCGGGCCTTGGAGTGAGTTGTTCTGAACATCAGCTGATTTTGACACTGGACAATTCATCCAAATGCAAAATTATTGTGCTCAACTATTGTACACACAGTATAATTTCATTACTTGAGTTAACAATTGGCACTTTTGGAGGTGTCTCTTCACTCCCACTATTAACAATCCTCAGCAAGCATTCAGGAAGGCAGGTAGTGGGTAGTGTCACAGCTAGAGAAGGAAACACAGGCAGCAGTTTTAAGCCAATTGTCTAGAATGAACCAAGAAAATGAAGGAAAGAAGGAGCTAAACTAAAAGGATTCCATCCCAAATCTACCCACTGAACCAGACTCTCAGGTCAGAGTCTGACCTTCCAGGGAGGTTTGTCTGTCCCTCTAAATGTTTCTAGAGAGAGACATAAAGTTAGGACAAAAAGTGTGGCTACTCTGGCAGTTCTGACCTCCCACATGGCTTCCAGGAGGAACCTCCTCCTTCCAGCTTTTGAGAACAAGTTTTAATTTTGCTGCAGGGGCAGGAGGCTCTTTTTGTAGGGAGGGACAGATTTACTGGAGCACAGAGCAGCTCTGGCTGCCCCCAGGCTCCTTTCCCTGTCCTACAGTCCTGAGAGAGGACTCCATGGGATGCAGTTGTAAAGCCTGCGAGGCTTCCTGAGCTTGGCAGGTAGTGCCAAAAATGAGGATGATAAAGTAACAACACATTAGTCACACATTTGTGTAAGAAGCAATTATTATTATGAATCTAAATTGGGGGATGAGAGGCTGGGGAGCAGCTCTGCAGAGACAGATTTGGGCTGGTGGCAAATTAAATGTGAGTCAGCAGTGAGTCCTGGCAGCCTAAAGGTTTTTCTTGGACAGGGTGGTCAGTCATGGAACAGGTTCCCCAGGGAAGTGTTCATGGCACCAACCTGTCAGAGTTCAAGGAGTGTCTGGATCATGATCTTTCTCATATGGTTCCATTTTATATAGTCTTGAGAACAGCAAGGAGTTGGACTCAATGGCCTTTATGAGTCCTTTTGTAATTGAGATATTCTATTAATTTATTCTAAGATTCTGTGTCAGTGCAGGTACTTCTAGGATTACTGATCCCATGTGTGGGACTGATTCCTACTGAGAACTTGGGGTGGAAGCTAGAACATGACTCGCTCATAATCCTAATTGAAAGAGCAAACTGCAAGATTGGTTTCAGTTTCAAACATTTCATAATTTTCACCTAACGCTGTAGTAGCAGCCATGCTAGAAGGAAAAAAAAAAAAAAGAAAAAAAAATCAAACCTCTTTGTTTGTCTTTGCTAGGATTCACTATTTAATTTCCTCTTCCCACCAAACATCATTTTGCTGAAGATACTAAAAATGGTCTCTTGTGATTCTGATAAAGCAGTGGCACTTCTGAATAGTCAAATCAAAGGAGAAAAAGAAAAGAAATGAATCTGTTGATGAAAAGTTGAATGATTCAGACAAGGGAATTGATTATTTAAGTCAATTCCATCAGAATGTGAATGTCACTGTTGTTCTTCAATTTTGCTTTCTTTTATTGAAACCTTATTGTCTGTAAAGTAAAAAAAAATCATTATCTTAACAAAATATCAATAGAAACTTAATTCTGCAACATTCCTGTGGAATTCCTTGTTCATTCTGAACACATTTTTTACTACATACTTAAAAGAAGTACTTCAACGTATATTTTCTCGTGATTCTTGTACTAAAACCTCCTTGAGTTAGAAGAAGTCTATCTGTCTGAAACCTGTATTTTTCACAGTGTTTTATGTTTTTTACAGTCTTCAAGATGAAAAGCATAAAAGTGTCATTTTCTTATCCTGTTTTATTAAATATCTTTTAACCAGAATAAAATATGATTTGTACTTTCACATTCAATGAGGTAAAAGAGTTGAGGGTTTTTTTTGCAGTCATTAAACAGGCCAAATTTAACTAGATAATGGCTAACAAACAGCACCTTTTGAAGGTAATATATTATCATGAATGAGATCCATGAATCTGCCAAGGTTTTTGAAACTTGAAAGGTTTTTTGAAACTGTCAAGGTTTTACTTGGTGTCATTGTCCTTTAAATCTAACACAGCCTTACTGGTTATGGTATTTGGATGTCTTCACCACAGCCTATTTATTTCTTGTTTACACATCACTGCCTGAAAGTCTGCTAATTTTTTTATCATTTACCAAAAATTTAGAAAATGTGTTTTAAAGAAGAAAAAGCGAGGCACTCCAACTCCATCCCCACTGAGCTCCATGGTTACAGAGAAGGAGGTGGGTAAGAAATGCCAGACCAGCCAATTTCAGATCAGTTCTGCTCCAGTTGATGTTTTCCTGCAACAGATGTCAAAGCCTCTCTGATATCCACCAGTATTATCCTGCTGTCCAGTAGCTGCAGTGACCCCAGGGCACAGCCTGCAGGGGGCTGAACTGACATCAAAAGTAGTGCCTGAAGAATGTGCTCCAGTTCTCAAAATTCCTACGTAACTCCCACTGATTAGAAAAACATTATGTGCCTACTGTTTCCTCTCATGCTGATAGAGAACCTGCCAAGAGCACCTTGGAGATTTGCCTTGGGTGACACGCACAGCATGGAGCTCCACCAGAAAATGTCTGCTTGCCACATGGAACGGGCAATGTCCTGAGAACATTTCCACTGACAGGGTTACTCATCAGAGCTTGAGCTCAGACTCCCCAAATGGTCTCACACCATCTCCCACTCTGCCTCAAATCTAGATTAAATAAATCTGCTCTCAAGTGAAGAAGCTCCTCACTGGACAAGAAGAAACCACCCCTACCTGCCCATTAAAAGCATTTAGGTGACTTGAATCACACTGGGTGAGAGATTTCCAGTCTGTGCTCAAGCAGGACAGGTACAGTCAGACTGCATAAAATGGAGAGGAAAACACCAGAAAACAAACCTTGGTAAGTACACAGTCCATTGTAAAAATCTAGCCCAGGTGCCAAAACCAAATCCAATAGAGAATCCATCAGTCTGTGCACGTCCCAGCTGAATACATAATACATTAAAAGGGAGGAAAGACTGAGTCTACGGCAAAGCAAATAGAGGCTGAGAAAGGAAAATGCCACCACTCTGAAATGGAAACTCTTTACAAATAAACTGACACCCCCACAGTTCCTGAGCTGCACTTTGCTTTCTGTTCACTGATGTCCCAGGACTCGGCCAAGGCCTTGCTGACAACATAAAGATTTCTGTCTTCTCCTTCATCTCAGCAAGGCCAATGACACCATCCAAATATCACTGTAATGTTAACCAAACGCAGTAACACAGGCTTGGGAGATGAGTTCTGAGAATGGATTAGCACCTCCTCCCATAATCCTTCACATGAAAACCATGTAATTTGAAGACCCCCTACAAAAATCCAGTTTAGTGGCTGTATCATCCCTCTCCTCCACAGCACCCACTGGGTTGCCCAAAAAAACCCTCAAGGTTGATCCTACAGTCCCCACACTGCAGTGTAACTGATGTTGCTATTCTCTGCAGCACATTTTTCTTTTTCAAAATAACCCACCCTTTTGGGGAAGAAGGAAAGAGGAGTGGGATGGTAGGAGGAATTGATCCAAAATTGCCCAGCAAAACCAGAAGAAAAACACAGGCTTAATCAATCCCATCCCTCAAACCTGCAGAAAATCCTAACAACCCAGCCAGAAATAAGCGTTACCTAGAAACATGAGAATGCACTCCCAAAAAGTGGGAGTTTGGTTTGGCCAGGAATCCAGAGTTAATAGGAACATCCAACAGGAGGATGCACAAAAGCACTGAGCACAAGTGTCCCTCCTGCCTTCTACACCCTCCCTCCAGTGATGGCTTGTACTGAACCAGGCAGCCTAAATGACAAGTGTCTGTACACTCCCAGCCATTGCCAAATCTCTTTTAACCTGAAGCTTCTCCTACAAAAGCCGACACCAAAAATAAAGCAGACAAAATTGTTTAAGATACAGCTTGAGGGGGTTTATTTCCTTTCCTATTTTGTGTTTGGGTTTTTTGTTTGGTTGGGGTTTTTTTCCTGTTATCCCAGAGTCCACAACAGGTTTAACGACTGGTTGACCAGAGACTACCTGGGGCAGCAGGTTCTTTTTGCATTGCAGGAGGTAATGGACACCTTATTCTACAAATAAAACCCAAAATAACCTAAAAAAAAAAAATTCTAAAAAGCACCTATACAGAAAGAAAATTGAGGAAGGGGACACACTTTTGCTGAAGATCAGAAAATCTTTACTTACCTATGGCTTTATTGGGGGGAGAAATAGAGGGGAAAGAGGTGGAAAAAATAAGAAAAAAAGAGGTTTTGAGGGGCTGCCGGTGCGGGCAGGGAGCGGATGCCGGAGCGCCTCTGGGGGGAGCTCGGGATCCGCGCTTCCCCCCCACCGGGCCGGCTCCATCTCGCCGTCCCTGCCGCGAAATTAGGGAAGGAGGGGAGCGCAGCCTCCTGCCCCCTATGTCTCTTGCTCGATAAAAAAAGCATCCTCTTCCCCTGGAAATTCAGTCTGGAAACGCGGGTATCTGGTTGACAGCGTTTTGTCAGCTTGCGTGAAATAAATAGAAAAAGGAGGGCTGAGCAAACCCCGTTCTGCCCCTACAATGTTGCTCTCAACAACAGGGTCTCTTTTGGGTCGTACCAGCTGTGCTTGTGATTGAGATCGTGCACACGAGGACTAAGGCACCCCAAGGCACCCCAAGGCACCTCAAGGCATTCCAAGGCATCCCAAGGCACCTCAAGGCATCCCAAGGCACCTCAAGGCATTCCAAGGCACCCCAAGGCATCCCAAGGCATCTCAAGGCATCCCAAGCACTGCCATGAGTACCACAAGTGATATAGAGGTTGGTGGCACGTTATCCACCAGCTCCTGTGTCATCTCCCAGAGCCTCAGGAATTTTGAACAGCCTCTGAATTAATCAATCTCAAAATCTTCCACCATTATCACTCAGCACCTATCCCGTCTAATTCCGTCAGTGTTGTCACTGAGGGCTAGAGGAGTGTGTTTATTTGCCTCGGTGAAATGAAGTTCCTTGAACACCTCTTGCTCAGAAAAGCCTACAGGGAATACTCATTAAGCATCCCCTCACAGAAGGGGGGAGGCAAATCTGTGACCCTTCTATCTCCAAAGTCCTTGCCAGTCTGTGGAATTTAATTCTGATGATCCTTGATGTTAGTTAAGCTGAGTTTGGGAAAAGCCATGTCCCCAAAAGCAGAGGAAAACAGGAGGTAGTCGGCCAGTATGTTCCTTCTCCACTTCAGCCTCAGCTACAGACGTGGCTTTTGGTTCCAGAACAACCCCATTCATTGTGGCACTTTCTCATGTAATTGCACCACGCTTGCACTCACACTTGCATCAGGAAAGGCAAAATTAAAAACTTAAATCACTGATGAAATATCACCAGCATGAATGTGCTGGTGAAAAAATGAGAGGCAAAATGCTCACTTGTGTTTGTTTTTCCAGAGTACTCCCTGGCCCAGAAAGGGAGGATAACGAATTGCACAAGATAAGGAACTCCAAAGAAAGGCATGAGAAATTATTTCAGTGTTGGGAAGAACTGGCTAACAAGAGGAGTTTAAATCAGCCAATTACACATATTCTTGGACAAATATAACCTATGCTGAGGACTTTATAGCAGCCTCTAAATATTGGAAAGATGCAACCATTTTACTAGACACAGTAAAACTACCAAGAACTGATGGAATTTATGAAATACAAAAGGCCAGCTAAAAATTAGGAGCTCTCTCCCAGCTCTGGGTTCTGCATCAGTGGCACCGTCTGTCGAGGAAAGTGATCTTTCCCAGGAAAAGCAAAGATTTAATTTAATGAAAACATAGTCTCTAAGAACAGCCTGACATCTGCGAGGATTCAGCTGGAATCAGCAGAGGAACCTTCAGACTCCGGCGTGCAGCTTCACACTAACTGCTCAACATAGCATGTTTGCAAATTGTAATGCTGCTGTTACAACTGATACTGTGCAATTTTTCAGCAACTCCACACTAAGGCAGGGAAAAAAAACATCGCTCCAGCTACAAAAAGAAGCACTGGTGACAGATCCCTCGCTGAAGGCTTTTCATTCCTGTTCTCTAATATTCATCCAGATGGATTCACAGTGCCTTTCTTTTGCCCCTGTGATCCTCTGGAAGGGAAAGGGATGGAGACAGAAATTAGGGGTCTGAGAATTATCATGGTTAGGAGGCAGCTTTGCAGAAAAGGATCTGGGGTCCTGGTGGGCAGCAAGTTGAAGAGGAGCCAGCAGTGTGCTCTTGCAGCAACCAGGGCTGAGCACACCAGTTGCATTGGTGAGAGGAAGAGGGGCAGGTGAAGGGAAGGGAGAGCTGTGTACCCAGAGGTGCACTGCAAAACGGGAGGCAATGGTGACAAATTGCAGACAAACTCAAGGATCAAAATCTTTACAACAAACAGTTGACAGGGGCAGAGAAGCTGCACCATCTCAGCTGGGTGAAAATCTGCCTTGGAGATGATCAAAACACGACTGGATAAGGCTCTAACCTAACTCAGGACTTGGGCTAATTGGAGGAGAGGCTTGGACTGATGCCCAACAGAGGGACCTTACATCTTAAGCCATTCTGTGGTATCTACAAAGGGAACTTGCCCAAACCAAAACAGAACAAAATCAGGAGCAAGTGCACTCAGAAGCACAAAATGGATTTAGAAATGCATCAGAAACAGCCCTACGAAATCATTCTCCTTCCCCTCTCCATGAGACTGTTAAAGATCCCAATATCCACCCAAAATTTCAGAGGCACAGATGGAAATCCAATGCCACCTTTGCATGCTCACCTTTGAGAATCACTCTCTGAACTGCTGCCTTCAGGACACAGCACTTCCCAACCTAAAGATTCTGTATTGTACAAATGGGAATTCTATACAGCCCTCCAAAAAGAAGAATAATACCTAAAGACATACATACAGGAGTTTTCCTTCTTCTTCACCACAAAATAGGCACAGATGCATCAGCTTGCCACCACAGTGATCTTTAAATATGAGTGTGGGAACCAGGAAAAAGCAGGTTAAAGTCAAAAGTTACCACCATGTTGAAGTAAAAAACAATCCCTTCTTTCTCAAGGTGGCACGCGCCCAAATTAGCTCTGATTTTGTTCAGAGAGACAGGTTTTTACTATTCTTAGCACAGTAAGGTCACTGTGGGAGGGGAATGAACCAGGATCTATGCTGGCTCATGTATCACCAATAAAGATGCTTCCCATGCGCTGACTGCAGGATATTACTGGAGGCAACAGTTGAGAGGGAGAAAGCACTGCTTTATTTCCAGAACCCAGCTAAGTTTATATGGTTGGCAGTAGGGAAAAAAGTATCACCACTGCTGACTTGAAAATAGAGCAAATCCAGCCTAGAAGTCATTGAGGGGGAAAAAACTTGGAGTCCCAAGATGCCTTTTATAGAAGCACTTTATCATGGATAAACACACTTTGGAATGAGGCATTTTTCCCACTCCGCCTTCTTTGTGCCGATGTTATGTTTCTACCAGGAATAAGAAGCTTCTCACGGCTTTTTTTTTTTTTTTCTTGGTCAGTTAAGAGAAGAACTAGCCTTTGCTAAGTGCCCTCATCCCTACCTCACCAGGGACATTTCTGGAGTCCTTATGGCTTGAAAGCCAACTAAGAGTAAATGGCTCTGTATCATAACCCAGTCCCAACCCATCAGAGAGAGGAACTGTCAGGCTCGTTCAGGTTGGCTGAGTCACAACATCATTGCTTTCATCTTCGTGATGAATATCAGGGATAAAAGAAAAAGCACTACAGTTACATTATTCCTGCTCACAAGAATATTGGAAAATGTATTAAATTACTTCACACTGGCTGAAACACAGTACTTGGCTCCCTGAAGTTTTTTGTAATGGAGTTCCTACTTCAATAGCCCTGGGTATGTTCTGGGGGACTCCTCATCTGCTCATCAGGTCCCACCTGCCAGATGCCTCCCCCCATGTCCAGGATCCACAGCTTTGGAAACAATTTCTTAGGCTCCTGTCAGTTACCCTGGGTTACAAGTGGCCATAAAAAGTGACTTCCTCTAGCAGATATAATAATGAGACAGATATTCAGATTACCTTCTGGGGCTGCCCAGCAGTAACAACTCTTCCAGGAGCAGTCACTGTCCTGCCTACACACACATCTAAACTAAATTTGTGAGGACAGACCTGTTTCCATCACTTGAGCTGTACAAGGCATTCACTCTTTTCTCTTTCCCTCTGCCTGCTTAGATTTTACCAAAGAATACAGAACTCAGGGTGCACTTCTGAATTCCCATTGCATTTTCAGGGACATATTAAGGAGTCTTCACTCATTTTAGGAACAAAATTGACTGCACTAGGATTGTACTTAACTTCAGCATTAGAAAGAGTTGCTGCTTCTGCAGGGAGGCACACAGGACACCCAGCTGGACTCCCTTTCAGCAACAAGGACAGATATTGAATATAGTGTCATTTCACAGTATTTTTTAGTTAAACTCTCAGTTCAGCCCTTGCTCCCCTGCTTAGGAACGCACTGCTTTTGGCATAGAGCATTCCTTCAGACCAGGATGAAATGTCAGGCTGAAAATCACCATCATTAGGCTGAATTTCATTCACAAAGAACTTGATCCCACTATCAAGCTTCCAAAAGTACTATTTCCTTCCCTATCCCTTGAACTTATTCCTCACTTTGCCACTTTTCTGAGCCATTAGCAGAGTGATAACATGATTCTCACCCAAGTCCATCTTTACCACCAGACCAGTCCATCCACTCCTATTCTCTTTGGAGCAATGACAGGTACAAAGAAGGACCATGCCAGGAAAAGAGATCGATATGAAAACCAAGAGAAACTCATGCAAACACCATCAAAACTGTGCTGTCAAACCCAGGCAGCCACATTCTGCCACAGTCCCATTAAAGCACTGCCATTGTCTTCATTACTCAGGAATAAAACATCACAGGGCAGGAAAAGCATTCTTCTGTGCTAGGATTAAATACTCTCAGTTGTCTGTGAAACCTGAAGCCCAAGTTTTTCTGGGAATATTAGGAATGTCTCAGGCTAGTGGTGAGTTTTAGAGGCAGTTGAACAGTTCAAGCAAGCATTAACTGGCACTTATTTATAGCCACCACTGCTCACCTACCATGTGCTGCATCAGCCCTTCAGCATCAGAGCCCAGGTAGAAATTCTGTGAACTATGTGCAACATGGGCTAAGGATCAAAAAGGCTGATTTGGAGGGTTAGAAGGGGAGCAGTTAGCTTGGGATATAGTTAAAAAAAAAAAAAAAAAGGAGTTATGCATGGGGAACAAGTCTATCAGTGAGTGCTACAGCAAGAAAAAACAGCCTGGAGGTCTGCAGGCCTCAAGGCTACTTCTTTTCCAAGATTGGCTCAGACCACTCTATTTCCTACTCTACAAACTACAGATTCTTTCTTTTGTGCTTTGTTTAAGTAGGATGATTTTTATGCTGTTTTATTCCTGACCCACAAGCCACCATAAAGAATGACTGATTATAAGTTATCTTTTTGATTATTCTGTTGTATGAGCTGGGGACACTGTTAAATAAATGCCATTTCTAGCCTGTTTGTGGCCACCTGAGACACCAGGCATTTCTCTGATGCAAGGGAGCTCCCACCATGCTCTCAGGCAGAAGACCACCATGACTGCCTAGCACCTAATGGGGCATTTCTGGTTCTACCTGATCCCAATCAGCTGCACTATTCCAGACCAGCTGCTTCCTCACAGCTCAAAGCACTTTGTAGTGTGAGCACTAACACAGTAGAGCAATAACTTGAGATGATAATTTAGGTTGCTGCTCTTTCTTAAGTGTCTGGATTTTTACAGGCTGTCTACCTTAATTCTCTCTTTCCCATTAAAACCTCTTTGGGGAGAATGAGCATAAATTTGTAAAAGAAAAAAAATCCAGGAATTTGGAGAACAATAACAGGTGCATACAGAAATTGAAATAACACATTAGCTCACTGGATTTGAGCTGGGCTTTTAAATCCCCAGCCAAGCATCTATATATTATGTGCTCCACAAATGCATCAAAAGACAAGGAAAGGATTCATTCTGAGGGCAGACTGAACATGCAGGGAAAGAAGGAGGCACTAGTAACTATTTCACTTGTAGGAAACTGAGACACAGTTAAATTAAGTGTAGAAGCAGAATGTTCCTGGGGTACCCAGAACAGAGGAATAGCAATTTGCAGAGTTTTTGTCAATTTTACAATGTAAAACTCAAAACCTTTTCTCAGGGGCTTGGAAGATGTGGTTGCCATGACTGTTACAGTATTTTATTCAAATTAAAAAATCCAGAATCAGTTCAGGGAACAAAAAACAGTCAAAGGCTTCCTCCTTATCTGATCACCATCCTACAGCTTCACATGCTCCCTCCCTTCTCCTCGCTCCTCTTGGATCCTTGCTGATAGAATGGCTCATTTTTAACAGCAAACAGAAGAAGTGCTCATTCCCCACCTTCTCCTGCTCCAGGTAATCTGGATGATCCTGGGGATCCCAAATGTGTGTTAGGTGTTGAGTTGATGAAAGAGTGTTGGTTCTTCACCCATGCCAAACTGCAGTTGTTGTGACTGGAAGAGCCCAAAAATTCACAAAAATTCAAGGAAAAGAAATGAAACAGCAGAGGCACCAGAGGAGTGTAGGTAAGCTCACCTGAGCACCAGAGTGAGCCAGCCCCAAACATGGAGACACATCACCTACAACTCAAACCAGCAACTGCAAGGACATGTTGGTTTGCCTTTATGGCAGATGGGAAAGGGAACTTGCTGGGACACCCTCATTTTCCTGGGATGTTTTGCCCCAGCTCTGGACCCAGGCTCCCAGAGAGTTGTGCCACCTGTTCAGACCTACTCAACCCCCAGGGCTGAATGAATATTGAATTTGATTCTGCTGTTCCACCCACAGCATCTCCAAGCCTAGGAGAAGAGCAAGCACGCACCGTGCCCATGTCCTTGATGACTCCTGTAATTAATGTGTTCCCTAAAGAGTCTCCTTCCCCTTTTCCCTTCTCATTCCCATTGCAGCTGGCCACGTGCCATGGCAGGGAAGAGCAGCACAGGCAGCAGCACACCGAGGCAGCCCAGAGCCTGTGACAAATCACTGCAGAAGCAACACAGCCCTGAGATGCCAGTCAGCTCTGCCATCTCCAGACAAAAGCAACAAGGAAGACAATCACTGAGATATTTCCATTCCACTTTTGAGTCTGCCCTGGGCACTGCAGACTTTTCACAGACTGACATAGATTGTTCTCTCCCTTATCAGCAACAGGACTCATCTTTCCAAGCTTGTCAGCCTGGTGTGCCTTTTTCAACAATAACACCACTAAAAGCAATTAACATTTCCTCTCTAAGTGTTTGAGTCAAGGTAAAAGCACTTAGCCTGAAGAGTGTGGCTGCCATCAGAAAGGGCTGTTGTGCTTTTCAAGGGGCAAAGAGGATCCTTAAAGTAGCTGAATACACCCAGGCAGAGCAACAGCTTTGCAAGTAACTCACACAGTGAGGTTTGGAAGGCAGCACATAAACAGGACCAGATTGAGGATCCTGGCAAGGGACATCCTAAAAACAGGTGAAGGGGGCCATGAAAGCAAGCCATGGATTTTCCACCTAGGAGCTGAAAAGGAAATTGTAAAGTCCAGGCAGTACAAATAAACCACCTATTTTTGAGCTGCTAAATTTGTTGCAAGCCCTGAAGCTTTTTGCCTGTAACAAAACAGAGCCAGGTATAGAAAAGGTGAAGAATCATTATGCTACAGCACCCCAGACAAATTCCAGGGACCTGATACATTTGGCAGGGCAGCCCCAGGAGGTGTGTGTCAGCACATCCAAGGCAGTGGCCATGCCATGGTCCTGGCACAGGACACTGCTGTGCCTTCTAGCTGGCCTCTTTTCAGCACGGTGGAAAGAGGATGCCACATGCCAGGCAAAACCAGTCATGTGGATGGCTAAAA
This sequence comes from Drymodes brunneopygia, assembly GCA_013400955.1. Taxonomy (NCBI): domain Eukaryota; kingdom Metazoa; phylum Chordata; class Aves; order Passeriformes; family Petroicidae; genus Drymodes; species Drymodes brunneopygia. The sequence continues at coordinate 304,444 of VZTZ01021404.1, read as the reverse complement.
GTGTCTAACACATGGGGATCACGTGGAGGGAGATGCAAAGGAGCAGCCACACTGGGGAGGATCAAGAACATAGCCAGCCCTACCCTCCCCGTGCAGGGCTGACAGTGCCCCAGCCCAGAAGGCACAATGGAGCATGAGGAACTCCCCATCCCTGCAGAAGATATTCAGGCAGGTGGGACCATATGAGGAATAGATAAAGAGCCCTTGGCATGAGCCCTGGAGGGGGGCTGGGCGAGAGGGTGACTTTGAGGGATGTGAAAACCTGTCTGCCAGAAGTTGGACTGAGATCCACCAACTCATTCCACACAGCTCCCCAAACAGACACACTTGCTTTTCTTAGAAGCACAGATGCCTATATATATTTAAATCACTGCTCTAGTCAGGGGTTGTACTCACTGTAAATTTTGAAACTGGGGGGAGGGGAAAGGCACTGAAGATTCCAGTATGTAATTTTCTTTTTTTTTTTTTTCTCTTATTAGATTATACCCTTGTTTAAGAACTAACTGTTCTTTTACTTGGTGTCCTTTTGGCAACCATCTCTACCTAGCAAGACGTGGGTGTGTGCACTCCCCCAAGTTCGCCTGTACTTGCATAGCAAGTTCAGATGAAATACAGCACAGAAATTGTACTCATGCAGCCCAGGAGCAGGAGTATTTGGAGCAATTAATCACTGAAATGAAGAAAAGGCAATGACTGGCACTGTAGAGGAAGAGAAAAAAAAAATGTTAACTTAGAGCACTACTGAAACGTGCTCAAAATACACAATCCAGGGAGGAAGCTGCACGTCTGCCTCAGCATTGCACCCACAGCAGCTGAACATCACAGGCACTTTGGAGTTGTGCTGCTCACAATCAAAATTCTTCCCCGGGGCAGTGCGGCCGCGAGAGCGGATCTGGCCGGTTCCTTCTCCCCCAAGGTAACTCAGCTCTCTCCGGTCACACGAGAAATAGTGACAATATTTAGTGCTCCCTGAGCGTGGTTTAACCTAGAGAACAGCTCCAGAAAGGTTTGCATGGCCCTGCCCCAGGCTGAAAACAGAAGCATCAGCAGCACGTCTGCCACATATTGCAGCAGCAGCTTCCCTCCTTAGAGGTCTGTTTCGAAACACCCCGAGCTGGAAAGTGTCCACAAATTCAGCTGAAGTCATTAAGAAACCTCTGAGGTTGGAAAATTAGGATTGCAGATTATTGATCGATGGTTTTAATGACATAGGTCCAGCATTTCTACATTATCTAATCCTGCTGAGGTATAACTGTGCCCCCAGCCAAATACCTCTACAGGTCAGAACAGCACAAAGAGTTTTGTGACTCTCTCATCAGAGTTTTAACCCCAAAGTTTGCTGGAGTGTTGGTAATCATGAAAAAGAGTTGTGCTACTAATGAGGCTGATGCTAAAACCAGTGCAGAGAGCACACAAAACCTGTAAGTTCAGGCAAAACCAGGCTGGGATGCTTCAATCCTGCCTGTATTGGGACTTTGTGAGCTTTGTGAACCTCTTACATTGTATTAGACCATATTACAGACAGCTGTGCAGTGCAAATAGCCTGGGGACATGTGGTAGTGCTTATCTCTGGAGGCTTAAAAAATAAAATGCATAACTTCAGATTCTTTCAGAAAAGACCGTGCATCCTGCCTCCAGATCCCTACAATCATACAAGGCATAAAGAAAACCCTCAGCCAAGTCCAATTACCACCAGCATCCCAGGAAGGGTCAGTCAGGTTGTGACTGTTCCAAACTGCACTTGCACAAGCCGAGATGTTCTGTACCTGCAGGTTACCCCGCTCAGGTGGGATGTCCTCACCCACCTTGGAAGAAGCATTAAAGCAGACCAAGGCCAAGATTTCAATTCTGAGCTGCACAATACCTCAAGAACTTCACCTTTTCCTCTCTACTTCTCCTGTTCCCACATCTCCAAGCTTTTCATGACCACACAACCCTGTCCCACCTTTCCCAGTTCTCTTTTCTCATCACCCACTTCCCCATCTGCAATGCCATTTGTGCCAGCTGTGACTACAATTTTTTGGCTTCTTCAAAGCACATCTCCAGGCATTGTTCCTCACAGCATCTTCGATGCAAAACATGTCCCTAAACTAACCCAAAAGCCCTTGGGATAAATTCTTCTTGGAATAAATTCTTCATCTGATCACTGATGGTGGCAACTAAGAGCAATTAGCAGAATATAACTGTTATTATTTTTCCTCTCCCTCCATCCTATTACTTGCTGCACCCATTTGTGACCTGTCTCAAAGCAACAGAAATTTCTCTGAGGCATAGACTTACTCCTGTGTTTTACAGATATTCATCAAGTGAAAATCAACGTAACTTGGTACCTCATGAGTCAGCAGGCAGAAAGAGCAGCTTTAATGTCTATGTACAAGAGACTAATTTTCATTAATGTTCTACATAGTGACTTCCTTTCTCAGGTGTAACAGGAGAGAAAAGCCTTCCAAGGGATATTTGTGTGACAGATATCTGAAGAAGTGGATTACTAAAGGATCTGGAGTTACCAGGAACCTGTACTCCTTTTTTTACAAACTGTCCTGAAAGGCATATTTTTCTCATGTTCTTCAATGACTTCACACTCCAACCAACCTGGTTTCTAAACCCTTATTTGGCAGGTATGAGGTTCTTTGGCTTGGAAAGCAGCCTCCTAAGTGCAAAAGCTACTTTTGAAAATGGAGCTTTAGTTCTGTGGTCTTCTAGACACTTTTTTGAAATTACTCTGAATTTCATGCTGGTACGGAGCCCGGTGCAGCAGGGCTTGAATCCAAGGACAGGACCAATCATCATGACTGGCTCTCAGTTTCAATGAGTGGCAAATCAGAAGAAAACTGACATCAAATCCAATTGCACATATAGCTGTGCTATTGCCACTGCCAAGTGGTGAGGCACATGATTCAGCACATAGAAGCTCACCTTCTTCCCAGGTGAGTCTTACAGTCTGTGCAGAATGTGAACCACACCAGCAGCAACCCACTTCAGAGGGCTAAATCCAGCAGAGGAATGGCTGCAGTAGGCTGTGATTTTGGAGTGCAGATGCACTCTGGCACATGGAAGGCTTTAGAAGAGAGCACACAGACACAAAGGACAAGGCTGCAGGTAAGGTGGGTGCCTCCACTGAGTTCCCCATGTCAGTGGCCCTCAGTCTTTTAGAAGGAGCCATCAGTGATGCCAGATATGGTGTCACTGTCTCACCTCTCCCACCCCATGCCAAACTCCAGCCCACTGCATCCCTGCTTCCCTACTCTTTCCTGAAATTACTGTGTTGAAGGGATCTCACAGCCCAAGCTCAGCTGAAAGGATGGGTGACAAAGAGGTGGCCCTATACACACAGCAGGGTGACAGCTTCTGCCCTGTCACACCCTGCCATTATTGTTGTCACCATGGCCACCAGCTGAACTGCAACAGCTGGCCCCTGACTCCAATTCCTGTTGCACTGGGACCAAAGGAGAACCAGCAGCCAAAACTGCACCACCTCCATCTCCTGAGTGCTGTCAGCTCTCCGCCAGGCCCTTGTGCCCAACACAGCCCCCAGACACCTGGAGGCCTGAGCCTTGTGACTGTGCTCAGCTCCAGTGCTCCCAAATACATGCTGAGCCCCTCTTACACTAACCATGACTACCTCCTCTTCCCCAGACTTAGGAAACGTTCTCAACAAAATTTCCCAAATGAATATCTTGTAGTCCGAATGAAGCGGCATCTTCTAAAAAGAATACTTCACCCCAAGACCTCCATCCAGCTGTGAAAAGCAGCTTTGCTGATTTCAAAATGCATGTACTGCTGTTCAGCTGGATATATAGAGCAGGTTGATCTTGGCACATGATTTTGCCCCTTGCTAGGACACAAATTTCAGATTGGTAAGTGCACTCAGTCATCAATCCGTTCACCCTGGCCCCTGCTTTGCTTTTTTTTTGTAGTTATTTTAATCCTCTGCTTCAGTACCACAAAGGAAGAGAGTGGAAATTTCCAACTACCCCAGTGTCTGGTCCTGAGCTTGAAGTCTTCCCAGTGACATGGAGATTGGAGGATGCTTTGCAGCTGAACAGAGATCTCTGTTCAAGCAAAGGTTGGTCCTTCATTAGATCAGCCCACGGGTGAAATGAAAGTGTGGTGACATTAGTGAACACCCTACTAGAAGCAAAGAAAAGACTGCAGACCCACAGATGAGTCACAAAATCTGTCTGTTCCAGTGCTCTAATTACATTGCTCATCCAAGAAAAGCCTCTTTTGGAGCCATTAGGTCAGAATCTGTTCTCCCCTAGCTGTAAATCCCTCATAACTCGGTGAAGTCAATCGATTTGTATTGGTGTAAGCAAAATCAAGCACAGTGCACTTGCACAGCCTTTGATCTTTCTGTCTCTCTCTGAACACAGGCTCACAGAATGCCATTAAAGAGACAAGAAACCCAGGCCCCTGGGTCTCATGCATGCTGCAGCACTCTGAGCAGTGAGATCAACATCAAGCACTGCAGAGAGGTGGAAGAGAAGGCAGAGGAGAGGCAAGAACCTTCTGTGTCCCCTTCAGGATGAAAGGCTGTGGACCTCCCAAAGGGCCTACAGACACTTGTAAAAGGATTGGAGCACATCACATTAAAAGAAAATAAATTATCTATCCATCTATCAATCAAACAATCTATATTTCAGGTAATACTGTCTTTCTAATGGGAAAGCAAACACAGGGAGGCACAGCTCCTGTGGCTCTCCAGCACACTCAGTGAGCATGCAGCATCAGCAGCTTTGCTGATACATGGAACTAAAACTCCAGAAGACCAAAGACCACCAAAATCAAACATTTCTCTTTCAGGAAATCACCTGGATGTAGGATTCCAAGCAATGGTCCATTTTGTCCTAATAGTTGTTTCCAGCTTCTTCCTCTTCTTCAAAGCCTCTACCTGTGCAGGAAATCTTGCCAGCCTCTCCTTGGCAAAGAGCTCTGCACTGTGAATGGAAGCAAAAGTCACCATCCAAAAGACACAGGAAGTTCCCCAAATATTAAGTGTATTAGACAGGCAACCAAAGAATGACACTGGGTCACAGGACAATTTCCTCCTATTAAATCTCACAAAACTTCTGCTGAGATGTGCTCTTCTGATTAGGAAGAGCATAACCACCTGCTTAGTCTGCAGCCTCGACTCTCACTTCCTGGATAAACAAGAACACCAAATTCTCAAGGGAATAGGAGAAGAGGGGATGCTTGGAGCAGCCAAGAGCAGCTTGGCTTGAAGGAATTCAATAGGGAAGTCCATAAGAATAGCTTGAATACTACTGATTGTGTTGGAAGACATGAAGAGCAAAGGGAGGCCATGAGGCAAAAGCTGGAAAGCATAAGGACATTTCTCTGTCTTAATTCCCTTCAAGCAGAAGGGCAGCTAAGGAAGACAAAGATTTTAGAATGCAGAAAGCTGAAAGGCTGTCCCCTCCTCTTGGACATCCTGAACTTAACATTAGTTCTCACAAAGTCATTTCTCTCAGTTAGTGGAGATGACTCAAAAGAAAGTGTTTTTGAGGATATTTTTCTGTTAGTGTTTTAACACCCATTAACATATATTCATCTTGTGTACATATTTACTTTTCTTTGACTCAGTTAATGCTCTTTTGGGGGGTTCAAGGGGAAAACTTCTTCTGCTATTTGAATAAATCTCTTCCAGGCCTTCAATCCCAGGCCTTGCATTCAATACACCATCTCCAAGTTCTGAAATTAGATCCCCTGGGTTCTGTATTTTCCACAGCGCTGAAATGTGCACAGTATGATGTGGACAGAGATATCTGTAATGGCTAATATGAAACTGTATTGATTTTGTTGGTTATATGATGTTTGTTTACTTTTTTAAGCCCTGTTTGAGAACATTTTCTACTCCTTTCGGGCTACTGACATATTTTCCATTTGCTACAGGAGCTAATATCGATGCTACACCGTGTGTGTGTAAATTTGTTGGGTGAGTAGGAGGAGATGCTTCCCTCAAAATACAGGCTCTCCAGACCACATTTTGCACACATTTATCTTAGTTCAAAGTCAACAAATACACCAAAACAACCGAGTTTTGCAGGATTTACAGAGAAAAACTGTGATCAGAATCTGTTCCAGTCTGTCAGGATCCACCATTTTTGTCTGTTGGGAAAGCTGTAGGTGTTCTCTCCCACTCCCTGTTGTTGGAAGGGGGTGGGAACACAATACCACATGGGAATAAAAAAGCAGCTTTACGGTGAACTGATATATGAACAGGAATTAGCAGGGTGGTGGGAAGGGGATGAATCAGCCAGTCCCAGGGAAGACAAAGAAATTTTTCAGACACTACCCTGGATCTCACCCACTCAGACACAGCATCTTTTCTTGGCCCCTGTGATACATCACTTCTTCCTCTCATAAAAACCTGGTATTGCAGGATCAAGAAAACCCATGAAAATAGCCCTGCTAGGAGCAAATAAACTGATCCTACACCCAACCAGTGATGCACAGTCAGTCCATGGGTGCCAAGTCAGCCCAAGGCATCCAGAATTGCTTTTGTGCAAATTAAGTTCAGACCAATGCTGAAGTCTAGAAATTATGGAACCCAACCAAAGTTTGGGCATCTGCACTTCCAGAATTAGGGAAGCATTCATTTCAAGCTATGGAACATAGAAGAAATACACGGTCATGGTCTCACAGGTTATTTCAATAGCAGGTATCTGTGTCACTCTTATGGTAAAAGACCCAGACTTGGAGGCCATGGAGGGAGAAATAGGTTTTGAAATGCAAAAATGGAGTCTGTACAAAGGCTTAGAGGGTTCTTCTGGAAAAAAATGTGCATTTGGGCTTAAATCTGTGTGGTAAATTATCTGTTCTCCCCCTGGTGCAGGCAAGTAATTCCTCTCACTTTAATGGACAATTTTATGGCTGCTAATAACATTTGTAGCTTAGATAATGACAAGGATAATCAAATCTCATGCTTGAGGGCATAAACTGATTGCTGCGGGGGTTAGCAACGAAATCACCATTGCCATATATTGCACAGGTGTATTATGGGATAGATTTCCTTCTTCCAAAGTAGAAAGGCATTGGTGTCTGCCAAGAGAACAGATTGGATGATTGTCTGTACTATGGAAATTGCTGGTTTGTATGCATGGGATTTAGGGAAAGAGGAGGAACCTCTTTGTTTCAGCATGACAGAATATGCAACCCAAAATGCCAAGTGAGCAGGGGCTGCAAGATGAATATTGATGCCTGTTCTAGCAGAACAGCTCTCTTAAACCCAAGTTCAGCCTTGACCATCACAAAGTCCATGTCAGACAGCAAACGTTGCCGTACATTCAGCACAGCACTTAGAAACATCCATTGAGTGCATAAACCCAGAAGCTGAGGGTTGGGAAAAGCCTCAATGCACCATCTGACCTGCTGCAGGATGCTCAGATCCTCAGTCCATCACTTGGGGGTTACTCAACTCAGCAGGCAGCTCCTGTAGAGCAGCTCTCAGCCACCCATTCCTAGGAACACATGGTTGGAGGGGTCTCAACAGGTAACTGAGCCCACCCAGACCTGAGGTAGGCTGAACTATACCAAACCCTTGTGTTTTGGACAACTAACCACTTCAGACAAACATCCCACTACTGGCACCCTGGAGGTTCCTTACAGATCATGTTACAGCTGTTTCACAGCTGACAATCAACCTACATCTGGATATGTATGCAGAAAAAGCCTATCAATGTCCTCTTTATAACAACCTTTCCCATGTTTGAAGCTCTTATTATTCCCTCCCTCCATGTATTTCATATAGGCTAAACAATCTCTGTGCACTTCACACTGAATACAGGTTAATTTTTCTTTCAGCATTTTGATTTTTCTCATCCTTCCTCAAAACACTGTGTGCCCAAAACTGCACTCAGTTTCCAGGCTGAAGCCTTAGCACTTTACCAGCATGCTGTTGTAGTACTTGCATCTAGTGAGTTTATATCATTTTTTATATGTCTTTGATATTTTCTTCTTCAGTGTAATTCTGCGCACTTGACTTTATTGAATTTCATCATATTGATTCCAGACCATTTCTCCAATCTAACAAAATCGTTTTGTATTCTGCTCCTGCCCTCGCAGTGCTGGCCACTCCTCACAATTAATGTGTGTACTCTCTGTTCTACCAGACAAGCCATTAATGGGAAACTTGAATAGTGCCAGCCACAGGACAGACCCTTCTATGACTGCATATGTTATGTCCATCCAATCTGTCAGAAAACCAGTGATAAATATTTCTGCATTTTTTTCTCCTGTTGTGAAATTACCTGGTGGCAGATTTAGCAGATCTGTGGGTTTGTATTTTCTGCCCCATTTACACCTGCACAGTGTATGGGTTTTTCACACATGTGGTAAGCCCAGCCACTGTCCAACCTCTGCTCCACAGTGTGTGCCCATCCAGATTTGCACCCAGCCTGCAGTTTAATCCAGACTAGGTTTTCTACTGCAATTATGAGAACTCAATGTTATTACCATGCCACATATGTAATAAATGTCACAACCAACTGATTCCCCCTCCATCAGCTATCTGCTGGAATAAAAACAACCCAGAGAAGTGCAGTGTGAGTTACTCAAGAGAAATTTGGGTTTGTTCCAGCTTGGCCCTTGTTATCCCCAAGGTACTTTCACGCTGATTAACAGCTTGGTCAAATATCTTTCTGAAGATCAAATTTAGGCTGACTGAGCATTAACTGCCCATGTTCTCTCCTGTCCCTTTTTTAAAGATAGGCAGCATGTTTGTTTTTCCCTGCAACAGCCACTGGTAGAGCTGTTTAAACAGCAGCCATAAAAAGCTGGTGACACTGCTAACACCAAACAGTTGCTGTTTGGAGAAGAGGTTTGATTCTTATCCTGATATTCAGCTGGAGACAGAATTGAAGGATGCACTGATAATCCCTCAGGGAATCACAAACCTTCATNNNGAAACACAAAAAAGAAATAAAAAAAAAAAAAAAAAAAAAAAAAAAAGACAAGATAAACTGACATAGATCCCAAGCAAGATCCAAGACAAACTTCAAACAGCCTGTGTGTGTAGGGAACCATTAAAAACACAGGATGAGGAGGCCAGGCCATACCTTGCCACAAGGCAGGACAGAATGCACGAGTCATTCCTGACAGATGCTTGTCCATCCTGTTCTGCAAGACCTAGCAAAGAAGAGCCCATGGCACCCCCAGGCAATGCATTTCTGTGTTTCATAAGTATCACTGCTAGAAAGGTTTTTTTTTCTCTGTGGCCACTCTAATACTTCCTCAGTGTTGTTTAATAGTTTTCCTTATTCAGTGTGCCACACTCAAAGTCTTCAGGAATAGATCTGGGGTTTTGCTCAGATTTGAAATGCTCCACAGGCTGGATTCTTGTCAAGGAGACCATGGAAACAGTTTTTAACTCCTGACCACCCAACCTGCAGTCAGGTTCCATCTAGTTATCCAAACCATGCCCAAGACCCAGCAACTTCTACCATGACACCAATTGCTGGATACTCAGAGCCAAGCTGGCATCCTGTGCCTCTTCCTCTTCAATACCACCAGCCTGGGAAAAGAAAAACCTCCTGAAACCTTTAAAAAGAAATCTATGTTCTACCAAAATGCCAGCAGCATACCTACATCATAAGAACACCGACTTCAAACATCAGCCAGCAACAGCAATGAAGGAAGTTTGAGACTTTATGAAAAATTGTCTCTTGTGCCAGTCCAGCAAGTCAAACCAGACCTGAATGCAACCCCTACAGCATAAACTATCACAAGTACAGGAGTGGTATGAGGTCTGCTGAATGAAAATATAAAAGAGGGTGGATATTTTGGGAGAAACAAAAACCAAGCCATTCTGAATCATACCTAGTGCTTTCACTTGTTAAAATAAACCTCTTGGATGTGCAGTACATTCAGTAACTGACTTGGAGCACTGCTGGTTTGCCTATGTTAGCCTACATCTCTAGGTATCAGCTTATGCTGTTTCCGCTGACTGGCAGAGTGCCCTCATTAAGGCAAACACATTGCTGCTAAAGTACTAATTGTTTTGAAAAGTGCCCTTTAAATAACAGGCCTTTTACTACTAGGCAGGATGTGTTTTAAGAGCTTAAGCCTTTGTTGCCAAAAGACTGGATGATCATTTATTTGTTTGTCAGAGAAAAATACCAGAAATGAACGAAAAAGCTGATAGGGCATCAGTACAGACTGAACAGCAACCACCTCCTTCCTCTTCTTGGGATCTTCATTCCCACATGGAACAGCAAAAGAGGGGAGAAACTCTAAAGTAAAGAGGTTGGGAAGATCACTGAATTCTCAATACAGCAGCTGAAAGGTCAGCTGAAGAGTTCAGGTCAAATCACTGGGATTTCCAGGTGTTTCCGATGGCACAGATCCAGTGCTGCTGTTTTAACTATCAGTTGCCTGGAACCAGCCCTATGTCATTTCTAACACACCTAAGTAATACTGAAAAAAAATCAAAAAAAGAAAAGAAAAGAAAAGAAAAGAAAAGAAAAGAAAAGAAAAGAAAAGAAAAGAAAAGAAAAGAAAAGAAAAGAAAAAGAAAAGAAAAGAAAAGGAAAAGAAAAGAAAAGGAAAAGAAAAGAAAAGAAAAGAAAAGAAAAGGAGAAAAAACACAAACCAAAAAACAAAGACATATTTGGTGTCCAGAAGCAAACAAACAGTAGATCAGGATCTTTTATAGAGGACATATCAAAGTGATGGTGGGTAGATAACTTTAAATGTTGGAAGAGACTTTCACACCCCAAATGTTGGTATCCAGACTTCCACATCCCAAAATACAGGGTTTTTTTTTCCTCTGGCAGTCTGGGACAATCCAGCTTTTTAGACAGCCTAGTATATGTGATGATCCTGAATAATGCTGAAAGGGCATCCTTCTACTGTTTCTAGTCCTCAGCAGAAAATATTATATGCTTTATCTTGTAAGAAACTCTTCTAAAATTCATGGTCTACTCTGGAAGCCCAAGAAGTCCCCAAAGGCCAGAAAAAATGTGGATAAGCATTGAGACTTCAAGTCACCTCTGCAAAAACACCTCTGGTGTTTTTCTGATGCAAGATTGTAATGGAGAATTCAATCATCTTTATTTCATGAACTGTTTTAAAATATTCTTGATGCAGTATCTTACATGACACAGCCTGCATGCAGAGCCTTATGGTCAGGGCTCCACGTCCTTCCTGGTGCTGGAGTTCATTTTATTGCAGTATAGTATTTTATATGTATCCAGAGCAAAGTTAAATTAAGCACCAAACTGCAGATTTTTAAAAATTATTACTGCTGCAAACACTGTTTGCACTGAGTGAAGTCAGCCTTGTTTCACCATAATAGTTCAGACTACTAACAACTAACAGCAACTGTTCATTAGTTCAAGTAATGGAGAGATACACCTTTGAAACAGGAATATTTGACACCTTTTCCTGCTGTGTCTGGTCCTGAGAAGCTCCCTATGGGTGTGAAATGCAGCAGAGTGACAAATCAAAACTCAAGTGGTTTAGGTTTATTACAACTGTCAATTTGTGACGCGGTTCCCATAGCCTGTGTTGGTTTAAACATAGGAGGAGGACAACCTCTCCAGAGGACATCAGAAGAAAAGAGGGTGGAAGAATTAAAATATTCTATCTGCACCCAAAACACTCCTGTAATGAGTTAATGGTGGCACACATCTGAAATTGCTGACATTGCCAATTGCCTTCGAAGTAGATCCCTCATTTCTATTCCCTTCAATGTGTCAGGAATATCCCTAAATTGGGAGTCTATCAGCATTTCCTTAGAGCTAATCTCCTGCTCTACACAATTAGAGAGAGCTGCAGCAGGTTTCATTCATCAATCTGTGCCCTCAAGCTCTCTGTGGAATTTTTCTGCCTGAGAAGGAAGGTCCTCTTCTCTGATGGGAGAGCAAGAAGACAATCAGCTTCCATCAGACACATTTTAACCCCACTACTCTCCTGCTTTTCTCTGAAGCTCTTTTTTCCTTTTGGTGCAGAGAATTAAAAGGACAAAGCAGTCTGCTCCCTCCTAATCATCCTAATAAGTAACAAATACATGAGCCCTTAATAGAGAGATTCCTTTCACTGGCATGCCCTAATCACCTCCGTAATGAAAGCAGTTAAAGAGGATATTGAACCCTTTAACCAACTGATAACTGCCTAAGCCTCTTGTGGCAAATGGTCAGGTATTAATAAAAAAAAGCCATGGAACTCCTTAAAAAGAAAAAAAAAAAAAAAACCTGCTAAGAAACTTCAGGGATTCTTCCCCCAAAACAGAAAAGAAAGTAAATGAATGTTACACTTAAGGAAAAAAAAAAAAGGCATCTCAGTGGATCAGAAGAGGATAAATCAAAGAGGTTGTTAACTGTCTGGGAATCATGAAAGTAAGGAAAACAAACAAATAGCAAGGAAAGAACTACACATCACCAAAAAAATAGGATAAAAACATCAACATTCTTTCAAGATTTCTCTTTGCTTGAGGTATGCAGCAAGCATGTAGTTTAGCCTTTCACTTTCAATTAAAAAGATACAATTCAGTATAAATGTCAAAGTTAGTTTAATTATTAAAAATAAATAAATCTGAAAACTGCTTTTAAAGATATTTTTCATTAGTTGGTTGGCTATAAAATACAACTCCTTGCATGGGAGAATTCTTGTCAAATAACGGCCTGATCCATTACTACTGTGACTCAAAATAGCCTCTCTGTTACTTATAATAAACTTTGGATCAGGACATTATTTCTGTGTTTAGGGTTTTTGGTGGGGTTTGTTTGTTTGTTTTTTGCCAAACATTCCTTTGTAGAGGTGTCCACAGACACTCTCACTTTAATCAAGGAAGTGCTGTAGCTAAAACACCAGCAATATCAATTTTAATTGTAGCTAATCAAGTCACAGACCTGGGGGGGGTGTAGGTAACGTGGTAATCTACCTAAAGTCAGTAGATTCCATGGACTGTGATCCTGAGAAAGTAACAAATTACAACTAATTTGCATTGCAGCAATGTCCATGTGTGAAATTTCTGAAGTAGCCCATGGCCTCATTTGAAACTATCCAAAAAGAGGAGAATAGGCCTGCTACATGCAGCAAACATTTGTTGCAAGTCCACAGTAACCTCTCAGTTCGACTTACAGGCATCAAGGACTCATTAGTTCTGCATCACCAGTAAGTGTCCTTGCTAGCATCTGTTAGAGGGGAAGGGGATATTTCATGTGGCCTTTAACTATATCCAGCCAAGGATCTTCTGTAAAATCCATAGCAAGTGGATACCTGATAGCCTAAAGGGCCTTTGACAGAAGACACATAGTAATAACAGAGATAATTAGCCAGAATAGCATATGAACCTTCATGAGATAAAGCTCCAGGTTCTGCTAATACTGCATGTCAGAAGATCTAGGCTGCAGGAGTTTGCCAGTATCACCTTGAACTCCTTATGGATCTCTGCCTTTGGTTCATCTCCACTGATCAATCTGGCTGTAAACTCATGTCATGTCCGAAAGAGAAAGAAGTGAGCAGTTTGGCAATTAGAAATAGCTCCCAGCCTGAATCTTCAGAAAGTCATTTTCTCTTCTTCTCTCTAAATTGAGGATAATTTTTACACAGAGGTGTTGTGAAGATGAATCACCTAATGTCAGTACAGCATTCTGAATATAAAGTGCTGTGCAACTCCAGCTCAAAGCCATGAGAATGGATTTCAGCATTTATGGGGAAATATGCTCCGACACTGGAGGAACTGAGCACCTCAGCTCAGGTGGCATTCGAGGAAACACAACACCATTCTCGGCTGTCCTTCGTGCCAGACCAGCAGCATCTGTCCCAAAACTCATGGTGTCCAACAGGGAAGCTCTCCATTAACCAGTTTTCCTTTGGTCAAGCCTCATAGTTGTGAAGCTGTCCCAAGAAAAAGCAAAAGGATTTTTATTATTTTTATTTGAAGCAGGCATAAGCCCATAGCCAACAGCTACATTTCTTTCCTTATTCTTAGTCAAAAACTCCTTCTTTCGCTCCCAGTTCTGCCCTGTGAACTTCTGCTTGCCATCCTCCTATCAGCAGAATCATCTTCTCCTTCAGCTAAATTCTTTCCCAAAACACTCACCAACACCTCTACCTTGTAACCTTGACCGTGGGTTAACACAGATATTTCTATTCTGACACTTGCAAAGGTACATAAATGGGTTTACTGGCTAGAAAAATAATCAATAAGCAAGGACCATAAAGTGGAGAAAATAGAATTTCAAAGATTTTTGGGTTTTTTTCTCAAGACAAACAAGTTAACCCAAGGACTATTAGGTCTCAAGAAGTAGGGAAAAAAGGAAGATTCAGAAAACCATAGAGCATAAGGCTGATAAAGACTTCAAGAGGTCAGCCAGTCCATCTTCCTTCCCAAAGGCAAAAGCAGCTACAGCTTATTCATTCCTGGGAGATTTTTGTCTAATCTCTTTTTAAAGCAGTCTCCTTCGGCAGTGTCTACCTGCACACAACCATCCTGATGGCGGGGAAGAGTTTTCTTCATGCTTAATCTAAATCTCACTTGCTTCAGGTAAAGAAAGAAGTTATTAATAGTTAGGAAAAAGTGAAAGAGCACTAAATCCTAAAAAACTACAAGACACTAATTTCTCCAGTGTTGCTACGATAAGGAAATCTGAAGACACCTCCACCTAGCTCAGTGACCAGTTTTCCAACTCTTACTATTATGTTTGCTCTGCCAATAAGCCATACTGTGGGAAGTTGCAGCTCAACAGCATCCTGAGCTGTAATTTTTACTTGCTTATCAGTAATTTTTAAAAAGTTTTTGCTAAAGTGCCTCTGGCAGGAATCTGAGGTATCATTGCAAAACCAGTTTTCAAGAACTCAAGAACTTTTTCCACAAACGTGAGCAAAGTAGCCTCAAAGTCTGCTCTGTTGACAGAACACTATTCTGGATTTTTTTTTTTCAATTTTCATCACACAAAGAATATAGTGTGAAACAATCTTGCAGACTATTCTAGTTATGCAGGGGAGAAAAATCCTACACACAGTCCATCTTCACAGGGCTCACTGTAGCAGACTTCCTTCTTGCTTGGGAGATAACACGAGCAGATATTCAGGTCCTCATCATCCAGTATTCTCCACTAAAGCTTCAGATGGCATGAACAAAGACATTTGTTACTTCAATGTATCTGCAAGCACTTGTCTCACCAGAACATCTTCCTCTCTGCTTTCACCTGAGTTTATTAATAATTGATTGGCTTACTCTGTGCTTGTTTGGTTTTTTGTATGAGATATGACCTTCATGATCCTGGCAAGTCATGAATGCTGCAGTTAATTGACCAAAACATTTGTGTCTTTATTCTTAATCTCTTCCTTTTACATGCCTTGTTTTCTTCCTTTCTTTTCTTTCTTTCTATTGCAGGTTGTCCATCTACCACAATTCCCTACTCAAACCTTTTCAATGGACTGGCTTTAAATATTATCATCCATCAAAAACCAAGAGCAGACTCAGAACACCAGAGGATGGTCTTAAAGGAGGAGAAACACAGACAAAATAATTCACTTGTGAGAGCACTTTGATCTTTTTCTAATCCACATTAGAGACATCACTGTACTACCAAGTTGGTGTTTTTACACCCATTTTACAGGAGGGTAAAATGATGCAAAGAAAGAACACAGAGACTCAACTGCCATCCCAAAATGGATTTAAGCATGTGTTTGCTTAGTTCATTAATGCAGGTTCAAACTCCCTGTCAGGACACCATCTGCCAGAAGTATGAAATGTCCTCATCTGGATGCAGACAGTTCCTGAGTGTTTGGCTACTCAGCAGCCAACCAGCTGTCAATAGGTGAATGTTCCATTCACCATTACAGGTATTGCACGGCATTCTTTAAAAAAGTGTTTTGTCTGAATAGTTCAGTCACTCCTTACAGTACATTCAAAACTGAAAACAAAGGTCTGAAATCTAGAAAAAGAGATTCATAATTCACAGCACAAACTGCCTTAATTTTGGTCCCCTTACAGGCACTTCTCAGGAAAAAATAAATAAATTACAATCTTCAATCTGTTTGTTGTTTTGGTTCATTTTAGGGTGACACAAACAGCTTTTGGTTCTTTACATTCTGCACAAGCCTCCAGAAATATTCAGTGTTTACTAGAGCTCGGTGGTGTTAAATCAAGTATGACTATCACCCTTTAAGGCCTAAATGATAGAGTGATATCCATACCAATAACACATTTTGACAGTGTTGACACCTGCTTACACAGAAGCAGTTTAGTGACTTATAGACCTGTAGAAAAGGGCATTAAAACTTACTAGGAATCCTAGAAATAACCCTTTATTTTTGGAAGGTGGTGTTTTCATTCATAGCATCAAGCCTTTAGATGAACTCTGTAGCATATTCTGTAGTGTATCTTGTAAAAGACAAATAGCTGGATGAAGAACTTCATTAAACCACTCTTTTTCATCATTTTGACTGTGTAAGTGGAAATGGATAGGAATTCATACTAGCTGACTCTGAAACAAGAACAATCCTGAAATGAACGCAGCACCTGGTGAGAGCCAAGAAAAGCTTATTAGTTCTTTTTGATCACCTAAAAACTTCTACACGAATCAAACATAACCAAAACTTTATAGAAGCTGGGGGGATGGGGGGGNNNNGGAAGAGGGGGGGGGGGAGAGGATTTTCTGCTAGTTGATTTTAAAAGCAGACTCATCGAATGTTGTAGCACCTGCTATTGTCAACCTTTCCATTGTTGTGTCTGTTAAAAAAAAAAAAATGGAAAGAAAGAAAGAACAAGAACATTGCACCTGGGGAGTAGAAAAATATGTTTTGCCCCAGGTTAAAAAAAACCAAACTGTTTCCATATACTTGATTAGCCGTCACTTTTTTGTTTAGTACTCAGCTCGACAAGTGAGCAACAACCCCCAACCACCCTCCAATAAAAGCCAAATACCATAGATTAGAGCAAATGAGGGACTTGATCAAATCTCAGCAGTCCGTCTCACACAGGAGAGTTTCAGGTTTGCATGGTCCCTTCCAAACAGGTCTTTAATGATGCATTTCTACAGGAAGCAACAAGCTGCAGAGCTTGCCCGAGGAGGGAGTCTGGAGATGCGGTGATGGATGGGAGCCGAACCTTCAGCACCACAGCCCGAGGGCTCTGCTGGAGCTGTCCCTTCAGTGCCACGGACTGAGAAAACTGCCGGAGCTGTCCCTTCAGCACCACGGACCGGGGACACTGCCGGAGCTGTCCCTTCAGTTCCACGGACCGGGGACACTGCCGGAGCTGTCCCTTCAGCACCACGGACTGGGGACACTGTCGGAGCTGTCCCTTCAGTACCTTGAACTGGGGACCCTGCCAGAGCTGCCCCTCCAGCACCACGGACACGGGACACTGTCAGACTTCGACCTTGAGTACCATGGACACTGCCGGAGGTGTCTTTTCAACACGGCAGACTGGGGCATTGTCGGAGTTGTCCCTTCAGCACCAGAGCTGCCAGAGTTGTCCCTTCAGCCTCATGTCTCAGGGGCAATAGGGCACCTGTTCCACGGTCTGGGGACACTCTTGGACCTGTCCCCCAGCACTGGCAGAGAAGCACCAGCCTCTTCCCAGCTGCTGATGGGCCATGGCCAACCATAAACGCCTTTGATTAAATTAAAGTCACAGTAGTTGAAATCAGCACAGTGAAGAGGCAATCACTCCAGACATGTTGCTAGCACGGCAATATCACGGAGTATAATTAAGTTAGACATAAATTAGTCTGTAGCCATATGTATATTGCTCAACTTTGTGGTCCGCTGATTCCTATCACTGTTTTGTCTGAAGGGAAGTTTTGTGGAGATAGAGGTACACTTCCAGATTAGACAAGGTCTTTGTTCATTCTCTTTCAAAGGTCAGCCTGCAATGATTTTTAAGATACACTTTTGCAGGAGTACCTACTGAGTACAGCAGGTTCGCCAATGCACACCCCATTGTATGTGCTTCTGGAAGTCTGCTCTGAAGGTTTTAGAGGGAGAAAGATGTATATAAGAGCATACAAACAAAATTGGGGAAAAAAAACCCAGCACAAAAGATTAATACAAACATTTTAGATCACTTCCCTGTACAAGACACACAAATAAGAGCTCTTATTTTTCCAAGAACTTAAACAAAGAAAGAAGGGTTTTTTTTTCCCATCCGTGCAACAAATTAGTTTAGGATAAACAAGAAATTAAAGGAAAATCTTCCATGCTTAGTTTCAAAGATTAGCAGCAGATCAGATAACATCATGAAGCCACTTTAGTACTGAAGAGATGGTACAAAAAATAGAAGTGCATTTGGCAAGATGCAGAGAGCAACTATTAATAAACTTTTGAAAGACAGATCAGATATCCTCCCAGAGCACAGCTTCCCAAATGAACAATTGTTACAGAATGCCTGTAACTTTCTGCACCATTCTTTATTATCAGTCTTCCTCCCAGTGGTTCCCTGTTGCTATACACATTTTTAAATTTAAACAATTCACACATCCCAAAGTGCCTCTGCCTACAGAAAAGCATTCTATCCTCTGCAAGCTGGGGTACTCTGAGCTTCCTAAACAAATCCCAACCCTCTGAAGGAGAAAATGCTGCAACTTCCCAAGCAAGCTGTACTTGTTTAGGGTAAAATACCATCAAAACAGCAAACTACTGTACAAACAGCCCTTTCTAGCTGTCACAAACAGAGCTTAAGAACGTAGCAAGTATTGCAGGCAGCTCCTAGGCAGGAGTACAGGGCACCTTGAGTACACAGGCGTGTGTGTGGAAGGTTTGTTGTAACACAGAGGAGCACGACAGAGCAGTTTTCACTTAGCACAAATAGGTGGCAAGAGACAGGCTGAAGAGGAGAGACTCAGTGGTCAAAGGAGGAAAGAGAGTTCTGACATCGTAACGAACAGCGGGAAATACAAATCATCAGCCAAGCTGCATTCTACTTTATATTCTATAACCTGTTAGGATATGCATTTGTATTAATATATCTAATAACAGAAAGGTAGAGGAAATTAACCCTGAAAAATCCGATCTTTGTAAGGGCAAATATGTTTTATACTGTCAGATGATCTTTCAAAGGAAATTTTTACTGCTCCAGGTAGATTATAGTCAAATACAAACATAAGCAGACACTTCTCAAAGAGCAGTGGACAGCATGTTCTGCTGGAAACAGTATCTTCAGGTGGCAGTGTGAAAATGTCTTGTAGCAAGCCCTAAATGGCAAAAAAGACCAAGTTCTTCTGTATTAATAATTTTGTGTCCTATTACATATAATGCACTATCAAACAGCCACTGAGCTAGAGGGGTCTTTTCAGATCTCCACAGATGTTAGAAGTTCTGCAAGAAAAACGTTATCAACTGCCTCAGTAAACCCACCTTAACGAACACAAAACCAGCGCGAGCAAACCTGCTCATCCAGCCAAAGCCAGAGTTGTAGCACAGTTCAGTGTGCACTCTGCAGCCTCTAATCACTCTGGTATTTATTTTTATGGCAGAGAAGAAAACTTTGTGACAAATGCTCGGCTTTAGCTGTGGGAAGCAGGGAAGCACAAAATGACAGCCCGTGGCTGTGTCCACTGGCTGTCCCTTGACCGTCCTGGGAAGCGGCACATCTGGAAAGCTGGGCAGCATGGATGTGACAGCAGGCATCATTTTGCCTGTCAGACCATGTGCCCACAAAGGGAAAATGCAGACTGTGACCTGTTGTCACATCAGACACTCCAGTTGCAATAAAAACTCCAGGAACATATTGGCAATGCCCAGGGTTTGACCACAGCTGTGGGAATCACCACCACAGCCCTTGCCAACACCAAAAGAAAGTTTGCAAAAGCAGGTCTATCCATGCCTGGCTACATTAAGGGCTTTCCCAGCTGATCCGGTTCCCATGCCCTCATCATTTTCATTCTCCTCCAGCTGCCTTTTGCCTGAGTTTTCCCCGTGTCTCTTAAGGTGGAAGAAAGAGTGTGACAACAGGGCCTTCTTCCTGAGGGGAACCCCAAGAGTGCCACCCTTCCTCTTCCCTTTTCCCCCCTTTTCCTCACCCTCCAAGCCACAGCACCATGGTAGCCACCTGGCTAGTGCCAATGCCCCTAGCCAGACCAGCCCCACTCTTCTTCAGTCCCACACAAGAGATGGAGGATCCATCACCAGGAGAAGAGGTGTGGGACACTGTCAAGTCCAACAAGTGCCCAAGAAGAGCATTAAATTACATAACACGGGAGAGAAGCAAAAGAACTCATCCAGCACAGACACCTTTGCATGCCACAGCCTCCCTGCCCCTCTCCCTTTCTTCCAGCCCGGGAAGCTTTAGCCCCAGCCCCGGCCCTGGCCCCACAGGGCCGCCCCGCGGGGACTCACTCACCGATGGTCGTGATGACCGTGATGGCAAAGTAGAAGGAGCCGGCGAATTTCCACTGGACTCCGGCGCGGTGCGGCTCGGACTGCATGATCACCAACTCCAGCTGCCGGTAGTCCTCGCTGGTGATGTTGTACTTTCCTTTGAGCCGGATCTCCTCGGCTTTGAGTTTCTCCTCCTCCCGCATCTCGTTGTCGGACTCCAGGGCATCAAAGACGGCAGCCCCGACCAGCAGGTAGGTGAACGTGCAGATGATGAGGGACAGGGTCCGCACGTTCTGCCTCTTCATGGCCGCCAGCAAGGGGCGAGTGAGGGGACCATGTCCCCCCCTGGCTGCCCGGGGTTCCGACAGGCCGCAGCAGCCACAGCAGGGGAGCAGCTGCCGGGGGGGCCGGCGGCGCCCGCCGCC
>VZTZ01021404.1:241298-282688 GCA_013400955.1 Drymodes brunneopygia | reverse complement strand
CGCGTAGCGGCCGGGACAGGTTTGTGCCACCTCCGCCGCCCCGGGGGAGAGCGGCTCCGCGGCCCCACGCAGGGCTCTTCCGCACCGCAGCTCCGCGCACCGCCGCCCCTCCACAGACCGTCACACACAGACCCGCACGCCGCCGACACACACAGGCAGAGCCCTGCACACCCCGAGCTTCACACATCGCCCTACTCATCCCGTGAACACCACCGAACACACACATACACAGAGCCCTACACACCCTGAGCGTCACACACCATGGCCCCCCAGCACACACCTGTACAGCCTTACACACCCCAGGCATCACACCCCACAGTCACACCACAGTCACTCACCACACCTTCACATCTTGTGCTGGCACTCCACGCACACAGAGATCCAGACATCGCAGTTCCACTCAGGCACCCCACACACACACACTGACCTCGCCACACCACAGCCACACATACCACAGCCCCACACATCAAAACTCCCTCAGGTCCCCAGCCAAATGTGTCCCAGCATCACACACTCCAAAACTTGTCCACGCCACAGCCCTCCACTCAGCACAGCCCCTTCCCCAACTTCAGCATACCCCCCCAAGCACAGGCTTGCACTCAGACCCATGACACAGGGTGGAACTGGAAGGTCTTTAACGTTCCTTCCAACTGAAACCATTCTGTGATTCTATGCTCATTACCTACAACCTACAAACATGCAGCAAAATGTTCCCAGTGTTTCAGAGGAGCCAGCCCGGCACCACAGGGTCCATCCCCACAGCTCCTGAGCCACCATCCTGGGGAGGCTGCAATCCCTCAGGTCCTCTAGCCACGTTCTGCCTCTCACTTCACCATCAGGTTTCCAGCAGCAGGTGTTACCACAGGAGCCTGAGACTGCTTTTATTTACTCCCTGAGACAAGACTGTCCCTCCTGGTGTTGCCTTGCCCATAATTGTAGGCATCCTCGTGTGTTAGAGCTGGGATTTTCAGCCTTACTCAGTGAAAGCTGAGCTGGTCCTAAGTTCTCTGAACCCCAGGCCACATTCCCTTGGTTTTCTCAAATCCTAGGACTGCAGGGTTCATTACTGTAACTCTCCATCCATAAAAGCAACTCCGTTTGTCTCACTCCTGGCTAGACATTGTCTAAAGCCTTTGGATACCCTTTTCTGAGAGATGAGGGGGCAAAGGGAACCCAGTGCCTTGCAGGTGGATCAGATCAGAAGTCAGTCTCCAAGACTGAAGCCCTCTAAAAGGTACACCCCAAGCTGAGTGGATGAAACTGGTCACAAGGCCCTTTGGGAAACTCCTGGATGCAGGGAGGAAGAAGAATTCATTTTGTCAGTTCAAAAAACAAGAGTTCATCCGGGGCAAATTCTGAATCACATCACCTGGGTGTTACCAGAATTGTTACAGCACCACATGGAGCAAGAAGGTCTCACCAGAAGAAGCCAGTACAGATCAGCAACAGAGGGAAGGAGGGAAAAGGTGGAGAAAAGAGGAAATATCTGGTTTCGATAAACTCCTTAAAAATAGAAGTCTGATTACCTTTGCCCATTTCTGATTCCTCAAGGGAGAGCAGAAGAGGAATCTATAAATAGTTTGCAACACAGAGAATGCTATAGCAAAGTTGCTGGGAAAGATCAATAGCATGATTCAAGGAGGGCTCCAAATTACATCTCAGGGGAGGGAGGTGCTGAACAGAATTGATAAATGAGTTGCAAATGCTGTGTGTGTTGTGTGTATCTAATTAACAGAGGGTGCCTGGGATCAATAGCAAGGAAGGAGATGGTCTAAAAATAGGACTCAGGCAGGGTCTGCAACCTGCGGGCAACAGCTTGGATGGAAATGTCCCCTGCAGTAATTAACCTTTAGCTGAAAGTGATGGTTAACATGAGTCCAAATGGGCCTGTGGGCAGCTGGGAAGGGATGAGGGCTCTGTGGGACTTAGGGCACAGAGCAGTGTGACATTGTGGGGGTACAGGCACGGCCGTGAGCTCAGAGCCTTCCTTTGGCCAGGCAACAGTGACAAGATGCTGATTGGTGTGGTGCTTTCTGGAGAAATATCTGAATATTCACATTTTATTGGGGTTTTGGAACTGAAAATATATGCTGTTCTGTGTACTCATAAACATTTCAACATTGCTTAGAGAAGAGTAACAGTCTTTTTTTTTAAGCATCTATTTATATCCATAAGAACCTGGGGTTTTCTTCTTTTTTGCTGACCCTATTGCCGAGGAAGTACCCACCACTCCGAGGACCTGTCTTTGCTCACTCAGACTCAACATCATATAAATATTTGAGCCACAGAGAAAATAACTTGCAAAGGGGAGCGTCCTTCAGTCCTTCCATCTACAACAGAGCTGTCAGGCAAACTCCAGGGAGAAGGATTGACTTTGGGCAGGATGGGCAAGGCTCAGCCTACAGGCTCTGCTGAAGTGGCAGGCTTCACCCGAGTGAGAGGCAGAGACACAACCAGGAACAGAAAGTTCATTTGCAGGCTGAGTGCAGGATTTGGGCTTGGGGTGTACAGCATGACTGAAAGAAAAGGAAACTGTAAAGAGGAAGAATCTAGAAAATATCTCTGGCAGGAAAGGATTGGAAGGGTAAGTGGTGAGTGAAGAGCTTTTCTTTAATATAAAGAGAAGTGACTAAAAATTCCTGGACACAAGTTTTCTCCAAAAAATTAAAAAAAAAAAGTCTTTAATTCCGCTGTAGATATAGGAGCAAACTATGTTTAGTCATCAAAAGGAAAGTTTACTCAAAGGGACAACACATTACTTAGCTCCTCTTGGGTTAAGTCTAACTCGAGGGAGGGAGTAGAGGCTGGAAGACACCTCTGAGACGTGCAGTGGGTGCCCTGGCTGCTGACAGCTCTACAGACCCAAAGTTGCACCTTCTGTCTCCACTAAAAGCTAAGGGGAATTTGAAATCTCCCACGTTTTAGGTAAGAGAATGTGGGTGCTGTTGTGTCACAGCAGCTCTCCTGTTTTACCTTGAGTTCACTCTGCTGCCAAGGCAAGAGCCAGCAGCAAGGCACCTGGATTCTGAGTGGTTCTCCAGCCCATCCTTTGGACCTGACAGAGGTTTTCCTTGAGAGAAACCAAATGTGTCTCTCTGTGCAAGAAGGGGCTGAGAGCTGCCAGTCCATGAGCCATCTTCCAGATGAACCACAGGAGTCACAACAAACCAGAAAAGGAAAAAAGCCCCCAAAACAAGAAAAACAACTGAAAATCATGATCAACACTAGGAAAAAACCTGTTTATTTTTCAACACAGGTTATTAAGAAACCATTTTCTTTCTCTGAAAATGGTGGCATGAAGATGACTAGAACAGCAGTTCTGATTCAGGCTGAGCTTCATTGACCCCAGAAGCCACTCATCCACAGAGGCTGTGCAGGCACAAGAGAAAAATGCAAATGAAACAAGGATGTAAGATTCTTTTTCATCTCCTTAAATACTCTCCCAACCTCAGACTATTTTAAATGCATGGATTTTCTGAGTTCTCAGTTAGTTGCTCTATCCAGTGACTCATGACAGATCTTTCTCCCAAGCACTTGTCCTCCCTCTTCCTGATCCCAGCTGAAATTTTTTGCCTCCTCAGCAAAAATTCAAGCCAAGGGCAGTTTGGATGGAGCCCTGAGCAACCTGTTCTGGTTGAAGATGTCCCTGCCTGTGGCAAGAGGGTTGGAATGAGATGATCTTCGAGGTCACCTTCCAACCCAAACCATTCTATGATTCTGTGAAAAATTTTCATCCTCCCCAAAGATGAATGGATCAATGGATCTGTTAGTCAGAGCAGGGAGGGCACTCCCTTTTATCTGTTTTAACCAAGCTTCCTTCAGTGGTCCCCAGGCCCTGGGCTGGAACAGAGAACACATTGTGCAATGTCCTCATGCCACCAAGGCTTGGTTAAGACTTTGAAGTTCAAGAAGGCAGCCCCATTTTCAGCCACTCTTCCCAGCGCAGGACCATAAAATGACATCTCCATGTGGATCTCCCATCTCCACTACTTAGGAGGAAGAGGGTGCCTGTGTACAGGTGAGCAAGGCAGAGGTGTAGCCTTGGCTCTTTTTGCCCTATAAAATGTCTCTGGCCCTTTGGGGAATTTCTTTGCATTACTACTATAAAAGAGTCACTGTGTTGAATTTTTCTGTGGATATTCTTTTAAGTGATAATTCATGGAAGGCAACACACAAGGAGTAGTTGTTTCATGCTGTTCACATGAGTGGAGGGCTGCGAATCTGTAGCAATTCCAATACCTAGTGAGTCTGGCAATACATAAGATTTATAATACATTGCCATTTCAGTCATTAAGAATCACCAGAGGTCCCCCATAAAAATTCTTCCCTGCAATCTACAAAATTCATTCATTAAATGATCTGGCCATGAATGAAGTCTGTCCTTTACAATGCAGCTGCAGCAGTGAAGTAAATGTTGTAGTTTTAAGAACTCGGAAATGGCTCAGTTAAAAATGCAATGCCTGGCTCAGAGCCTGTCATAGCCATATCTATCAGTTCTGGTGGCCTTTGGATCAGGCTGTTATCAGGAATACAAAGATTGTGATGACAAGTATTGGTGACTGGATTGTAAGGAGTCAGACTTCCCTTTAGCTTCACAGGCTCTCTTCATGCCCTTTGCTTCTGCCAGCTGTGTGCATTTGCACAGTCACTGGAGTGTTTGTGGACCATGGACTCAGTGGAGCGAGCGCGAGAGGAAGCCGAGCTCAGGTTACTGGGTGAATGCACCCGTGTCCTTAGAGCAGTAGCTCCAGAAAATGATGGAGGAGGGAACCTTGCCTGTGCAGCTCTCGTTTCATTCTTTGTGCCTTCTTCCCATTGATGTTCAAAGGAATGCAACCTCTGTTGGATACACTCGGGCTGGACTCACACGATTCAACAGCGTTCCTTTCGTCAGGCAGTGTTTGTGCAGAAGCAGGTGGAACAGGGGACTGGTGCTTTAAGTCTTGCCTCCATCCCCCCTGTGCCTGCAACATGACAGTCCTCTTGAAAGTAATCAGCAGTGACAGAAAACATGCACGAAGAGTCTCATTGACTTAGGGAGAGGGTGCTTGTGTGAAGCAACTTCACACATGGGAGAAAAAAAGGAACGGGATCAGACCTACGCTTCGTATTTTTCCCACACTCGTTTCTTTTCACAGGGAATTCACTAATATTAAATCCACCTAGGTGGCAGGAATGTGAGCATCTGGTCCAACCTAAATAGTCTCTTCTGTTCTATTTTTATCCTCATGTATCATTTTTATTCTGCAGAGCCGGTGCGTGGCAGAAAGGGTGAGTTCGCTTCTCAGGGTACAAGCCAAAGGTCTCTTCCAGCACTGCTGTGAGGGATTTGGGAGATATTTTGCTCAAGCACAGGATTTATATATAGGCACAAAGCTTTCATTAAACATGAGCAGCCACGGGGACAGCATCAGTCACTGACGGTAATGTATGCACGTCTTGTAGGCATGCTATAGAGGAGAGAGCTGCTTGGAAAAATTAATGCAGCAAAGGTGTTGGGTATGGATGCATTTGTTACTGAATCGACTCCCTCTAAGTTTCCTGAGCCACTGTGACTTCCAGGTCTATTTGTAGATTACCAAATGCTCACAGTGTGACTGTCGCTTTTGCATTTACTGCAGCTGATGCCTCAATGTTATATTCAATGCATATTTTAGATGAATAATTCCCATGCCAAACCTGCCCCTGATTAAGAATAAATCTCAGAGGAAAACCCTGGCAAGGTAGAAAGGAAGATCCCTGAACAGGTACAGCCCTCACCATCATCACCAGTGGTAACTGAGCTGCAAAGATGCAGAGCTCTGGGAGAGACATCTTCCTGCAGCAATGGGTACTGTATTTTGGTGCAACACTTTCTGAATGAATCGGTGGAAAATGTGCATTTCATTATAATCACCACTGAAGAAGGAAAGGAATTGCCGAGGGGGCTTGCAATAAGCTGCAACTGTTACTAATGGAATGCCACAGTAAAGGCAAAATAGGAGCTGTCATGTGTATTTGCTGTGGAATTGTCCTTTTCTGTCCAGAAAAAAAATATTGCTTAGAATATTTAGAATAACGCTGAATAAAATGTGAATGAAATGTTCTGGTTTATCTTACTTCTCTCTGTTGATTGCTTGAGCAGCAGGATCCAGCTTTTATCTGCTTGGAATGAATGGTTGGTGTATACTCATTGTTTTTATTTGGAGGAGATTGAGTGGGGTCTTCCACACCTCCCTCTATATTTTTTTCCTGCTTGATCACCCATGAATATACTCACCCTTCAGTTACCTCCATAATTTTCACAGTGCATTTTGTTCCAAAATATTTTTTCTGGCCTCTACTCCCATTATTTATGACCTGACTGCCTCCCAGTAATGGAAACACTTTCCCAACCAATGTTCTCCCCCTGCATACACTGTTTTTTAGGTAGGGAGCAGAGAGTTTTACCCAAGCTGTAGAGAAAGCCTGTGGAAGGTGGGGTGCCCAGCTGCAGAGTTAGCCTAGATCTGACACAAACCCCCATGGCACCTGCTGGGATGTCCTCACTGCCTCCACCTGCAGCTCTTGCCAAGCTGCCTCAGTGGTCCATGGCCTGAATATTCCAACATAATCCCTGAATACTCCAGTTGTGGGTGCTACTTTGAACTCTACCTAGGATGTCTTAAGGCCAACCAAGCCAATCTGTTGTAGAGCAAGTGGAAAAAAAACTTCTTCCCTGGTCTCCAACAGACATGCTGAAAGTGTCTGCTTTATCTCACCAAATTCAGACAGTGGTTGGACTGACCAGCAATTAAAAAACTGGTGCTAAATATTGTTATTACTTCATCTGACTGTGTTGAAATGGAAGTAAGACCATAGCAGCAGCTTAAACCTCAGCTAATTTAATTACATTTAGCTGTGCCAGGGTCTCTCACAGATATTTTCCAAAATAAATTCCAACCTGTATATACACACAAAGCTAAACTGTTTCCTTGAAAGGAAGATTATAGTGTTACTGGTAGAGATCAGGCAGGATATTTCCTGCAGTGGAAACCTTTCCTGAGAAGCTCAGAGTCAGGGCAAAGGCAGTACCAGCTCATGGAGACAATTTCCCACCACCTCATATTATCACTTAGTTTGAAACTGGAGGAGGGAAGGAAAGTGAACCTTTAATAACTGCCCATATCTGAAATCAATTTCAGTGCTCATGACAGCTTGTAAACACACAATATGCTTTACAAAGGATTGATGCTGAGCAAAGTGAGGTGCACATTTTCCTGCTGGTGAAGTCAAACAAAGCTCTTAAACAGCTTCCATTTTCGAGGGTGCATAAACGGCTGCATTATTAAGAGCCTTCCTCTGTCTGAAGATGAGAGATTTGCTTCTCAGCTCTCTTGCACACATTTAAATCAGGAATAACCCACTGAGAACTGACCTGGTGTACATTTGTTATGAGAAAAGAATAGGAAAAGGAAAAAAAAGTCCAGTATAAAAAAATTCCAACAAGGATATAAATTATGATGATTTACACTTTTGGGCCAGGAGCTGAGATTCCTTTTAAAACCACAATTGATTGATGAAGCCTCACAACATGCCTGTGATTCAATAAGTGCTACACTCAGTTTGCAGATGGTTGCTCTGAAGCACAGCACTGTTGTATGGTTACAAGCCCAACAAATGAATTAGTAGCAGAGCAAGAACCAAATGCAGATTTCTATATCCTGATTATTACAGAGCAGTGCTTTGGGACAGCATTTCTTCCTGGTGGCTGCTCACAACACAGCAAGAATTTCTGTGGTTTTGTGTCTCTTGGCTACCAAAGTTGACAACTTAGCATGGTACTGCTGCCTTTATACCTTCAGGGTGTCACATCTCATCATCCTGAGACCCATGGCTTTGCTTGACAGTCCACAATACCCTCAGGGCTCAATACTCGGCCCAGTATTGTTTAACTTAGTCCTAAATAACTTGGATAAGGGGCAGGTGCCTCCTCAGCAAGTTTGCTGATGACACAAATCTGGGAGCAGTGGCCAATACCCCGGAGAGTTGTGCAGCCCTGCAGAAGGACCTCATCAGGTGGGAGAGATGGGCAGGGAAGAGCTGTCTGAAATGCAACAGAGGTAAATGGATCCTGCACCTGGGGAGGAATTACCCCCGGCTGAGGGCTGATCTGATGGACAGCAGTTCTGCAGAGGACCTGAGGGTCCTGGTGGGCAACGAGCTGTCCATGAGCCAGCAAGGCCCTTGTGGCCAAGGAGATCCATGGTGTCCTGGGGTGCATCAGGAAGAACAGTGCCAGCAGGTCAAGGGAGGTGATCCTGTCCCTCTACTCAGCCCTGGTGAGGCACAATCAGAGTGCTGTGCCCAGTTCTGGGCTCCTTGGGACAAGAGAGACATGGAACTCCTGGATCTGGGCCACTGGAGGACAATAAAATATGATAAAAGGACCGGAGCATCTCCCTTATGAGGAAAGGCTGAGGGAGCTGGGGCTGTTCAGGCTCAAGAGATGACTGAGAGGGGACCTCATCCCTGTCAGTGTCTGCAGGGAGGGGTCAGAGCATGGGCCAGGCTCTGCTCCTGGTGCCCAGCAATGGGACAAGAGGAATGGGCAGGGACTGATGCCCAGGAAATTCCATCTGGACACGAGGAAGAAATTCTTTACTGTGAAGTAACCAAGCACTGAACAGAGACCAGAGAGGGTGTGAAGTCTCCCTCAGTGGATATTCCAGCACTGTCTGGACACAATCCTGTGCCTGTGCTCAGGGATGATCCTGCCTGAGGAGGGAGGTTGGACCAGACCCCACTGAGGTTCCTTCCAACCTGACCCATTCTGTGGTTCTGGAATTCTGTGTATTGCATTCAAGTCACTGAGGTAGAAGTTTAAAAACTGTGCTTACTCAAAGGTTTAGAGATGCTCAACCAGGCTCTGCAAGTCCATCCTGAAGGACCTGTCAAGAAAAAGGATGGCTGTCACTGATGGCTCACACTATAGATGTGCAAGACAAAAAAGATCAGTGATAAGGGCAGAATGCACAAAGAGAGTGAAGAGAATGACAGCAAAGGTCGTCACACGAGCTTCTAACCTGGATGGGGGGAAAAGCAGACTGGAAAGAAGGTGCAGAAGACTGAGGAAGGAAGTGGACAGAGAAATTGGATGCTAAGGATGCGGGGCTAGGAGGGAGATGGTGCAATCAGTCATTTGACACTGGGCAGAAAAAAATTGCAGTCAGAACTCAGAAAATGTTTATCAATGTCCACTTCAGCTGTGTTTGCAGCTTTTCCAGCTGTCTGGAGACTCTGGCTGAATCCTTTTGGCATTTTTTCTTGAAGGCAACAAAGTAGAGGAGGGAACAGATAGCACCCGCATTTTATTTTCCCCGGGGGGACAGATAGTCTGTCATGCAATGTTCCAAACCCAGGGGATTCTTGGGAGAGGCACATTATGTCCAGTGAAGTTATCACTGGCATGATAGTGGCATAATAAAGTGGACCCTCAGACCCAGACTCTGTCCTGAACCGTGTGCCTTGAAGATTTCTGAGCACATCTCTTGCTGAGGCTTTTTTCTTGCATGGACATAACACTGCAGAGACTTTTGCCTGTGCTTGTGTGTCAAGAGAAGAGATGTGAGAAGGAAAAAAAAGAGCCAGATCTCCACCAGCTCCTGAGCTTTCTGTACCCAGTGCAGCTGAAGAATCCTTGTGAGTGCCAATACCTGAGGGACATTAACCCTAAAACACCTCCCAGCCATTCTCCTGAAAAGACAGTTTAGGAGGGAAATTTGCTGTTTAAATAGACATTCCCTGAGATTAATTTTATGTCTGCAGTGTATTCATTTCTCTACTGCTAAACTATAGTGGAAAAGCATCTTTGCAAGTGTCTGCAGATGCCTGCCTGCAAAGCAGAGATTTGCATGAGCTTGGTAGCTTTTCCCCACCAGCAAAGCAAACTGTCTGACTGCAGCACGCAGCTTCTGCTGGATAACCACACTGCTTTTGGGACTTGCTGCCAGCTTAGCTAGACAGTGACTGTTCACACCTCCTCACACCCCCAGGCAATGTTGCTTGGCCAGTGAAAACTTGTGGTTAGTGGTGGCCAAGCAGTGTGGCTGGGGCTGGCCCTGGTTCTCCAGTGTGTGCTCAGAGCACTGCCAGGCTCTTCCTCACTGAACCTGCTCTGAATTCACATTAAATAACTCACAAGAGCTGCAGGTCAAAAGTCTACGAGACAATGGCAAATGATATTTCTGGCCTGCTGAGTCAGACAAAGGAGATGGGGAAGGAGGGGCTTGGGACTTCTTGGTTTACTCTGAAGAACATGCCTTGGCAAGGTCAAATAATTTCTGGCAGATTGAAAAGACCTATTGAGCATATTGGAAAGTCTTGCAAAGGCCTTTTTTGAGCAGACTGAAAAGGCAGAAATCTGAGCGCTGAATACAAAGCTGCTTGATAGCTTCATAAGACCACTTACTATCAATCTCATCCTCTTAGCAACTGTATGAACAGCAGGGCACATGATTGAATGTTTTTCATATATTGTGAAATAAACTGCACTCCACTTCCTACTGCAGCAAATGTCAGGTGTGCAAGATAAAACAGGGGCTGAGGTGCTCCCAGATCACGGCTCCTCCTGCATTTCAAACGTACACAGCACCGTCCCTCCCCAAGCTACACAAGATTGAATTCACCACACTTTCCAGCACACTGCTAAGTAAAACAGAAGACTGATATACTACTAATAGTCGAGGCTTCTTATAGCAGCCTCATCTGTTATCACATCCTCCGCCATCGTTCAGCTTCTACTCCCACCTCGCAGTTACTCTGGCCCTCGTACTCTGTTTATCTTGCTCTTCCTCTCCTGACTCTGTGCCTCTTTCCACGCTTCTCACTTTCCTGGATTCAGTTTTCCTGCTGACCCCTGATGCCACCAGCTCAAACAAATCCTCAGGAAAAGTCACTCCTGTCATGACACAAGGCAACAGCTCGGGGTGACCTCGGTGGGTGCCAGCAGAGGTCCGTGTTCCTGGCTCTGTGCAAGGTGGTGCTATAGCATGGGACAGCTCTTTGCACTCCTCTGGGCCTCAGGATGGGAAGAAAAACCTTACAGCCTTACTCATGGCTTGATGCTCTGTATGTCTGGAAGTCTAGAAAATCAAAGTCTGGGTTTGGTGGAAATGACTGGTTCCACTGGCAGTTTGCATGAGCAGAGACTGAGAATGAATGAAAAGACATTTAGGACTTAGCCCAAAGCATCTATTATGAATATGTCATTAAATCCATCCTAGCACAACTTCTGCAGTTAAGGAATAGGATAAGAGCTCCAGGCCTGACCTGGAGCTGAATCTAGGGGATCTGAGGTGAGAAGAAGAATTTAATTCTATTTAAGATCACTATTAACTGACACACTGTCATGATGCTTTAGTGAAGAGAGAGGGGATGATTACAGAGGGAGAGCAGGAGCCACAAAATAGCACTTTTATTTTTCAAAACCTTCACATAGCTTGGCAGAACAAATGACAACAGAAGTTAAAACAGCACTTTTCAATTTTCCATCCTTTAATTCCACATGACTTTTTTTTCTGGAACTGCAATTAGAATATTTATTTCCCTGTCTTGTGCTTTTTCAACACAGAATGTCAAATGGTTCAGTAACAGATAGAAAAGCATGGCTCTTATCTCCATATAAATATAAGAGTGCATCTCTGCAGGACTAGATCCAGGTATTCATGATGCTCATAGTCACCATTACCCTATTACCCAAATGCCTTGCCTTAATGGATTTCTCCTTGCATCACTTGACTAAGGAGAAATTCAGTGCTGAATTACTACCCTCATCTTACAGACAGGAAACTGCATCTTAGAGAAATTGCAGCATTGACTGGGTGCCCACAGGAAACCTGTGCAGATCAGAAACCTCAATCAGAAGCAATGCAAATCTGCTCCCTCAAGTACCTGTCCAGCACTTATGGGGACCAAATTTCCCTGAGGCTGTTCCCCAGCCAGGCCCACACAAACAATATTTTAAACCACTACATGATAAACTCAAAGCAAAATCTTTAGCTGACAGAAACTGGAGAAAATGCAGCTTCAAAGCTGCCAACAATGTCTTTTACACCTGCTGGGAATTTGACCCAATCCATTCCCTGCATCCAATTACGCAGACGATAAACCACTGAAATTGTCAGATATTATATACCTTTAATGGAAGATCAAAGCAGTCCTCTGGACTGTAAGATCTTGGGGAATTTCTCTCTGCTGGATTGGGAAGAACAAAAATTTTTAATGTGAGGCAAGTATTCTCTTTTTGCAGTAGTGCTATTAAAATTATTAGAAACAGGGAATTTGCTTTGTAAGGAAACAAGTTCTCATGAGAAATTTCTGATGAAGAAACTTTCCTCCAGCTCTGAATTCCCATCAGATACCACTCAGAATCTCCTGGTGAGATTAACAGTAACTTTCCCAAACCTGTCTTAGGTCTGGCTAGGGAATGGCAGCACCAGGCCCCAGCTCTTATGCTGGCTTGCACCTCTTAGATTTTGGGTAAAGGTGTTGACACAGCTCACTGCAGTCAATTTACTTCTTGATAAAGACAAAAAAAAGATGATTAAAAAAAAATAGAAAATATTGAAAAATATTGAAAAAATATTGGAAAATCTGGCTCCACCACAAGGTACATAAAGCAGAAGCTCACCCACCTTCAAACATAGCCAGGCTTCTCACAGCCCCATGTCCATCCAAGTGCTAAATGAGCACCAAGCAGGGAGTGACTGACATCCCTGCCATGTCTGAGCACCAACATTTTGGCCCTCAGTGAGCCCAATGTTAAAATTTCTATGTCACAAGTTCACTTAGGGAATTTAGATGGTTCATATAAAGTTCACACAGCTGATAAAGGGCTAAAGCAAAAGAAGAACTCAGCCTGTGGAGGACGAGGTACTTTGGTGCCACAAAGGTTTGCAATTGCAGTGCTTTGGTAATTCTGCTCTGCTTCTGGTATCGAAGGGATTGTGTAATCCCATTTTCCTTTCTCTCTTAGAAACCTGTTCTCTGCTAACATTGTTGGAAGCTTGTTGTAGCTGTTAGCCTGTCACAGTGAAAGTATAGCTTTATTTATTTAAACAAACAAAAAAAAAAAAAGAAAAGAAAAAGGACAGTCTGTGTGCCTGCTTCTCTTCCTGTAGGAATTTGATCAAATTTAGCTTTACAAATGCAGAAATAATTCCATTCAGAAGAGAATCCAGAGATATTGTTGTCTGTATGATATCCAAAGCTTTGTTTCAGAACTGCAGGAAACAGAGGCTCCATTTTTCAGCATTGAGGTTCTTCCCGACTAAAGAAGCACATGGAGCCTTTTCACTAAACTTCTCATGTTCTCCCAGCCTGAAGGTTTTTCCAGCCCTCTCTAGCTCCAGGTCATGTCCTTCTAGTGTCTTGTCAGCTTTCAGATTGTCTCACCTTTTCATTCCTATTTTCCTTTGCATTTGCTCATTATCTCTCTTCTTCATTCTCAGCAATCTAGTCCTTAGTTAAGGTAAATGTCAACTTTTCTCTCTACTGGCATGAAATGATATTTTAACATTTATGTTCTTGCTTTGCCTCAACTCATAATTAAAATGATCAAATTAGCTATTTCATTAAAGTCAATGGCCAGACTGCTAACAGAGGCCCTCTTTTAGTATAATTTAACATCAGCATACAGAGCAATGAAGGTGCCTAGCACTTAACATATGCCAGCTGGAATAGATGCCAGTTAGCTCTGAACCTAACTGGAGTAATTTGTCACCACTAAGCCAGCAAAGAATGCTTTACACTGGTTGCTGCAGTTTAAGTATCTGGGGCCAAGTGTTCCAGTGCCTCCATCCAACAATATCACACAATTTGTCTCAGCTCCTGTTCCGGGTGCCTGAATTAATCACAACAGCTGGTGTGAGCCAAGATTGCTTTAACACACCTTCATGCCCTCCTGGTCCATGTGGTGGTCCTTTGTCTGCTCTCAGTGTTGGTTAAAAGAGGTTCAAGGTCAGCAATGGAGATCCCACTGTCCATGAAGGGCCAGCACCCAGCACTGCTCTGCTCCTTTTCCCTGTGAGACCCAGCCCAGACCCCTAATGCATGATCTGGATAGAGCAGTTCATTCAAAACCACTTATTGACTCAGTGCCCAGGAGAGATCCACCAGGGTTACAGAAAGGCTCTAAAACAGCTGTACTGTAACAAGAATGGGTCTGATTAGTGACACACACGTGCCAAAAATTTCCTTGAAGGGCTAGGTTAGCACACGCAGGAGAATAAGGGCTTTGGCATTTAACAGGGTGTTTTAATCTTTGCCTATGCAGAAATGAATCACTTGATACTGGTGTATTCTTGTTTTTTCAGGAATTATCATCTCAATACTGATAGCAATAACTGAACTGAGCGTGCCTTCAGAGGCCTTCAGTGTCCTTTCCCCTCACAAAGGGTAAAACTGATTTTACACCAACAAATTTATTAATGGCCATACTGAGGTCTTGCTGTTCCCAGTGTGGGAAAGGTGAGCTGGGACAGAGGGCTGACAAGTTCCTTGGACAGCTAAACTTGGTGTTCAGCTTCAGGAGGTTGGAAAAGTACCACCCCTGTGCCCTACAGCAGCATCAGCAAACCCTGTCCCCCAGGGCTCCAGCAGCAGCAAGCAGGCAGAGTGCTCTGCACCACTGGCACCACTAAAGCCCATAACTCTGTAACTCTATATCCCCAAAGTCTATGCTAATCTCATCTGAAAAATCCTCCTTGGCAATTACAAGCGTTGCAGGGACTACAGGAAACCACTCTGAAATGATCCTGCTATCACACTGCCTGTGCTATGGCCTATGGGAGAAGATTTGCTTCCCACAGAACAAAGACACTGCAGTGTCAGTGGGACAGGGTGGGTTTTTGATTCTTTGTCTGTGGTGTTCTGTATGGGAATCTTTTAATGCCATGGAAGTATTGGAAATTGCAGAAAGTCAAGGGTATTGGAGACAGGTTCTGTGAGGTTGCATGCACACAGAGCAGTGGCTGTGAGGTGAGGGTATTTTGGAGAGAAGAATTTTGCTGCAACAAGAAACTTTACAGACCTAGAAACTATACTGTGCATTAAATATGTCTTTTTAATCTCTTTACATTTATGTTTTCATATGTCCTATCAAAATGACATCTGTGCTGATGAATTTTGCCATTGGAAGCTGGGATAATATTCCAATGATTCATTTTATAAGTAGCTCACATTCTGTCATAATCTTATCCAGACAAGTATTGCTTCCAGTATTTCATATTTGCCCTTATTAAAGCCAAAGACTTCATTAACTCCTGGAAAGTGCTTACAGAAATGACAGAGACAGATTCTTTACAGGGGTGCAGAGTGGAAAGATGAGAAGCATCAGACACAGGTTGCAGTAAGGGAAAATTCTGCTGTTTGCAAGGAAGCATTTTTCACAATGTTCCAGCTAAGCACTGGAACAGGTTGTCCAGGCAGGCTGTGATTTCTCCATTCTTGGATATCTTAAACTCTGCTGGAGGGAACCCTGAAGCAAACTGACCCAGCTATGAAATGAGTCTTGCACAGAACAGGAGCTTGAACTAGAGGCCTCCAGAGGTACTTCCTAATCTATAGTAACCCCTGATTCCAAAATGTATTTAAAATGTATTGTCCGGAGTGTTTAGGCAAAGAGCAATACTATTCATTTTAAGTGGCATGGGAGATGGAAATGAAGGCTTCTGTACTTGAGCTCAAGATTTTCTTCAGCCTTTGAGATTGAGAGTTACCAGGTTCCTTGTGAATGATGGCTTTTGGAAGGCTACATGTAATGTACTTCAAAAAGCTGAGACAACAAAATATAATTGAATCAATCAGCAGGCACACTCGGAATTTGGTTTTAGAGCTGTTTTTCCAGAAGATTTTACTCTTAGATTTCCTGCCAACCAGAGAGGGAAAAGAAACAATACACATAACATATGTGTGTAGGCAAAGCTGCCTGACCTTAGTCAATCATACATTCACAGAAAAGAGTTCATGATAGACACAGTGGCAGAAATTGTTCAGCTTCAGCACATAATTTCAGCCATAACCTATTCATGGACAATTTGTATAGACAAAAAAAAAAAAAAAAGAGAGAAAAGAAACATTTATCAGAGAAATTATTGATGGCAATTTACTCTCCCAAAACTGCCTGTTCTATATCCTCCATTAATGTTACCCTACCTCAGAGCTTGGAGGAAGGAAGGCTGATGCACATTAGCCAGGCTACTGTGTTAGCTGTCACTCAACAAATGAGGAAATCATTGTATTTGCAAACACTGCAAGGAGATCACTGTAAGCAATCTTCAAGAACATGCACTTTGATTTCACTCTCAAGTAACTGTTGGCATGTTGACAAATAGAACTGGCATGGTTTAATTTAAAGTTTGATTTATCATTGCTTTGATGGTGGACACTCATGTTCACCTTTTATTTCTTCTTAATAAAAAGCTAAATTCTTTAATTTTAGCTTAAGTCTGCACAAATATTGTTAATGGCATCATTAAGCCATTGAGGCCTAAATAACAACTAAGTTCAGACCAAAACTATAAACAAGTTTGCATTTGCATTTTAAAAGCACGTGTTCTATCTAAGTCATGGCTACATGAGGACTTTGGCTCACTCTGCTTTTCCCCAAAACTTGATTCTATGATTCTAATGTTGGAAAAAATTGAAGTTTTTCTCTGGGACACATATGTTCCACTGAGACTTAAAGGAGAGCTGAAAACACAGTTAAAAAATAAAGAAGAGAGGGACTCAATGGCATTTCTTCATTGGATATATGGATCACACAAACATCTGGATGTGAACTCCTTTCAACTGAGTTTCCTCACAGGATCCTGGTTTTTCCTGGGCTTCATGACATTATTGAAGAGGCATGAGACCACTCACAATCTGAACATCAGGGTCTTTGAATATACCTTTAGCTGAGCTTCAAAAATTGCAGCAAAGCATTAGTCTATTGGGCTGTTATTCAAAATGCTGCCAAGAATGCTGAAGGGCTTGCAGTGCAGTTTTTATGACTTCCAGCTCAAGCAGAAACAAGCAGTGCTCTGAGAGCTGATCTGGTGCTCCTGTGCTGCATTTCTCATCAGTGGATCATTGCTGTCCTGTGTCAGCACCTTCTGCTCCACGTTCCACATTCAGCCTGCCTCTCTCACAGCTACATCCCTGCACAAGTCCACTTCTTTTCAGGAGGCAGCAGCTTATTCAGATGGGACCCATATTTTCTCCTGCACATTCTGCCACCCCAGACATTGTCCAGAAGAGGCTTCCTAAGGAAGAGAAAGAACTGAGTCAGCATGTCCTGACATTTGCCCATCTTCTGTGACTTTTCATCCAGGAATTCCTGAGGCAGGCATTGCTTGTATGCATTTAATAGTCCTTTGCACATGTTTTCGTCTATGAATCTGCCTAATCACATCATGAACCCACAGAAACTTACAACAGCATCCCCTGGGAAGAAATTTCACAGCCTAATTATACATTACACAAGGGACTGTATCCTCTTGTTTGCTCTGAACCTGCAGCCTGGTTGTTTCATTAATATCCCCTAGTTCTGGTATTGAAAGAGGACGGGAAGTAAACTATCCTTTTCTCCATACCACTCAGGTTTTAAAAGGCCTCTTTGAAATTCCTCCTCTGCTCTTCACTTTTGAGGGAGAAGATTCTTAGTCTTTTCATCATCCCTCACACAGTTATCCCTTGCTGTGTCACCCTTTCCTTGAAATTCAGTCCTGCTGTACCTTTTTGAGGTAGATGGGACACAACTCCATGCAGTCATCAGGATGTGAACAATGTGAGGTCACACAGGTACAATGAAGTTCTCTTTTATGATGTCAACTCTTTTTTACAACACCTGATTTGAATTTTGGACCCCTGTGGAGCAGCACAGTTATGTTTTCATGCAAAATATTGCTCCACTCTCAAAACTTTACTTCTAAGTGAAATAGCCACCTGCTCTGCACATGTTCAAGCATTTCTGTATCTCCACAGGCTGAGCACCTTCTGTCTAAGCCCTGCGAACTTCCCTTCATTTAATTAGCCCAATCCTGACCCAGTGGTTATTCCTGCATGTTGATCCTACACAATCATAGAATCATGGAATGGTTTGGGTTAGAAAGGATGTTAAAGATCATCCAGTTCCAACCCCCTGCCATGGGCAGGGGCACCTTCCACTATCCCAGGTTTCTCAGAGTCCCACCCAACCTGGCCTTGGACACTTCCAGGGATGGGGCAGCCACAGCTTCTCCGGGCACCCTGTGCCAGGGCCTCAGCACCTTCACAGTAAAGAATTTCTTCCCAATCTAACCCTGCCCTCTTTTGGTTTAAAGCCATTCCCCCTGTCCTATCATTGCAGGCCTTTGTCAAAAATCCCCCTCCAGCTTTCCTGTAGATTGTCTTTAACTAGTGAAGGTGGTAAATTTTGTCTTCTGTCCACAGTGGTGGAGGATTCCTGCTTTTTTGCATCTACAGAACTCAGATATATCTGCAGTTAGTGGAATATTTTCTTTGCATAGAAAAAATGTGAGATTTTCCAGAGGGGCTTAAAACTTACTGGTACATTATAATGGAAAGGATGAAGCACCAACTGCAAAACACCCTCAGAAATGTTCATTTGTGTGTACCAGAAACTTGCATTATTTCTTTCTACTGAACATGTGTATAAATCAGATAACTGCACACCTTCCACCACATGGACATGCATTTCTGAAAAGTGCACTTGCAAGACCTGAAATGAAATGGAATTAAATTAAATCAATGAAATATGGATTAATGATTCAGTTGCCAGAATTTTGCATGGTACATAACAGAGAGGGCACAGAGCAACAACATCCATGAATGAATCAGAGAAAAAGCAGATGTGCAAGCAACCAACCAGAAGTATGACAGGGTCAAGTTTGTTTCTCTGGTTGTCTCCCTGCCCAATGGCAGCAGTGGGAATGAAAACATATGTGAAAATTCAAAAATGAAGTATTTTTGAGAGGAAAAACCCAAAAATAAGGCTGTGAACAGGATGGAGCTCTGGATGCTCTTGAGCTGAGCTGTATCTTCTGTTATTTTCTTCAGCTGCTCTGTTTTTTGGTGAAATATTGTTAAAAAGAAGATGTGGCATCAGCAGTGATGGATTCACTGAACCACAAAGCAAGGTGACCACCTGAGAGCCCCTTCAGTTTCCTGATAACTATTAATGTGGTATTATTCTGAGCCTTCTTTAAATGCATGTCACCCCTCTCCTCACAGCTTCTCTGAGCCCTTCAGTCTATGGAAAACAATTTTTTTTTTATCACACTATAAAGACAGAATCCTTGAAAGGTTACATCTTAAGCTTATTATCCAGGCAGACATTTCAAAGTTTTGCAGAAGTGTGTTATGTATAAGACTCACCTAACCTTGGTCCTGTATGCAAAACAGAGTATTGCTTGACCCAGCATTCATCTAAAGTGGCAGATCAGAAGTGGAACTGGAATTCTTCCTGATCTCCTTGGTTATCTTTGTGTACTGTTCTTCAAATCCAATTTATGTATAGAGGTTAGGACATGGCAGCCATTCTGGACAGGAATTTGCCACTGACCATGGGAAGTGTGGTCACTCTGCAGATGGCTCCAGATTAGACCATGCTGGCACTGGTAGCTCTGTGATGGGGAAATGAGCAAAGTGAATTCTCTACATGCACATTTTCTAAGTTAAAGGATGATTTTTCTCCTAATAATTTTTTAATGCTTCATTTAATTAATGGTTATGGATAACACTGGGGAGCCATGAACCCCAGTGTCACAGAGATTGCAGACCAGCCTTTAGGTCTTTCAACAGATCTTCTTTCAAAACACCTCAGGTCCATAAAATATTTCTAAATGTGGATCTTTCTGTCTGAATCTGTTGAATGGAGAAATGAATTTGGTGAGCTCAGAGAATACTGGAGGAAAATCTGTGTCTGCCAAACCACTGAGCTGGCAAAGAATTTGCTGAGGACTTCAGCAACTTGCAGCTGGCCAAAGGCCTGTTATTTATCTAATATATTGACAACAGTAATATTTTCCTTCTTCAGGCACCAAACTGAAAGGTATCATAATGTACTTGGGCTGTAGCCCTGTGAAAGAGAGCAAAGATTGGATTTGTTCATCCTATGTCTTCCACAAAACTCTTAACAAGAGTTTTCCACTCACCCTAAAAGCAAATAGTTTTGGTAGATATAAATACTTGGTTATCTGGTTTAATGTGTGCCTGTAAGTTCCTTCATAGGTGATATCAGGCATTATATCCTTGGAATTTCCACTGGGATCTGACAGGTAAAAATATTGCAGAAATTCTGAATTCTGTGAAATGAGCATAGCTGGATATTAGCCAGTCAGAAAAAACTGAAGTCCTGGAAAACACAGGCAAGTATCTCATCCAGAGATATTCAGAGAGCTTACTGAAGGCTGGAAGTCTGTGTGCACTTCTCTCTTCTGCTGTCCATAAATGCACCTTCATGAGTTCTATCCTTTGGGTAAGCTGAGGGAGTTGCTCCATCCATCAGCTCTGCTGAAGATTTTCGTACTGCAATTTTAAAAAAAATGCACTCAGTACAGAGACAAGAATGAAAATGAATCACCATTGAATGATGAGTGTATTCTACTGGGAGGGACAGAGTTTGAAGCTCCAGCTCTTCTTCAGAAGGCTGTGTGTTTTATGTATTTATGTGATGGAGACTTCATCTCACATCCCAAGGCTTCCCCACTCCAGCACTGCACCAGTTACCTGCCAATCAGACTATCAGATTAGTACACACACTTTTTTTGGATGCCACCTCTGGTTTCCATAGAAACTGTTTTAAGCCTCATCCTCTCTCTCAATTAGAACTTTTTATAATTTCTCCACCCTTATGAAATCATTTGTGGTTCCCATGGTAATCACTGAAAATTTGTTATCTCTCAAGTACTGCTTCTTAATCAGAGGCTTCACCAATGGCGATGTCCTGCTGGAGCAGTAAAAGGCATGAGAAGGTTCTAATCCTCTTTTGGAGTGAGTAGTGTGTCCTTTGCCCATCCTTAAGGCCAAGCACCATAAATCCCTACTGAGGCTCCTACCTCTGACATCAAGGTTTTGGTCACTGTGGAGTTCTCTGCACTGACTGTGCTGCTCTCTCCCGGTTTTATTGGTTGCAAAGATTATGGGCACAGACTTGCACTCACTTTGTCCAAGGTGTTTCCATAGGTCAGGTTGTCTCAACAAAGCTTGTAGGAGAATTCAGGTCTCCTTTGCTGAATTTACCTCCTATCTAATTCCCTTGTCATTGGAGCACCATGCACTCTCATATAAGACAGGTGCTCAAAGTCAAAATGCCCCATGTGCATTCATTTCACATTCAGGTGTTTAAAACACCAAATAGTCAATGCAACCCAAATTTTTATATATATACACACACACACATACACAGACTACATTTATAGCACATTTTATTCACTCTCCTTCAAGCTTACAACAATTTCCATGACTGTAAATATGCCAGTGCATGATAATATGTCCTACCATAGGCTGAGAAGGTTTGCTTTGACATTAAACACAGAGGTGCAGCTGATCCCAGCCCTTTTGTTTTTTCAAAAATCAGGCTGTATTGGTCCTCCTCTACAACAGCTCTGCTTGGAGTCCTGCTCTGAGCTTGTTACCAAGCTTCAGAAGCCAGTCCCATGGTTGGGATCCTCTGGCCATTCTGACTCAACTCCAGCATTTCAGCAACTTCTATCTTTATCCATCTGTGATGATAGCAGACAACTTTCCATCAAATACTGGTTGTACTTGCCTCTAGCAGCTGATTCTGGACTTCTCCCTGCACTGAGTCATAAAAACCAAATTAACTGTGTTTCAGGTTTTGGTTTAATCTAAAATACAGATATATGTGTGTATATATCTTCTGGATGTACAAGGCATCACTTGATGTGGTAAAATCCCATCCCCATCTGTTCTAGTGAAACCAGGACCTCATCCAGGAGTTTCAAGTTGAGAGGGTACTACTGTAATCAACTATCATCATTTCCAGCCAGCAAATGCTGCATTGAATTTCTCCTTCCTCTTTGAAATAAGCAATACTTTTTGCAAAGATAGCCACTCTTGACTGAAAAAAATTAAAGTGAAAGGGCACGATTTTTCCTCTACAGAACTTGCTGGAGATTCATTTTTTGTTTGCAGTAAAATATTCCACATGACACACATCCATCTTACAGAAATTGCTATCTTGTGTATTCAATTCCCTTTTGGTCCTGCTCCCTCAGCACAGTACATCATCCCCCAGAGACATATCAGACTTTTTTTCTTTTTCTTTTTCTTTTTCTTTTTTTTTAGGAAGAATCTTATTGTGTACTTCAGATGTGGAATTTCTTTCTCAACTGACTATCTCAATATCTAACTGATATTAATCCAGGCTCTGAGCAGGTGGGATGTGATCTTGATGTGATTATGTGAATATCACCATGCACTGGAGATTGTTTGTGTTGTCACCTCTGAAAGGGGGGACGTTACCTGCAGCACTGTAGAAAGGGTTCATTGATGGACAAGGTGATGAATAACAACAACCTCGTGGAGAACTGCTCCATTTTGTTCATCAGATCAGGTTATCTCCCATACCCACAGAAACCCAAGTCTGTTCATGCCCCATGTCAGGACATGGAGCTGTTGGGGAGAGTCCAGAGGAGGCCAGCAGGATGGGCAGAGGCATGGAGCAGCTCAAAGGCTGAGCAAATTGGGATTGTTCAGCCTGGAGAAGACTTCAGGGTGACCTAATTTCAGGCTTCCAGTACATGAAGGAGTCTACAAAAAAGATGGAGAGGAACTTTTTACCAGGGCATGGAGTGACAGGACAAGGGGGAATGGATTCAAACTGAAAAAGAGTAAGTTTAGATTAGAATTCAGGAAGAAATTCTTTACCCAGAGGGTGGTGAGGTCCTGGCCAAAGTTGCCCAGTAAAGTTGTGGGTGTCTCACCCCTGGAAGTGTTCAAGGCCAGGTTGGATGGGGCTCTGAGCAACCTGATCTTCTGGAAGGTGTCCTGTGGCAGGGGGGATAGGAAATGGATGTTCATTAAGGTCCCTACCAACCCAAAAAAATTCAATGATTATAGGATTCTATGACTAGTTCTAAGCAGGGTAGAATTTCATTTTAAAGTCATAAATAGTATTTAAAACAACAGAAACTCAGAGTTGTAAGACACATCAGAATTCAGAAGAAACTTCTGTAGCCTTTTGCATTCAAAAAGGCGTTGTGAAGCATTTGACATTTTGGTGTGTCAAAAAGGTTAAATGAATAGCTGATAATCATGTAGCTGAACACTGGCATCCATTTGATAAAAATATAAAGGCATTTGGAAACTATAGCAGATCAAAGAGTACCAAAAAACATTTAATTTATATGTTGAAAAGCCAGTGTGATGTCACAC
Source organism: Drymodes brunneopygia (assembly GCA_013400955.1). NCBI lineage: Eukaryota > Metazoa > Chordata > Aves > Passeriformes > Petroicidae > Drymodes > Drymodes brunneopygia. The sequence continues at coordinate 259,288 of VZTZ01021404.1, read as the reverse complement.
TTTTCAAAGGCCTTGCGAACAAGGCCTCAGAAGGAAAAAAATTGTTGCAGAGGCTTATTAGCAGCTTTTGTAGATACTGACAGTAACCCCAGCTTGGAAAGAAAATGAGAATAATAAATAAAATAGAATTTTGTTGGCACTGCCCCAGAAAGTCAGCAAGTCATCAGAAAGAAAATTATTTTTCCAAAACCATCAGAGTTGCATGTGTTTTCAGCTGAGTCTACTGTCTCCCCCTGAACAACACATTTTACTGAAAGAGCACAAAGGAATTAAGTCTCAAAAATCTCTCCCAAGTGCTTTGGAGGCTCCTGAGGAAGACTGGAATGCTGCTGGCTCCAAGGATTAGGGGGTAAGCTAATGATGTGCAAATTAACCACCCAGGTGCAGAGTCACAGCCCCTCCTCAGGCTACAGCTGGGTGTTGGACAAGGTAAGGGAAGAGGCTGATAAGAGGCAGATCCTTCAAGGTAGGATAATGCTTTTTGTCATGCCAAAGTCCTTACTCAAATGGCTCAGCTGTGAAAACTTCCCTCTGGGACAATACTGGGACAGTCACACATACCCTGAAGGATTTCCCCCCTTCTCGAGGGCCACCATTGATCAAACTGTGCTGACTTGAGAGGTTTTGGACCATCAAAAACTCACAAATTGTTCTCTGATCCACAGCACTGAAACTCCCTGCCTGAGGGGAGGTACCTGGGTGTTCCTCCCTGAACCTGAGTGTTTATAACCCAAGGAACTCCAGTGTTCCCTGGGTTTTCCCCCTCCCCTGCCAGCTCAAGATTGTGACCATCACTTTGACCAACAGGCATTGAAACTGCAACAACCAAATCTTGTTGTGAGTTCTATGGGTGGTGAGATCCTTCTACTCCTCTTTCTTTCCCTTATACATTTTCTTAAGAGATATTTGTATGCTTTTATGTTGTTCTACTATAGACAAGCAAAATGGCTACACAACTGATTTTCATTGCAACCAAATTGTTCTACAACAAACCCTACATATATATACTTACAAGCACCAATCATTCAGTGTTGTTTCCCTCTAATCCACCTCAAGGGACCTATTAACAAGAGCCTGGGTTACTCTCACCTTTAGGAGTGGGTCACAACAGCTCTCGAAGCCAAGCTATCAGAAATAGAAAGTTTTAGTGCATTTATCAGTACCCTGCCCCTGGGAGATGGGGAAGGGCTCTGTGTACATGCTGCTTGTGTGTGGGTACGTTTTGTAGACAGTGATATGAAAACAGAAGTACCTTTGTAAGGGAAAATCTTGAAGAGGATCAAAGGTTTGCTTCATTTCCACATCTTCTCTTTTCCACTTTCCATGTCCATCTCTTTGAAAATCACAGTGGAAATGGACCTGTTGATGCAAAGGGAGCTGATTTGGGCCCAGCACAGTGTGGTGTGTGTAGCACAGCCATTCTGCTTCCATCCCACTGTGCACTGCTTATTTCTACCTCACCCCGCCTCAGCTTCACCCCCTCAGAAATACAAACCAGACTGATGCAAAAAGAAGACAAAAAAACCCCCTAGAGATTGCAAAATCAAACTTTTAATTAACATCTCAAATTCCAGTTGAGTGTTAAGAGTCTTAAATTGCTGGTGTTTAACAGCATAAGCAATTTCTGGTGCCTCAGCAAGGTTTGGAAATAAGAGCTGGCAGAGGCAAATGGTGCAGCTGAATTTGCATCTCACTGGCATGAATAAAGGATATTACTGCTATTTCTTACCTAGAGGTAAGTTTCTCCAAGGGTGAATTAACAAAATGATGGTGCTCTGATTAGATTGCCCACTAAGGTCACTTGTGATTCTCAGGAGTTTTCATGGAAAGATTTGGGCAACAAAATACCTGCCTGGTTTGCAGGATCCCAGATCCAGCAGCCACCACTGAGTCCCTGTAGCAGTGCACAGGGAGACTGGATCCATCTGCATCCTGATTTCATTGGTCACCAAGCACAGGGTGGTGGGGGCTTCCTCTCTCTTCTCAGAACTGAAAGTCTTGAAGCCCCCCAACCCTTCCTGAAGAAGCAACACAGTCCATCATCCAAAAGTCATGAGCAGGGGCTCTTTCCATTTTAGAGCAAAGCTGTAGCTCTCACAGATGTCATGCTCTTTAACAGAGGCATTGGGATCAGTGTTTTCCTCAAAGCAAGATGGATCTTTCCCCTTGAGTTATGTCTGTAATTACAGGCTTCAGAAGGAGAAGTCTTCAGCCCTTTTGTCAAAAGAAGAGGGGGCACAATCTTCACTGGCCTGTTGTCCAAAAGCACAAGAGGACTGGTCTGCTCTGAGTTAATGAGGAAAGGGGAGGCCTGGGTTCCTCTCACTGCCTCTGTGCCTGTTAAATGTAAAATGTGTGATAAACCTCTGGAGGAAGATCACAGCCAGATCTGGATCCCAGATGGACTTTGGTGCAGATTCCAGCAGCAGAGTAGAACCTGGAAAGCATTGGTGAAAAATAATCACTGATAGATGAGTATGTTTCTAGTGTGAGTTGAACACAGGGTTTTAAGCTCGTAATTGTGGGCTTGGAATCTTGCCCTCCATGTTTATGTACTTACTGCAAGAGTCAACTCCTACTCTTTACACTTTCCAATAGTACCTTCTGAAGTCAGGGAGTCTGCTGAGAGAGCAGATAACCTTTTATTCAGATTAACATCTGAACTGAATCACCAGGCAGCAGCCATGAAAGAGGTGAAGTTGGATTCCAACCAAGGGCCTTAAATCAGCTTGGGTTTCACAGGTTTGATGAACTTCCCTTGAGGAAAACCCATCTCCACCAGATTCTGCATTGTCTCAGCTGCAGCTAAAGTCCCAGCATTGCAAAGCCTGCAGTAAAATTCCAGTTGCAAGAATGAGAGTGTATTTACTGCTACAGAGCATGAGAGATTCTGCTGAAGATTTTACAGGTGGTTTTATTTATATCTGTGTCAGTGAGGTCAGAATCTCATCCAAAACATTCTGGGTTTTGTGTTGGCTAGCAAAAATATTCACACTAACTAAATCTATCTTATAAATCACCTTGACAGTCCTCATAATTCAACATAATAGGGTTCTTTGCAGAAAGAATTGTCTCTCAGCTGATGCAAGAGGATGGACAAGATAACCTAAGAGAGTTCTGTGTCTGTGAAAAATTAAATTCTTGATGCTTTTCTTATTCCATTGGATTCCACCCATTCAGGAGCAGTTATATTCCAATCATTAAGGAGATTTCTCTCCATTAGCTCCCCAAATACCTTTGCTAGTCAGTAGGGTGCTGCAGTCTCCTGCTTAAGATTTTCTTTCTTTATTTTCTTTGCTCCAGGAGTCGTTATTCTACATTTATCTGCACCAAACTGGATTTGTCACCTTCTTGCCCAATTACTTAAATGATCTAAGACCTTCTGTGTCTGACTGCATTGTTCTTCATTGTTTACCTCTCCTCACCCACTCCTGTCACCCAGAAGTCTTGCTTTTGATAATTTCCCAGTCATATCTGCAAATAATAAAGCATTTAAAGAGCCAGGGTATAACACTCATAGTGAAATGCTTTCTCACTTGAGACACATAAAATAAACACAATTTCTGTACGTCTTACGCATTTTAGTCTGATGCCTTCCTGTCACTCTCTGCTACTCACAGCCTTCACATGCAAAAGGCACATATTGAAGCTGCCAATGCAAACATTAATTTATGAGCTGACTACCTCAGGGTCGTAAATCAAAGGAATATTTTCCACCTAACTGGACTTCCTAGGTTGCAAAATAACCCTAAGAGTACATTGGTGGCTGCAAGGCTTTGTAATTATGCAGATCTTTCCTGCCAGCTTGAAATGGCAGGGGAAAGAAGTGATGTGGTGACTTCCTTCAGAGCTGCAGTTTCCCACCCAGCTGGAGAGAACCTCTTCTCCTCACTGGCGTGGCACATTCTAGGAGAAAACCAAGCTGGTCAGGTCAAGCTTTTCCTCATTCTCAAGGTAACATCTCTGCAAAGCTTCTGGGAGATGTTTTTGACTGGAGAAAAAAATGTTCAGAAAATTTTCCCAAAAAGTGCATCAATATCATTGGCCTGGAAAAAATTATTGGAATTACATTTAGCCACCCACCAACAATAGAACAGTGCAGAATTACTGCCCTGCTCTGTAAGACCAGCACAAACTTTGGTCAAACAGCAGTAAGCCATTAGAAAATCTAATAAAACAAAAAGTAAAACATCTGCCATTATAGCATCCTTGCTTCTAAGGTGTTTTTCTCCCTTGCCCTATAGATACTTAGTACAGAAAATCCTATAACACCTTAATTCCTAATTTTCTGCTCCAAAAATTCCCGTTCACACATGGGTCAGTGGTGGGTTGATGAGCCATCAGAAGATAACTTAGCCCCCAGTTTACTTCTGGATCCTGGTGTTTAGACTGTTCACAAGGCAGGGCTCACCCAGATGAGGGACAGAGGAGGATCACTAGGTCATGTCCCCCCACCAGAGTAATGGGAGGTAGCTAAAGGGAAGCTGAGAGCTCAGAAAATTTCCTCAGTAGCTCTGCTTGGCTGCTTCTGCCCTAAAAACCAAGCAACTGAGATGAACAGCCCGTATCTGGAAGCTCATCTGGCTGCAGGTTTGAAAAGTTTGGAGCTTCACTTGAACTAAATCGTATCAAGTCCCATAAAAATGTGACCAATCACAAGAAGCTTATCTAAGTGGGAAACATCAGGGCACTGAATCTGAAAACAGAAGAGATACCTTCCTGATGTATTGCCAAGAGAACCTGTTTTATAGTTTTGAAAGACATGCTCCAGCAATTACAGCTCCTTGAAACCTTCAGGACTGACCCATAACACATTTTACAATGCCTTTTATAATAAAATAACTGAAGACTATCTCCTTTCTACTAGAGTAATCAAGATGAATATACTGGATTTGTCCACATTAGAGTTGTAGTTTAGATCAGGATTTGCCTTGGAAGTGAATTTCTCAGTCACACTTCCCTACACAGAATGGAACTGCATCCAAAATTTTACTTCATTTTAGATTAAACTGAACAAAAAGAACTGAGCAACCTCAGGCACTTGAGCCACAAATGGTAAACTTTGGGATCAGTCTACAGACACATTGTACTGTGGGAATGTCAGATATCCAGGTTGGGTTGCTTATTATTTTATTGCTATTTTATTGCTATTACAGTTTGGATCTGAATTACATTTCCCAAGAAAACACACCTGCTTAGACCTCTAAGGTCATTGCCACCTCCTGATGGATTTTATAGTGACATGCAAAAAATCCCTGTCAGAAAAGACCAGTGAGGACATGGTGGTGTGTGGAGTCTTGTGAACTCTGAAAAACACTTGAGAGGAGTTAGAGAAGGATGTTGCCAGTGGGAGAAAAAAATGCTAAAGGGCAATCAGAGGGACACTGAAGTAATGAAGAAAAGTTTAGAGTCTGAAAGTGAGGTAAACAGTAGAAAGAGCTACAGGAAGGATCAAATGGCAAATAGGGGAACAAGTTCTGTCTAGGCTTTCAGAGAAGAGGATACATTTTAAGGTAATTTCTGTTCCTTGTGGAGGGACAAAACCAGTTATTTTTACTTCCACATGAAGTATCTTGTTCTGGGCATGGACAACACTGTCTCCTCTTTTCAAAAGGCAGGAAGAGTATAGCTTGGGTTAGCCAAACTCATTAGTTTTGGATGCCTTTTTCATGGATGGAAAAGAAAGTGTAGCACAAACACACAGACACACAAACACCAAACTAACTCACCACAAATTCTGAGCACTTCAAGCCTCCTCCTATTCTTCACTCCACTCACTGAGCATCGTATTTAAATCAGGTTGCAAAGTCTTCCAGCATAGAAGCCATGTCAAAACTATTACTTTTCTTTCCCTGAAACACCTCAGCATATTTTTTTCAGCTTCACAAATAAATAATCTTCACGTCTACCTGTGAACCTGAGAGCAGGCAAGTGTAGTAGAGAAGAGCAGAAATCTGAGTCACATCCTTCACTCGTGGTGACCAATAAATGAGATCTTTCACCATCTGCAGCAGTTCATTTCAGTCTTGATTCTTCCTCAAGCTTCCAAGCTTACAATGCCATGAAGGAAGGGACCTCGAAATAAAATGCATGAGCAGATATTTCCCCTTCCTTCCTTGACACCCTGCACAAACTCTCAAAGCCTTGATGATTGTTTGCATCATTATGAGCAGCAATATTTGAATGACAAACATTATAAAGCTACTGACAAACTTGTTGAGGATGTTGGGAATGCCTAGAACTGGCCAGGGCTACTGAATCCTAAGCCAAGCCTTTCCATGTGTTTTTTTTTTAGGGCAAGCTCTGGAGATATTGAAGGGACTGGCAAAGCCCAGCATTCATTCACAACTGAAGACTGCTTCCCTCCCATCCATCCTAATGGAAAAAGGAAGCAGGAGCAAAAAGCCCTTCCCCTTGGTTCCCCTCCTCCCTCCTGCAGCCAGGGCAGGTAGGACACGCAGCAGGGACATGCTGCATCCCATTAAGGGTTGTAGCAGCAAACAGACTCTCCAGCAGCACCTGGGACTGTCATGTTCTCGAGTGCAGTAGCTAACAAACAGCTGAGAAGTTTCTGGATGAGCAGTTCACAGGCTGCAGCAGAGGTTATCAAGTTGGCCAGCACCACTGTCTGTCAGCAGCAGCAGACTCTCCCAGGCTCTCACTGCTCTGCAGATGCTGCCCATTGAGAGCCCAGCACTCAAATGCAGGCAGATGAAAACCAAGAGAACAGGAGAGCACAAGCTGTGTGTCAGGAGACCAGGGGATTTGCTGGTTGTGTATCTGCATCCTCAGTCTGTCACAAATTCACAGAACTGCCCATTTTTTATTGTCATCCTTAGCAGATCTTTAGGAAGTATCTCTGTGGATTGACTGTCCTTTGCTCTTTCACTGGATTTTGGAGTGGGCTATCCAATAACAGCTATTTCTTGTGCTGAGGGGGTAGAAATGTGTCCCTCTCTAAAGAAACAGCTTTTAGCAGTTCTTGCTTTCCCTGCCTGTTGCAGAAGAGAGGATCATCCTCATACTTAACTCTTCCTGGAGCTCACACAGAAACTGGGGAAGGAACTAAACTTAATTTAGCAGGCTTGGAAGAAAGGATATTGTAGTGTCTTGAGGCACTATTGGTGCTTCACCAATTACCTCTGGAGTGCCATTTCAGCCTTTTGAGCATGGGTAATGCCCATTATGAAAGCAGATGGGGTAGGGCAGCTCAGTGCAAATGCAGAGAATGACTACCTGCAGGCTTTGCTGCTGTTAATAAGGCACATCCAAGTTCATTTAACAAGCCTATTAGTTTAGAGCATCAGCAGAATTTGAATCCAGGAAGTCTAGAGTCACAATATAAACTTACACTTGAATTTGCTTGTCATATTCCATTTAGACATGTATTTTAACAGTAGGTAATCCCACCTGAGTTTATGTGAGTCTAAGTCTTATATTACCCATTAGAGCCAATTTCCATGAGTACTGTCCAAATATTTTAACTCTTAGTATTTTTTTAAAATACATTCCTTTTTTTGAGAGAGAAGATTTTTTTTTGTATCACAGATTTTTTTTTCCAATCAGAGAAATAAGTGTCTTTGTTTAAAAGTTTCAGTTTATATAGCATTGTACATTTTTCTCTTAATCCTTGCACAGTAAAAATTTTCCACTGGCACTTCACTGCATCTGGCTAGCTTGATGCTTTCATAGGTTTGCAGTTTCTGTCTTCTTTTGCTTATTCCATTAGAGATGTTGGAACTGGCCTGAAGTCCCTAGTAGCTTGAGTTAATTTGGGAAAAAATAGTGTCAAAAATTCCACCCAGAAATGATGCTAAACAAATGTTCAAGCAAGAAATTTCTCCCTCTAAATATTTCATCGTGACAGACTCCCAGGACACAGTCCTGCTCAATCCCTTCAGTACTGGACTAATCAGTGACTTCAGACAAAATTCATGTCCCCTAAGCTTTCCTGTTCACAGTGTAGATATTTGTACCCAAGGATTTAACCTCCCATGGAGAGCTCAGGGTCAGGATAGCTCTGACCAAAGATGACCATTTCACCAAGGATAGCGAAATTTATCACATCCTGAGCTCTACTGACCTTATGGATCAGCTCTGCACTCCCTTTAGAGGATGTGGGGCTTGCTCAGGTGGGGATGGAATGGCTGAAATGCAGATTAACACATTTAGCCACATGTATTTTAGGGATTTGTACACCCAGTGTGGGAGCAGAGCACGCTCAGGGTGGGTGGCATCACAGCAGGCAGACTCCAATATATCCCTCCTGAGGATGTGCAAACATATTTCAGCAGCTAATAATTAAAATTAATGGGGACGAATTTTAATCGGAGTAGCAGAAGGCACATTCCTGGCACAAGGGGGACATCATGTCTGCTGTGGAACATCTGGATGCTCCACTTCCCAACAAATCCCAGGAAACTGGGCAAAATAAGCAGTTTTTCCATCTCCTTCTTATGTCTTACAGCCAAATCATTTTTGCTAAAATTAAAGCAGAGGTTTTTGGGGACAGAAATAATATTAAAATAAAAACAAAACCTCCAACCAACCAAGAAAATAATAATTTTTTAAAAATGAAGAAATATATCATAAATAGGCAGACAGAATATTTCAGACAAGGCAGTTAAAGCTATTTCACAGTTGTATGAAAATCTGGCAAAACTTGCAGAAAGAGGGGTAACACAGAAGTGGCAGTGCTGGGAAGCCTTGAGGGCTGCACTCTGAGCCCTGACTGTTCTTGTTCCCAAATAAAGGCCCAGCCAAGATTAAAAGCCTTACATTAAAACTGCTCTCATTTGCTCCTTCATTTTGAGAGGGGCTTTTCCATAGACAAGAGGTTAATAATGAGATACTGGAAGGGGTTCATAAGGTGATTGCATGGCTTAGGTTAAACAAAGATTTACTGTACACAGTAGATTGCTGCTCTAATTGCATGCAAGTGTCTCTATGTTTGATTGCCCAGGTTTTCTTTCACAGCACCTTTAAATTGTGGTTCCACTGCATGTGAAATGAATGGGACTTGCTATTTAAAAACACTGTATGCTGAGCAAACCACTCACAAGGGAGATGTTTTCATTATGTATTTAATGGGATAAACATCACCATAGGTTATCACGTAAGAACCTTCCTCAGTCTGAAAGAACATAGTTTTAAAAAATAAACAAATAGATTTTTGTGTAGAAAAGCCAGCTTCTTTAAAGTTTGTGGGAGACTTTACTTGCAAATTGAACTCACCCAGGGAACCACAGTCTTTAGTGTTATTTAGCCCTGAAAGAGCTTCTCATTCCAGGATGGGTAGGCAGGGGATGGCATCAAAATACGTAGGGATCCTGAGTCCTCTGTGTTACTCTGGGTGGCATTTGGTTGCACAGATTCATCCCTCTCCATTGCACAGAAGTCATGAGAGCAGATGCATCTGATTTACTTGGTTTTCCTCCAGAAGGGCATGTCTTGGTGTGGAATATTGTCCTTTCTTTTGCATCAGTCAGGATGTTGCTGTAAGAAACAGCCAAGGACCTTGAGCACAGTTCCTGACTGAGCCTGGGAAGCTGTTAGCTGTCTCATAATGTTGCACCTCGTGATGTTTTCCATGGTAATTAGTGAATATAACAACTTTTTTTTCTCAAAAAGCCACTCTTTTCAGAACTGAGAGACCCAAAGCTTGACATCTACTTACCAACATTTAATCTGTACCTGAGTGGCAGTAGACAGAGGTGCAGGGCATACAGGGCTGGCAGACACATTCATCACACTGACCACTACCTGGCTGAGCTGAGCCACGAGTCCACTGCACCCAGAGCAATGACAAGAGGATCTGCAGCAGGAAACCAAATGGTTTCTTTTCAATTTGGGGGAAAAAAAAAACCAAAAAAAAACCCAATGTAATTACAGAGCTCCACAAGCTCAAGGTGAGGTCTTGCCTTTTTAAAGAGCTCTGTGATGTGGAAAGCTACGGAGGGAGCAACAGGTTAAATGAATGGGCAACCGCAGCTAAAATGCAGCCTGAATAGATAAAAAGTAACACATGATGGACTTGGATCTCCACTTTAAAAAGTAGCCCTAAATATGTCCTTGTCTATGTCAAAGAACTTCATAGAGCCAGGAGTTTTTCCCCGTTAACATTTTTCTTTTGGCTAAAATTATACCAGCACTGCATTATTATATTATCACAATGGTGTATTTTTTCTTTCCCTTTCTCTTCTCTCACATACACAAAATCAATAGAAAGAAATATTGAAAATGCTCTATTTTCCCTCTTTTATTATAAAAAGACTTTTGCAGCAGCCAGAGGTTGTGGGGTTTATGATTAAGCAACTCTGCTAACAGGGCCTAGACAGATAGGAACATGAAATACAACAAAAGGTTGAAAATTATAACTGAATTTAGGGCTGTCTGAGCCTTGATTTTTCAATACTGAACCCTTTTTTGAGTCTCTCATGGCCAGAGAAACAAGTTAATGGTGCTAGAAAATGAAAAGTCCCCATTCTGCTTTGTCTTTTAATAATTTAAGGGCACCTCCAGCAACCAAAACAAATATATTTATCATTGCACACAAAGCCTTTAGGCCTGAGGTCTGAAGAGGCACATTAGTGTCAATGCATCTGGTACACTGTCACTTTCCAGTTTAGTTTAACTCTTGCTTCTCCTTTTTTCCTGACACTTGTGTCTGAAGAGGTGTTGCTTGATGCTGGGATTTTTTTTCAGAAAAGAAAAACAAGATAAATAAATATTATTTATATAAAAATACACAAGCATGCAAAAATCTCTTGGCAAAATTCAGCATTTTGACTATGCAGAAGATCATGTTCAACAGTAATAACGGATGCACTTGATCTAAGACCTGTAAAATAACAGTATCACTTTACTCCTCATCAGTCTGTTTGCATTTGGGCAGGGTGATTTTATTCACGATAAAGAAAAAAATTTGTACAGATGAACAACAAAATAACCCCTGGAAGGAATTTTCTCAGATAAAGTAATACATGAAGGATTAGAGCAGCAGCCATTTGTAGACAACAAGACTGCAAGTTTAAATCTGGAAGGAGTGAAAAGATATAACCATGCATAAGAATCCTCGTGTTTGATATCTCTTCCAAAGCTGCATTTCATGGTGGAATTATATTACGGGCATCAGCTCGGGGCAACGTTTCTTTTGCATCATTACATCCAGCAGCCCACTCCAGATCATGAAGCAAGTCAAGCCAGCAGTAAACAGGAAGAATTACTGCTCTGCATGTTAGTAAACAGTCCTGCAAAGGTGGAGCCCTGAGAGTTCACAAACCCGTTTTTACAGAAGGCAAAAAATAAAGGCAGAGCATCCGGGACAAGGTCACGCGGTAAAGTCATTGCTCAAGGCAGATTGAGGTGTCAGCACTTCTGGCTCCCAGAGCCGTGCTCTGAGTAGTGAACCAAACCCTCCCGTTCAGCAAGGAGTGAAATGTTAATGTCTGAGGAGCAGGAGAGTTTACCTTGGCACAGCAGCAGCACCGCAGGTTAATCAGGGTAACAGCAGCACGAGTGGCACTCCCAGGAGCCAGGAGATGCTGAGCTGCAGCTGTAGCCCTGCCAGGGCCAGAGAGCCCCCAGTCAGTGTCTGGGAACCAGCCTGACCCAAAGTGGGTGACCCACAGGGGACCAGCACATCGGCAACCACAAGAAGTCCCTCCCAAAATACAGGCCGATCTGAGGGGCAGAACAACCACCCCAAGCACATCCTCATTTTCATCCAACAGACATCTGTGAGCAAACCCAGCACAGCCAGTCCTGGAGCCAGGACGTGCCTGGGAGGACTGATTTTGCTGTCTTTAGCCCTAGTTTCAGTAATCAGTTCCCCTGGCTTCAGTGGCATCAGTCATTTTTTACCTTACTGTGAAAGAAGCAGCAACACAGAGGAGGTTTTCAGTTTCCCACTGGAGTTCTGTCTTGGACACTGTCTTGCAGCCAGGCAAGAGAATTATCAATCTCTTCTCCCGAAAGCTCTCCTCTCAGGGCTGGAAATCTTGAGATGCTGAAGGTCAGGAGATTTAAGGTACATTGGCAGAGCTCTATATCTCCAGCTTGCATTATTCTGGGTGCTGGCCAATGCTATCAGTCTCTTGCCAAAAAGGAATAGCTATTATGGCATTGATTTTCTGCCACAAAAAAAAACCAGAGAGAGTGACTTCTAGTTAAATGCAACAGTAGAAAATGCTCCAGCCTTTCACTGCTAAAAAAGGCTGTGTCTTGGTCTGTGTGTCTTGGTCTGTGATGACTGAGTCTGGACTAAAATGCTTTCAACACCAGTTCTGTACAGAGGAACTAGAAAGAGCCAGTAGAAACAACTGGAATGCAAAGAGCAGATTTTAGAAGTTGTTACAGATTGATCCCAAATACCAGAGGCTCCCAGTGACAGCAAGAAAAATGGTTATAAAGCTAAAAATTGTGCTGGAATGGTAACATTCCACAGCAGGTTCAGATCTGTAGGCTGTATCCATCATAGATGGATAGGGCCACACCACAGCAGTGATCTTTTTTTTTTTTTTTCAGTGCTTCTCTGTTGAAAATTTTATCTGCTTATTAACAAACATAAGCCCAGTCCAGGCTGCACCAAACAATTCAGCTTTAAACAAACAAACAAAATCCATAGTGACAATAAACATTAGTCACTAAGTAATTCCTTAGCTTTGTTGACTATCCAGATCACTTGGCCTCTGAGAATGTCTTTTCCTGCTGGATTTTTAGCTCACCCTGTTTTGGATAAGAACCTATTTAATCCAAGTTTTTGGTTTTATTTTTGGCATGTCTTTTTTTTTTTTTCCCAGGGCTTGGCCAGAGTGCAAAGGAAGAAAAAGCACAAAAGAGATGGATAGAGAGAGAGGGAGACTTGACAGTAAAACACAGGAGATATCTAACCTGCTCTGAACCTTGAATAATCATCTACTCAATTCAGTTTGAGCCATTGAGGACTTGAAGGGTCATGTTTTATTCTTATTTCTGCAGATTCAAAGAAGTCGGTGATAGCTTAAGCTCTCACTATACAAGCTGAAAATGAACCTGAATTCATTGTATCCAAAAGCAGCTTAATCCATTAAAAAAAAAAAGAAAGGAGATAATTCATTTAAAAATTCACAGTGACTTCTCCTGCTTGTGGTTTGCAAATAATGTTGGACCTGTGCCACAGAACAGAGAAAACATGAATAAAGCCAGCCCTTTAACTCACACAAGCCCCAGTTTAGGAGGGTGCTTCTGGCTTTCTCCAGGCTAGGTGAAATAACCTTCTCTAATTGCTTAAATTAGTCTCAGACAATCATGGCAAACTCTGTTTCCCAGCTCTTTTACTCTTCCAAATGAAATTCAGTTTCATGCACTTGGTGCAATTTTTGGAGTTGTCCTTTGCAGGACCAGGGTTTGGACTCGATGATCTTTGTGGATCCCTCCCAGCTCAGCTCCTGCTCTCATTCTGTGCTTGGTTTGACCCTGGATTGCAGTGATCTTCTGCTTCTCACCATCTCCCAGGTGGTACCCACAGAAGCACTTGTGCTGGGACATGAACAGGTGGAGACCAACCCTTGTGAAAGACTGTGGGCATCTAAAGATACTCCTTCAAACCTTTCCATGCATCTCATCTCAAATGTATTTATCCTTTCCAGAAAGCTTGGCAGGGCATGGGAGAAGTCACAATTCCCAGCCCCATGCCTGGGCTCTCAGTCCCATGAACGTGCCAGTGTTCAGTCAGCAACTCCTCCCTGCAAGATAAAAGTGGGGTGAGGATGAGGTCAGCACCCAGCTCTGTGCAGAGGCCTCACATCTCCTTCATCCACAGGAGCTGTGTTTCTCAGCCAGAGCTGCAAAGGCTGGCTCCTGAGCTCAGCCTGTACCTGTGACTCATGCTCGCAGCCCCAGCAGCTTTTAATTCAATCCCAGGTGTGCTAAGCACTGGCCATCATCACCAATATATGTGAAATGGTTGTATTAATCTAGTTACAACATACCAAGGTAGAACAGAGTCATTTTGCAGTAATGAATCACAGTCATGGAGATTTGAACATGGGCATTGAAAAGGAAATTAAAGTCAAGTTTCCTGTATGGCTCATTCTCCAGTCCAGCATCAGCTCAGACAGGAGAGGGATTTCTTTTTGTTCATTAATGGCAGGGGCAGATCCAGCACTGCTTCCTGCCCACTGTAGCCTGTCCTGGGCAGCAGTGACCACACGATGCCTCTCAGGATTGGTGCTGGAAGTGCCCCAGCTGCTGCTCTGCAGTGCCTGTGGCACCAGTGTATCCTCTGGAACACAGAGAAAGCATCAGCTTCTGACTTCAGGTGTGATCAGGCACAAACCCAAGGGCTTGGATCAACCATGGTTCATTACAAAATACTCCTCTCTGAGAAAGAATCCTAAATTAAACCCCATGGGTCCTATCTGGCCATGACAGAGAGGGCTCTTCAGGGGTCCAGGTGCAGGAAGAATAAGGACATACCTGAGCAGCTACTTACCTTTGGAAGAACATAACAATTTTTTGCTTTTTCTGGTCCTCTGAATAATGAGCAACACAGTAATCATATTAAAAAGGACTTTAAGGGCATGACCAGCTGCATTCAGTGTCAAGCATAACAGCCCTTGGAAGTGCTTAGTCACACTTTAACTCCTGTTATTATTTTCCAAGCCTGTGTTTAACTCAGAAATGTGGCTTTTTCTCACCCGGTGCAATATTGTCAGCATGCTTAACCATAACCTCCCACAACAGCAGAAGGGCAGGTGCTGCACCTTCTTTCACTAATGCCAAAGAAAGGGTGATAAAATTATCTCAAGGTTTCACATGATTGTTGCCTTCAAAACATCTATGCCCAAGGCCAGCTTTTGCACTGATGTCCTTCTGATACCTTAGGTGGAGAACTATCCTGGAAAAATTTGGTTTACTAACCACTACAGGACTCAGGAGCTGTAGGGACCAATAAAGCAGAGAGATCTTTGGAGAGTGAACACGGGGTGAAGAGAGAAATACAACAGAAAGAGGAGAGAGATACTCTTGCACAAGCCATTGAAGGGTGACAGCTCCTTTCCTAGATAATGTCACTCAGGCCTAGCCAAGGGTTATTCTGTTGATCTTACAAGGCTGAAGATGCAGAATGAAGCCAACAGATCAGGGAAACCACAGTCCTAAAAAGGGGGAAGATGATATTAGATTAACACACCCAAAACAGATGTGTAGACATCCAGAAGAGTTCATATTATATTCATAAATAACAGGCAAAACTTTAGTGTCACCGTATGTTTACAGTCTTTACTGTGTAAATCCCCTCTGCTCTGAAGGCTTTTGTTGCTCTAGCAACAAAAGGGAGGGAAAGGAGAAAAAAAGAGAAGGGGGAATGAAAGGAAGGAGCAAAAAAATAGTCTAAGTGATAGGAAAGTTCAGAAAATCAGAAAAGGGGAAAAGTAAAGTGAAAGAACTAGTGGAGTTTTTTGGAGAAAAATACAAATATATATTAAAAAATAGAGCTGCAACTTCTCAAAGATATAAAATAGAATAGCTTTCAAATTAGTATTTTTGCAGCTGCAGGCTACAGAGTTTATTGCTTGCAGTATGAAACCCAATGATGTGATGAGAAAAAAATCCAAAAACTCTTCCATCCAGCCCTAGACAGACTGACAGCCCTAGAGATCAATGTCCATTATTAACGTGCTGACTTCATGCACAGCAAGGCAGAGAATGAAGTTCTCTGGTTCTCTTCAAATTTGGGCTTAATTGGATCACCTACAGGATGAGAGGATAATTTAGCATGCATGGCCAGCCACGTCTTCATTGCACCCCTGAGCCTAGAACAAAGGCTCTGGCTAGCAGGGTGTGGACATCTGAGCAGTGGGATGCCCTGGGACTATCAGTCCCTGTCTTGAGCCCCTCTGATCACTCAGGAAAGGGCAACTGAACTATTGTTCTGAGCTGCCTCCAGTCCTGTGGCTTAGAAGAGAAATGCCCATGTCAGACTCCTTTTGATGGAATCCTAATGAGACTTCAAAGGGAAAGGACCAAGCTTCTACCTCCAGACCATTCTCCTTAGGGATTTAATCTAACCCAACTGAAGGTAATGGGAGTTTTCTATCATTGCAGTTGGTGCAGTATCAAATCTATGTGGTCAGAGATGGGTTGGGGTCACAGATCTCAGGTTTTGGGTTTTCTTCCCCTGATCATCACTCAGGAACCTTGTCCTTACACAGGAACATCCTTCATCAAAGTCTCCTACTGGAGTTTCCTTCTAGAAAATTAAAAAAGGTCATGGTTTTCTCAACAAATCATGCTTTAAAAAAAAAAAAATTAAGCCATTCTTGAAATCTCACAGGACTTAGTTTGCTGAAGTAACAAGAAGAGCTACAAAGAGTTTCAACTATCACTTACAGGGGATAAGACAATTCATGGTTTACAAACTGGTTTCTCAAAGGAGGAAAGAAACAGCTCTATCACCTCATCAGAGAGAGACCCAGGGTCACTTTTATCCCCTGACTGCACCCCCACCACCCCCCACCCCTGCCCTGGTTTTGGTCTCTGGATGCCCAAACAGATTTTTGCCTGGGTGGCCCCTGTGCCTCAGTCAGTCCCTGCAGACCCTCTGGTCCCACCTCCATCAGCTGCTCCTTTGACTCTATTGACCATGGTGTGAGAGAAATGAGGCAGGAGCTGTCTGTGCAGCCACTGACTCCATTATCTCACACAATATCAGGAGTGAAAAAATGGCTGCTGGGATTTTTAATGGTCTGCCAGAAGAACCTTGTCGATAATAATTCTTTAGTTGGGTTTCCTGGAAATTACAGCCATCTCCTCTGCTCCAGCATCTTGCAGTTCTGCAGGAAATAGTTTTGAAACAGCTTCTTCAGCCTTAGGAAAAAAAGAATAATGAAAAAAAAGCAAATTTGTCCATGTTGAACATGCCTTCCTCTCTCTTAAGTAACAATAAAGGAGAATCTCTGGTTTCTTATCTCTCACTCTCCTGACTTCTTATTTAGGAGTCAGTACTAGCAAGACCCTCTCTGGTTCTCAGATCCAGTTTTGGATTTATTTGACTGATCCCAGCAGAGTCCTGGATCCCCAGCTGCAGTTCACTAATGCCCATCTCAGCAGCACCCTATGACACAGGGCAGCCTCAAAGGGATGAGCAGCTGCCAATCCTGCTTCTGTCGTGTTCCCTCTGAGCTGAAGTGGGCACAGCATCAGCACCTGCTGCTCCCCACAGAACCTTCCCCAGGTTCCACGTGGCAATGCTCCATAAGCCTCTTGATCTCACACAAGATGCAAGAATTGCCTAGAAATCCCCACCCCTGCTGTAACTGAGTCTGTGCTGGCTTCCTCCTGAGTCACAAGAGTTCTCTGTACCACTGTTAGCAGCTTTTCTACCTGTGTTATTCTTTGGGAAAAAAAAAAGGCCCTGGGTATGAACTGCTGGCTTGATTAGTGCACAACCAGTCTCATCTAAAGCTTGTATGACATTTCTTGGGGGGCAGAGACTCAGCTGGTTTGAATCTGAGTTGCCACACAGCAAAGTTGGGAATTCTTTGCCTCATCTTTTATTCTACGTTTTCTTCCTGAGTTTTCTTCTCAGATGGGGACAGACTCCTCAGTGGTGAAGCCTCCCATCTCCTTCCAGGCATTATGTCCTGGATCACAGTCCTTTAACAGGGTTAAACTCAAACCATTATAAAGCAAACTGAATTCAACGTGCACATATTTGCCAGACAAATTGAATTTGCTTTCACTCAGTTAATTAGGATAAGCATCCATTCTCACATCAACTGTTTTGCATTCGTACACAGACACAGCCTCCTCCTCTTCTCCCTGCAATTACCAGCAGAAGGCCAGCAGATTTGCAGACATACACCTCGTGCCTTCTCTGTGGATCATTCAAAACCACCTTCTGGTTCTCACAAGACTCTTCCTAGACTTTGATACCCAACACCTCCTGGAGAAGGCATCTCAGTTATCACGGTCACATCTCAGGCCTTCAAAAGAAAAACCTACCAAAA
>VZTZ01021404.1:34587-241291 GCA_013400955.1 Drymodes brunneopygia | reverse complement strand
AAAATTATTCAAGAAAGAAAGTTGTTAAAAAAGAAAACATCTTTCTTCTTTTTCACTTTGCCCCAGACAGATAGCTTCAACCTTCTTGTAGGCCACCACAGATTAGTTTAGGAAATCAGAAACAAGAAGAGGCCTAGAAAAAACCCATCCCAGGACTTGGTGATGCTGTGGTGGTTACCCCATGTCAGTGGCAAGGATAGTCACATGTTTTTCAATGTCTTTCACTATATGCCAAATCACAGAGCCACAGGACACTATTAATTTATTACTATTATCACCCAAAGTTTCCTGTTTGCTGTATCCTAAGGCACTCCCAAAAAGTGGTTATTCAAACAGGAGAGTTCAATTCACAATGAACACCTTGCTTTTTCAATCTTTAAAACTTGTATGAAATCTTCACCTTTTCTTCCCCTTCTCCCCCACATGTTCCAGAGGTCTGAAGTGCTATGTTATTGCTTTTAGCTGCACTGAGATCTGCAGAACGAGGCCAAATTCACTCATCTACCCTGATCGACTTAGCCCAGTTCTCCTAAGACAGATGCAAGTGCACAGGAGCCTGAAGCACTGCAAAAGCTGAACCTTAATCAGAGATATTTGGTTATACCAAAGTCCCAAGAACATCCTCACCTAGCGGCAACCTCTGTCTTCCAGCTCTTCTTCCACGTGTTTTCCTTTGAATCTGAGTCCATGCAGCTTCTTAATCAAATCACACAATAATCAGCTCATGATTGCATTTTAAGGGATAAATAGCACATGACCAGCATTAATCACTCATTACACCCCGTGTGGGTGGCTAATTCCCAAGGACTTCCAATAAAATCTAGAAGGTGCTGTGTGTTTCCTTGAGTGCAGTAGCCTTCATCCCAATCAAATGGGATTTTTTTTCTCACGTCTAATTTGTTAACACTGCAGATCTCAGAATAGATATTGGCAATGCTGCTAATAAAAACATTTTAAAGTTATTACCCTCATTGAAGTCCTATAGGGTTTTATTAAAGCTAATGCAATTCCCCCAGACTCTAATGGTTAAACTGCACTTTTCAAATCATCTTACAGGCGTATCATTGCCATTACTGTACTTATTGCTTTCCTTAAATACCAAAATACATCAAGGAGGAGAAAGAGATTGTTTAAGCAGGTACATTTCCCACAAAACATTGTATTAACCACTCTCTAGCATAGCTCTAAAATCAATATATTTATATCTGGGAGACAAAAGCAGGAAAGGTCAGGGGGTGGGTTATTGTGAGCTGGTTGGTGATCAATCCTGGCTGAAGACATGACTTTTCAGTTCCCATACTACAGAAAACCCCAGCCCCCACCTCATTTTTGTTGTGTTATGCTTTTTCCCATTATGCAATGTAGTTTCAAGAAGTGCACCCTACTGATTGTGACTCCTTTACTAATATTCTCATCAAGCCAAAGTGTTCAGTTGTTGCAGCGCAGTGGGTGGAGGGGGGGGTTATAATCTTTAAAAATAGATCCTAAAGTCTTTACTTAGATTGCAAAAAAAAATTCTTAAAAAAATTTTAAAAGAAATCCAAGCTACCACACACTCCCCCATTCGTCTGAAAGTGATTTGTTGGCAAGAATAGAAATTTGGTTTCCAAGGTACAGTGAAAGAGCATAGAGACAGCCTGAGGAATGGGATAAATATGCCATATTTCTCAGTTACACAAGGTGCTGTAGCTAAGGGGAGAGGCAAAGGGGGTATCAGGAGGAAGCTGCTTGCCAAAAACGCCCCAGAACATTTGCATGTAATGCCTTGTGTTGGAAAGTGGAGTACAGGTGTGACTCACTGCTGAGGCAGCCGTGCCAGCCGCTCTGCACAGACCCTGCAGGGCTGAGAGATCCTTTACAGCTTGCTCAGACAAATTCCATGTGCCAGCTGCTCCTTGAATGGGGACGGGCTCCCTCCAGCTTTCACAGAAGGACCCAGTGACACTTGCAATGCTCGTGATCCCTCAATGGGTCTGAATCCTGCAGGAGTTTCTGGCAGCGCTGCTGCCTTTGCTGCAAAAATCAGTATTTAGAGAGATGCAGCCCTGCACGGCCCTTTCACAGCCTGTCAGCTCTCCCTGCCTGCAGAAACACAGCCAGAACTGCCACATGTACCAAGGGACAGGGGAGGTTTCCATATGCACCTGAGGCCAGGAGAGGGATGGTGAAAATTGGGTGTAGGGGCATGAAACCCAGATCCTTAGGGTGGCTGCTCCCTACAGAGCCCCTTGCAAGAGAAGGGGGATTTAATTCCACCTTCATTTGCACACAGCTCTGAGGCTCCTGCTGAGCCTGGGGCAAAGCACCAGAGGTTGTGGGAGAAGGGTTTGGATGAGCAGTCACTTCTCATGCTGAGATGCTTTGTGGGAGTCACAGCCCATGGTGGGATGAGTTTCACAAGGACAGGAGCATTCTCAGAGTCATTTTCCATTGAGTTGTCTGTTCTCATGCTCAGCCTGCAGATCAGAGGCTCTCAGGTGGATGCCCAGCCATTCTTCAGGTGCAGGGCTCAAGCCTGGCTGGGCTCCTATTGCAGCTTGGTCTTTGCCAGTTCTCCACACAGGGCCCCTTTTGCTCCTGTGCACACAGAGGGTCCTGGAACCCAACTGCAAAGGGCACATTGCACCCCAGAGGGCAAGGGGGGCTACACTGGATTGGAAATGAGCCAGAAATGAGAGATAAGAAAACAACACAAGTGCTAGAGAGGAGAGAGCAATGTGCTTCAGGCTACCATGACTGGAGCAGCCCTGGGAGGGCTCCAGTAGGTGTAGTAAAGACCAGGCTAACAGTGTTGATCACTTTTTTATGTCTCATTGTGAGGTTCACTTTGTGACCCAGCTTTCTTTGAGAAGCCCTTTCTCCAGACACAGTTTTTAGCATAAAAAATTGCTTTATATGTCAATCAATCAATCAACCAGTCAATCAATCAGCCTCATTGATGTCAAACCCTTACTCTTACTAGGATATTACCTGGAAAGTGATACACAACATTGGATAGTGGCCATTCCATTTCAGTCCAACTTCTCCCCTTCAGGAATAAGAGATCTCTGCTCTTTCTTATGCAGAGAAGCCCCTCAACCCACATTTCCCATTCCACAGCCCACGTGAGCTTCTGCTCAAGCTTGTGGTGATGTGAAGGTCAGCCAAGGGCAAGGAGATGCCCTGGATGCACTACAGAGAAAACTCCCAAAGTCACTCAGAGATAATGTATTTTCTTCTGCTGTGATAACTACAGGTACCTTTGCATTCCTGGTTTACCCCCTAAAAACTCCAGCCCTGGACCCTTTGCTTTCCCGAGGTGGGCCCAGCTAGAAGCATCTACAAACTTCTGTGGTGGGGTTGGGAAAGACACCAACTTTCTGTGTGTCCTTCCAGCCTGTGGGGATGGTGGGGGGAAGGATGAAGAGGTTGAAAGATATCAAGACCCAGCCATATCCTTCTGTGAACAGCCCACAGTGTAGCCAAAGCTTCCTGCAAGTTGTTTTGAATTGCATCCTGTAGGTCAATAAAAGAAAAAAGAGACAGACATAAGAAACCAAGCACACTTCTTGTGTCTCCTCCTAAAACCACAGCACAGCAATCCCCCAGCTCAGTGATGCCCTGGCTCCTGCATGGCAGGGCTGCACAGCACTGATTAACTCCTTGAGCAGAGATATTTCTCAGGGTTACTTCTTGAGGCTGAGAGACCCCTGACCCAACACCTGATATCTAGAAGGAGATAAGCAATATTTCACATTGGGCCTAAAAGTGCATTGTATGCCAGCACCATTTTTATAGATCACCTATAGCTTAATTATTTGAAGTATAGCAAGTAGTGGAATGTTTGACCACTTTTTAAATCACTTTCAAAATCATTGTCAAATCACTGTCTAAATTATCATTCAAATCATCACCTAAATCACCATTAAATATTTGTCAAATCATTGTCAACTCATTGTTAAATCGCTGTTTCACTAACATTCAATTATTGCTGAATCACCAACTGATTTTCACTCAATCACCAATTAATTTCCGTCTGATCATTATTTGATCATTAACAAAAACTTTAAGTTAACCCCATAGTGATGGCTTTTCATAATTTTCCTGTGGCAGAAGGCTCAAGGGCAAGCTGAGGGGACATGGAAAAGCAAGGCGATTTTGGCACGTTTAGCCCCAAACCCCCCAGCTGTGCCCATTTGTGAGCATTTCACCTCACTGAAACACCTCACTCCCTGTGGAGCGTGGAACTCCACTGCAGCTGAGCTGGAAATGCATATGATTCATCATACAGATAGCATCTAATGGTTGGCTTATTTTCCTTTAATAAACCTTCCCTGAACCCAAGTATTTTTCCTTTCTGTGTCCCCACCCCTCATCCTGCTTCCGCCAATAAAGGCATTTCCTATTGCAGCCACTACGGGAATACTCCATCACTGCACCAAAATTTCCTACAGCCTTCCCAGCATTTGTCCTCTGAAATGCCTGAATCTGTATGAAGGCTTCCACACAGCTGAATGGCTCACAGAAAAACCAGGAGAAGAGCTCAGCAAGATATTGGGAAGTCAACCAGCAGGCAGGAGGGTCAGCTCTGCTCCTCGTTCCCTGACAGCAGACAGTGTAAACCTCTGTGGGGTGGAGGGTGGGGAGTGGAGGAGGCAATGGGACATTGCTGTGTTGAAAGAATGCTCTGTCTCCCCTGCACTCAGCCATCACAAGTTTCAGCTCCAGGCTTCTGTTTTGAAATCCCTGATTTTCATGGTGCGTTTATTGGTTTGAGCAGATAAAGCACGGGGTAGATCAAATAGCTTATTAACTTTCAGGAGAGTTACATTGCATCCTGATTATATAATTTAGATATTTTGTTGCAGAGCTATACTAGGTTTGGGTGTTAAACCACTTTTTAATTTTTTTTCCCAATGAGTATGAACGGGGGTTATTCCTGAGTGGAGGAACATTATTGTTGCAAGCCTGGACTGTGCCCAGTCTCACCTGGAACGTGGGGAAAGGTGTAGCTCTGGTGGTGTGGTGGGTGCTGTCATTTGTGCTCTGCTCACTGGAAAGGTCCCAGCCAAGCCCTGTTTGGGCTCAGTGAGCATGGGGTGTCCCTGCTGCAGAGATGAGGGGGGAATGGGTGACACTGGGATGGCACTGCAGGGCTGGCAGTGCTCCTGTGGCCCTCCCTGGCTGGAGGGATCAGTGCCGGTGATTTCAGGCTGTGCTGTGCAGCTCCTGGGGGAAACAGCAGCACTGCTTTTCAGAAGGACTATTTTTCATTCAATTTCACTTCTTCTTGCCAGTAAAAGATTCCTGCAAACACTGAGCTTTTAAATTAAAGGGAGTTAATGAAAGTGTACCTGTGGTAACTATTACCAGATCCCTTGTACATTCAACAGTCGCATTAAGATGATTTCTTATTATCTCTAAATCCATTCCAGAGGCATGTTCTCGCTGTTACAGCCCTCCTGTGCACCATTGCAGGTGCAGGTTTGCTGCCCAACATGGCAGATAAAATACTGTCCAACTGGGCTGCTACAGCCCTGGCTTGGATTTTTAATTTTTTTTTCTGAGGCAGAGAAGCTGGGGCTTACCAGGAGCCCTGCTCAACCTTGCCTGTGGATAAAGCATGTTCTTGTACCTACATCCCCTGGGCATTCCTAATGCAAATGGATATTTCACCTAAAAGGAGAGATCTTTTGTTCTAAGAACAGCAATGCAGTTTTCAGCTGAGGCTGTGCTGCATTGTATGAAACAATATCAAACAAGACAGAAATGGAATATTATTTTGGTGTAGACAAGGCTGCCGCAGCCACTCCAGCCCCCTGAATGGATTAGGCAGGGTTTACTAGCAAGGCAGACTGTCCAAAAATACATTTGGTGCATTTTCAGTCACAGGTAGCCCAAGAAATACACATTTTCATACAGCAGTCGCTTCATTTTGATTGAACCAGGTTTTGTCCCTGAGCTCTTCTCTCTGACACAGACAGGGAGTGTTGTCACTCTTTTAGTTTTGGTCCAATTCTGAGTCATTGATTGTTCCTATTTCACAACACCTGGGGTTTTTTGGGGGGGATATTTCTTTACTGAGAGGTCAGGTCAAACACTGGAAGCAGCTTCCTAGAGAACTGGTCAGTGCCCCAAGCTTGTCAGTGCTTAAGAGTCATTTGGGTAATGACCTTAATAACATGCTTTAATTTTTGGGTCAGCCCTGAAGTGCTCAGGCAGTTGGACTGGATGATCATTTTAGGTCCCTTCCAATTGAAATAGCCTCTTCTCTTTTTTCTCCTCTTCTCTTCTCTTCTCTTCTCTTCTCTTCTCTTCTCTTCTCTTCTCTTCTCTTCTCTTCTCTTCTCTTCTCTTCTCTTCTCTTCTCTTCTCTCCGAACCTCTCCTCTCTGAACCTCTCTTCCTCTTCCTCTTCCTCTTCCTCTTCCTCTTCCATTCTATATTGCTATTGTTGGACCCACAAACACAAGGTGCTCCACAAGCACAAGCAGAGGGTGGCTGCTCAATTTGCTCCCTTGCTCGTGTCATTGGGGTTGTTACACACTCTGGCTGTCACTGCCTGCAGCTCCAGAGCCTCCTCTCTTCATGTGAATTACAGTATCCACAAGACAGAGGCTTGAAAACAGCGAGGAGTTGCCTTTTTACCTTCAGGTAGAAGTGAGAAAAAGCTCCTGAAGTGTTTGCTCCTGGGAAAGAGTGTGGAATAAAAATAAACTTTGGGTCAAAGTAAGCAAAGCCATATCTACACACATGTGAGGCAGTTGTCTTTCACTCCTGAGCTCTGTGGGTTGGTCTGAGGAATCCTCTCCTTCTAGGCAGCAAGAATCTGCCCCCACACCCCATCCCACCCTCCTCTGGACACAAACAATCTTTGGGATGTTCTGAACATGGCAGAGAGCCACCACTGCTTTGGTGACATGGAGTTAGGGGGTAGCTGTGCCCATCTGCAGTGCCAGGGCCTGATGTGCCCTTAAGTGTTTGCAAGAGGAGCTGGGAACCCCATCACCAGTGCTGAGCGAGATGTGGCATTTGGCAAAGCTGAACTTCTTGCTTCACAATTCAGCATTTCACAGGTAGCACTGGGGCTGAACATAAAGATGTTGTCACTAAGCAACAAAACCCAGATTTGGCAGGAGATGGTAAGGTGATACTAAACCTCCTCTCCTCCTGCCTCCTCTCCAATGGCCCAAGGCCACCAGAACCAGCCTCACCTGTGTGCTGCTGGGGAGCCAGGGGGAGGTGAGGGAAGAGAGGACAAGAGTGTTTGGACTAAGCCAAACCAAATGTGCCAGGTGAGAAGGGAGAAGCCAGGCAGGAGCCCTACTGCTCTCTCAGTGCCTAACCTTGAAATCAGGCACAGAGCAGGGTAGGAGGTGGACAAGCCATGAGAGGCACTTGAACACAGAGAGGGGAGACTTCATCCACAGCACTGGACTTTCTCTGAGCATTCCAAACCCAGAAACCCAGGGTGTGAATGAACAGGAAAAATGGTCATGTGTAATTGCAGAAAAGTGACACTGAGAACAGTGAGGGGCTATGAAATAAATAAATAAATCTGATGTCAGAAAAAAAGTACCCTGAAACTGAAAATCTAAAAAAGCAAGGGGAGAAAGAGGTTTGGAACCCAGCAACAGAGCAGTGAGCAAGACTGGCACAAGGGGTTTTTTAGTATGGAAAGCAGACATCTGCCTGCTCTGTGGTCTGTGCCCAGCATCACTGCTCTTTCATTGCCACCAAAACAACCAGCCAATGTCCCCAGCACAACGAGCAGAGGCAACCTGACCCCAGTGATGGTGATGGGTGGCACCTTTCCATTAGTGTCCTGCATGTGCAAACAGACAGAGCGTCACCTCCCAGCTGCCAAAACACTGCTGCCTTATCTGCAGTGCAGCCAGGGGAGCAGGGAACAGAGGGAGGGAAAATATGACCCTGCTCATTCAGGAACAGCTCAAAAAGCCTCTCAGCCGAGGGTCTCATCAGGGCAGGTTTGCACAAAGCTGAGATAAAGCTGCAGCAGGTTTCCCTCTTCCCCTGGACATCTCACATTGGTGGTCCCCAGGAGAGCTGCATTTCCCCATCATGTGGCTCCTTGCTGACAGGCTGCCTGGTGCCCTGCTGGCCCAGAAGGTCACCCTGCACCTGGCCCACAGTGGGTGTAGTGAAAACGAAAAGTACTGGGAGCGAGCCACAGTCCTCATGTTTGTACCACAGAGGCTGAAGAGTCCCTGTAGAAACCTGAACCCCATGGAAATGCATCCTGGATGGGGAGGGAAAGGGGTTTGCTCCATCTCATCTCCAAAGAAATGAGTGTCATGTGCTCAGGGCTGGGATTCAGAGGTGTCTCCCTGGGTCCTTTGAAACCTTTAAACACATTTAACTTCATCCATGTTTGATGGGACAGGACATGGGGATTTATAGGACAAAGAGAAATGCTTTTAAACTGAAAGAAAATAGGCTTTGATTGCTCATTAGGACAGAATTCTTTACTGTGAGGGTGGTGAGGCCCTGGCACAGGTTTCCCCAGAGAAGCTGTGGATGCTCTATCCCTGGAAATGTTGAAGGCCAGACTGGATGGGACTTTGAGCAACCTGGTCTAGTGAAAGGTGTCTCTGCCCATGGCAGGGGGGTTGGAACAAGATCCTTCAGGTTCCTTCCAAGCCAGATCATTCTGTGGCTCTGATTTATCTCATCTGAATGCACTGGTCTGGTAAGTGGATGTCTCCCTGTCAGCTCATCACCTGGCAAAACCCAGGCATTTCAGGTTGGAAACTTTTCTGATGCAGGGTGGGTGTTTCCTTTCAGAGCCCCCTTGCCCTGTGGATTTTTTGGGAAGCATATATCATGTGGCTCCTGTTCATACCCAGAATTTTTAAATAAAGAGGTTTGTGTTAACAGCATCACTGATCCCTCCTGTTGCTTCTCTCAACAGAGCTTGTGTGACCCTGAGCCCTCAGCATGGACAAGCTTTAGAGGATGTAATTTTATATTGAAATCAACAATACCAGCCTTTAGAGAGTAAACAAAAAGGAAAATCTGGTAGATTTACTCAATATTTGTGCTGAAAATAATACCCTAAAGCATTTGCACCTATTTTGTCTTATTTTTATGCTATATTTAAATGCACATGATCCACCTATCACCACATGGAAGTGGTTAATATTGATACACAATTCAAATGCTACAGACCTGGGCCAGGTCCCCGCAGTGCCCTCCTCATGAGACTTGTGAAGACACAGCCCTGGCCAGGACTTCAGCCAAGAGTGGAAAGACAGGAGCATCTTCTTTCTCTTTCACTTGTAAAGGGAGTCTTGTGAGACCCAGCTCTGCACAGGAATGAGAGATGGGATGGGATGGGATGGGATGGGATGGGATGGGATGGGATGGGATGGGATGGGATGGCTTTAGACCTTCCCCCAGGTTTATGGAGGATGCCATGGTAGGGAAGGACAATGCTCACCTGGTCTGGTGCTGTGGTGTGATGCATTGGTGGCATCTTCTCTGATGACATTTTCCATGTAAGCAAATGGCCAAAGCTGGCTGTAGGGTTCATTTTAATAAATTAAATTATTCTATTCAAGTCTTATTTCATGGCTCTTCAGTTCTCTTTACTTCATTTACATCCACATTACTTTTGCACTTGTGCTTTTTCCAGGGACCTGCAGACACCTTGGCTGGCAAGGTGACATCCTGCTGGGGTGACATCCTCCTGCATCCCTGGAGTTCCTACCCCCCAAAACACACAAACCACATTTGCAGCAGAGGGGAGCACATCCAAATACTGCCTGTGTTCCATAAAGCCCTTTAATTCTCAGGAGCCTGTGGCCTTTCTCAAGCCAGAGGTGAGGAAAAACACAATAATTATTAAACTGGTGAATTGAGAGCTGGGGGGGCAGGTGTTAGTGCTTTGTTGGTTCGGTTTGGGGTTTTTTTTAGGAACAAATAAAAGGATGAAAGAGGCAAAAGTTGCCTGTTTCACAGTTCCTAAGGTCACACGTCATATCAAGGTTCCATTTAGAAAGAGCACGTAATTCCTTGATACATGTTGAGGTGATTGATGAATCATTTATTGTGTATTGCTATTGAGCTGCTGGTCTCCAGGGCTGTGATTTAACCATCTATAACACCTGCAGCTGCCCTGGACACGGCCATCGATAATGCTGGAACATAAAGTATTTGTGTGCATAACCTGCTTACCACATCTAACATTTATGGATGCTTGATAAACAATTCATAAATGAAATCTTAATATACAGCGTAACCTATTTTTAATGTTGTGGCAGTTACGTAACCCATTTCACCTTGATTCATCTCAGTTAACTTCAGGCACTGGAGGTGTCTCTGTTTGCAGCCCTGTACCATTTCCCTCTGCATTTTTTTTCCCTCCCATCTCCCCACTGCTCATTTACCCCTGTTTTGTCCCAAAAGTTCTGCTCTGGGATGCTGCAGCCTCACAGGCTTCTGTGTGATGGTGCAGCTTCACATCAGCAACTCACTTGCAAACATTGAAGGAAAACACTCCCCTGCCTTTTCTTTCCCCTTTTCAACCCAAACCCATTGCATGGCTTCAGCCTCGTGTGGCCACACGAGGAGGTGAATCAGGCAAAGGAATGTGGGAATGGCATCTCTACTCTGCACCTGAGCTGCTTGGAAAGGAGGGGGAAGGCAAATGCCTGGATCAGACCTTGGCATCTTCAGCCATCAGCCTGGACCAGTTTGTAAGAACATGGGTGGACTTTGGAGAGCAAATTTCTGACACAGATTAGTGATGACATCCTCACAGTCATCAACAAGATGCTCATTGTTAAACTGTTTCAATAGTTGGCCTGATTTCTCTCTGGCAGTGTCTACATTGCTTTGTTCAAGCTGAATCCAGGCTGAAGAGGGGTTGAAATTGCCCTTCTCCAGCCTTCTCATGGCATCAGAGAACGCTGGGCCATAACAAATTCTTCTCTGCAGGGGATCCACTGCTCCCTCATCACAGAAATGGTGCTGTGCTGCCTCACTGTTAACATCTGCCTTCCCTTAGGCCAAGTGATTCCTGAGCAGCTCCTGAGGAGTTTTCCTGTGGCTGCGAAGATGGGGAGGCTGGGAGGGTGTGCAGGCACCAGCCCTTGGGGGAGAAACACTTGGAAGAGCAGCTGCAAGCAGGAGGAGGCTGAGCACTGCTCTGCGTGGTGCACAGAGGCTGGGGACAGCACTGGGGACAGCGTGGCTTCCCAGGCAGGTCTGTGCATCTGATTTACACCTCCAGGGTGCATTTCTGTGGTTGGTGTAGACACACACTGAGCACACCTCGGCCTGGAAGGATCTTCTGCACTCCCAGACTTGCACAGACACTGTGTGAGATTTTGGTGAGATGCCTTCTCCCTGTGCCAGATTTTGGTGGCCCATGCAACACAATGGCATGTGGGCCTCCAATGGCATGTGTCAAATGTGCAGGTTCAGATGAATTGCAGGTTCAGATGATGGTTGCACATCTGGGCACAGGGTTAGCAAATTTCCCAGGGAGATGTGTGACAGAATTAGCAGTCAAAAAAGGGTCTATCAGTGTGTTTCTACTGATGTGTTTAACATCAGGCACATGCTTGGATATCTTGCTGAACCAGGAACACAGGGACAGTAAGTGAGCAGTGTATGTTAAATGACACAATACCTACACACAAAATCCCACTGGAGTTATGGAATTGATGCATTGTGAATGCACTGGCCTAAAGTATCCTTCCAACAAAAAACATCAGATTGTAACAAAATAGACAAGATCGTGCTCAGCTGCAATAGCTCAAGATGCTTTAAAGAGAGGACATATGAGAGTTAAACTCCAGTTTAGCAGCTGAAATTGGGTTTGAAGCAATTTTTTCCCCAACATGAACAAACAGGAGGGCTCCGAAAGAGATGCAGAGGAAGGAAAAGAAGAAAGGGACAAGTTGGGACCAAACAAAGAAAAGCAGAAAAGTGCAGTGACTGGAAGAGTCAGTGGGAAGGACAAGATGAGAAAGAGTAAGATGAGAAGGTAAGAGCTAAAAAGACGCTGAGCAACCCAAGAACCCTGAGTTTTGTCCAGATCTTTGTGTCTTCTATATTAAGAAAAGAGCACTAGTACTTGCAAAGCTCTGTAGAGCAGCTACCTGTATGAAAGCCCCCAAATTCCCCCTGTGCCCACAGAGCTGAGCTGCAAGCCCAGAGCTCCAGAAGGCTGGGTTCCATCCCAGAGCCAGCACTGCTCTGGGGTGTGTGCTGCAAGCAGGATGGATGCACAGCCCCATCCCTGGCACAAACAAAGTGCCCACACCCAGGAAGGGACACAGAGGACTCAAGGAAAGCAGGATAGATGCACAGCCCCATCCCTGGCACAAACAAAGTGCCCACACCCAGGAAGGGACACAGAGGACTCAAGGAAGGGAGGGTGCAGCTGGCTCTCACTAAGGAAACCTTGAGAGCTTCCAGATTGGGAATCCAAAGACAGGAGCCCCAGGACTGACAGAAGGAGCTCAAACAAGGCTGGGCATCAAATGGTTTTTAAGTGCTTGCAGTCAGACTTGCAGGATGGTCCTTCCAGCCTTTGAGCTGTTTCCTAAAGGATGGAAAGGGTGATAGAATCATGGAATGCTTTGGGTGGCAAGGAGCATTTACAGGTCTAGCTCCAACCCCCCAGCAACGAGCAGGGATGTCCTCAGCTGGATCAGATTGTTCAGAGCCCTGTCCAACCCAACCATGAATGTTTCCAGGGATGGGACAGCCATCACCTCTCTGGGCAACCTGTGCCAGGACCTCACCACCCTCAACATCAAAACTGGGACACTGAGGAATTTGACAGAGGCACAGGTTAAGCCAAATTGGAAGGGATCCACAAGAATCAGCAAACTCAACTCCCACCCCTCACAGGATCATCCCCAAGAGTCCCACCCTGTGCCTGAGAGCATTGGCCAAACACTTCTTGAGCTCTGTCAGGCTCTGGGCTGGGACCTCTTCCCCAGGGAGCCTGTTCCAGCACCCAACCAGCCTCTGGGTGAAGAACCTTTTCCTAATGTCCAACCTAAGCCTCCCTAGACACAACTCCTGGCCATTAGCTGCCTTCCATGTGATTGCCCCTTTCTCCCCAGAGCTGACAGTGAATAGGCACTGACACAGGAGCCACACTATGGAGCAGACAGGGCTCATCACCTCTGAGCTCATCTAGGAAGAGAAAGTTCGAGTGAATCTGAAATTTCAGGCGCAGGGTCCAACACATTCTTTCAGAGACACAATACAGCATCAAGAGTTCTGCATTATTATCAGCAAAACCACACAAGAACACAACTAAGAACTACAGGCACAAGAGACTGGCAGAGGTGTAAATAACAAGACACAAGTATTTATTCAGTTAAAGTTACATAACTTATGCTTTGCCAGTGCATTCATATATGGGATCAACATCTGCTCTCAGCAATGGCCATTTAAATTAGGAATAATTTATTGCAACTGCTGGTTCGTATCAGATTTACAATAAACAGTTCAGCTCATCATGTTCAAAATAATTGTTGGGTGTTTCAGAGAAAGAAAAAGAAGTTTTTCAGTACCAGGAAAGGAAAGAGGGTAAGACGAGTATCATCCTGCTTTCAAGCACTACAAGGACCAATCCTGACAGCAACCCCAGTGATTTTAAGCACCTTTCCCTCAGTCTGTCTCCAAATTACACTAACACTTAAATATCTTCCTCTTGGACAAGTCAAAAATGATCCCCAGGAGGAAGAACTTCTTGTGTTTCATCTCTCTCACCAAGACAAGTAGAAGTGTGAGAAAATGGGGGAAGATAACATAAATGCCAAAAGCAACTAAGCGTCCAAGCTGACAAGGGACAGAGTAGCCTACCAGATAATGAACAGACAGACCTCTCAGGGTCAGCTCACACATAAGAACTTATATTTATGTGCACATATGGCAGATTTATAATGGCATATTGGATACCTAGAAAATATGCAGCCTGCTTTTGTTACAATAAAACCTGTTCCCATTCCAGCAGCTTCCGTGGGCTGTAGGTCAGGATCCTTCATAAGTAAAAGGCACAGGGATGCTGCATCCCAGGACAGGCTCCACAGAACAAATCCCTCTCTTCTCAGAGAATGTTGTGAAAAGTTAATTAGAGAATAGTCCCTCAGCTGGGTAAATTGAAGCATCCTGACTGCAACAGCATCTATTTTACAATATTTTTATTTAAAATGCAATGTGGTCCTTAGAAAGCTTTAGCTGTATTCCTAGAATCTGCAGATTATCTTCTGGGAACACTGAATAAAACCCAATTTGGATTTGCTGCAACAGTGTTGTGCAACCCAGTACAGACACTCATGTCAAAACCAAGCTTTTACAGAGAAGATGAACTGCTTTAGTTCCTGCTCTCCTTGGACCTTATTTTTCTGGGTATTGCCTATCCAGTGACAGAAAATTCAGCCTCATGGCACAGTCTGGTCAGCCAAGCTCCTCCAACACAGAAAAACAGGCCCAAATCTGCTGTTGGAGCCTCTTTCCAGGGGTGTCTCAGGCCCAGAGCCACTGTGCCAGTCCAAGGAACAGTTTTGTTACAGGACCTGCCTGGCACCTGGCACAGCAGCAAATTGCAAATAAATCTTCAGCAGGGCTCAGATTTTCATCAGGTCAAAACTGAAAACTTCCACTTTCAAGGCTGAGTAGAGAGCCACAGCTCAAGAACAGACATTGATAACACTGCCACAACACAGGTTTTCAGAGATAATGCCCTGCATACACTGGAAATACAGCTACCATGCCACAGCTATAGCTCCCTCAGGTCAGGAATATATTTAGGAAGAGCAATCACGTGCAAGCATGCAGTGAATGGAGTTTTGAGCACTGTCTTTCCTATGGAAAACACCAGTCACACCTAAAAGCACCCCTGGACGTGGTGCAGAGAGCCAGGACTGAGCAGGAAGGGCCAGGTCAGGCATTCTTTTGCACGAATTCTAAAGAAACAAAGAACCTGCAAAGGGGTTGTGCATGTAGATTTAAATCATGTGAAGCTAACTGGAGTGTCCCTGCCACAGCTTGGTGTATCCACCCCCAAAAGCATACTACCACCAAATTTAACTGTGTATTTAAGAAAAGACTGAGATAGGTTTTAAACATATGGTCCATGAAATAATGTATTAATCATCCAGCTAAGACATCTCCCTGCTTTACATGGGGTAAAAACATGTCTCACTATACAAAAACATTATTCTGAAAAAACAGGCTAAATTATCAGTACATTCAACAGCTACTTTTACACTCAGGAATTCCATGGCCTTAATTGCCTAATAATTAAACTTAAAAAAGAACCTTTAAAGAAAACAAAAAAAGGAAAAAACCAGATGCATTTAAAAAAGCAGTATACTGGTATGAAAAATCTGATGAGAAGAGTTTGCAAAAACTCACGTAAAGTTATATTAATAATCATCTGATTAATTCTGGTGGATCTTCAAGTGCCTGCAAATGTTTCAAGTGACTGTGACTGTGTAAAACAGAACTGTGAAAGCCTAAATTCACAGGCAAGCCTTAGGCTGCCCAAAAGTTGGCTTATTTATTCTCTCAAGGACAAAACTCTTTTGCTCTTCCTCACCCTCTCTCCTTTCTAGTTCATAGATCTGCCAAACTAAAGGCAGTGACTCTACCAGGAGCAAGTGGCACTGGGCTCAGGGGAGGGAGAGAATAACTGGAGGCACATTTGCTATTCTTACTTTCAGTAGCACACTAAAAAAACACCACTGGTGCCATTTACTACCAAAGACACCAAATTCTCAGCAAGCAAACGAACAAGAACAAGCCAGTGAACAAATCTAACAGAGATCTACACCCCAAGGGAACATGCCATGGGTCCAGCATAAACCAGGAGGAATTTCATACAGATACACAAATCTTATTGAAAAATGATCAAACAGGATTATTCAAATAGGATTTAAGACCTTCAAACACGCGGCTAAATTCAGCCCTCAAGACTCTTGCAAACCACTGATATCAATGGAGAATATTGAAGTATAATGCATATGTTTTCAAAGGCTTTCTGGAAACAGAGGAAAACTTCAGCACAGTTATAATCTCTCTCTGTCTCCCTCTGAAATTAGCTAAAGCAGCTGTCCAAATGACTCTCAGCCAATTCAGAGAGTGTTCAGCTGTTCCTCCAAAGTAGAGACTGTGGCCTGGGGTCGGGCAGAAACAAGCTGGGGTCAAGCAGAGGCTGTGCCAAGCACTGCTGTGTGCTGTGGTTAATCCAGTGGCACACGGTGCATTCACAGCTTAGCTGGGGCCAGGGGTTCTGTGGCACGGATGTGGACACTGGGAAGGCAGAGCCAGGACAGAGGCAGCTCCCTGCTGCTGTTGTCTTCATGGAATTTGATGTTCAGGTAGAAATCGCCCGTGTAGAGGAAGAGAAGTGCTCCAAAGTACACAGAGTCTTTGGTTGGCTTCACCTGGCAGAGAGAAGGTGAAAGTCAGTACAAATAAACCATCAACAAAGCAAAATTAATTGCAGTTTGCAATTCATTAGATCCTTCAAATGGTCTCAGAGGACTCTAAATTCACATTTTAATAATGCTTTCATACAAAAAGGAGTGAAGATCTCATCCCTATTCTAGTAAAAGTGTTATATTAAAAAATAAATCCTGTTAGTCACTCATGCAGTAAATCTGTGCCACAGCTCAAAACAGAATATGAACCTTTAGGAGTCACTGATTCCAAAACAGAATTTGTTTAAGGTAGAGATCACCCCAAATCTCTCCTTAGATTGCATTTACCAACATCTCTGTTAAAGTTCTAAATCATGTCCCTGAATTCATGTTGACTACACGGTTAAACACCATTTAACAGCTTAGAAATAACTAAGTGTATTCTCACTTATTACTGAGACATAATCTGACTGCGAATTATAATCAGGAACTTTTAATATTCACTGTCATTGAAATAATGAAGTTTAGCAAGAAACTTCCCAAAAACAGTAACCATCCTGATTTTACTTGTCCAAATTAAATGCAGAGTTCACACTGTTTCTACATCTATGTATCTTCCTTCTTCACAATTCCATCTACAATCCATATCTTCACAACAAATAATATATCTCAGTCCATCATTGCAGCAAGACACTTCAGTAATTTCTAACTTTAACACTCCCACCACTGTTCAGCATGTGATAATGTTTGAATTAGTATCTGCTTCCACAAGATGTTAAACCCAGTTTCAGGATGCCTAGAACTGAGTTAAAGTTACAGCAAATGCAAAACACCAAATCAGCACAAAGCCATTCCACTGGACGGAATTTTTCAAAAAATTCTGAAAAGGCAACTTCATCCCAGCAGAAAAGTCTCAGTAAAGGCTGAGGCTCTGAGACAACTGAACAGGACTGTTCCCTACTGCAAAAATTTCCATCATGTGGTAAACTGGGACATGAACAACATAGTTGGAATGTGCTCATGGGCACTCTTTGCTCAAGGACAACTTCCCACTGCTTGGGAAGACCCAAACAGGGATGGTGGGAAGGCCATGGTGGGGAAGAGGGGGGAGGCACATGGCCAAGAGAAGATTTCAGGGGTGCAGGGAACTCAAGAATATTCCAGAGAGCTGGAAACTGCCAGCCACCACCTTCCATGAGGCAGATTCTTTGTGGCTTTCAGAAATGAAGGGAATGAGCTGTTTCCATTTTCTCGTGCTCTAGGGTTTTTTTGGGCTTTCACTGCTGGGTTCTTTAGCCAGTAGACTTGAATCCTGTGTACCCTGGGCTATCAGGCTGCTCTGTTGGACCTCCCTAAATTGGAGCAAGTCCATAGGGGGGCCATGAATTTGCTAAAGGTACTGGAGCAGCTTTTCTATGAAGACTGACTGAGAAAGTTTGGGTTCAGCCTGGAGAAGAGAAGGTTGAGTGGAGACCTCACAGCATCTTCCAGTATCTGAAGGGGCCACAGGGAAGCTGGAAAAGACTTTTCATCTGTATCTGTAGTGATAAGATAAAGAGTGCACAGATCAGATTGAAAGAGGGGAAATTTAGGATACATATATAGAAAAAATTCTTTACTGTGAGGTTGGAGAGGCTCTGGCAGAGGTTGCCCAGGGAAGCTGTGGATTCCCCATCCCTGGAAGTGTTCAAAGCCAGGCTGGGTGGGGCTTGGAGCAACCTGGGGTAGTGGAAGGAGTCCCTGCCCATGGCAGGGGGATTTGAATGAGATGAGCTTTAAGTTCCCTTCCAACCCAAACCATTGTGTGCTGCTCTGACTGTAAATCACAGCTCCTGCACAAGGGCCTGGCTGTTCACAAGCAGCCACATCCTCAGGGCTGGAGAGCCCAGGCTCCCTTTGGTTTTGGTGCTGAGCACTTCTGCTGACCCCCAGCAAACTTGTACCAGCATCGTGCCATCCCTGTGAATGATCAGAGCAGCCCCAGCTGTTCCCTGACCCCGTCCTTGGCATCTCCCCTCCATGCTGGGTACAAGCTCTTGCCCTCTGGCACTGAGTCTGGACATGCAGAACATCCAGCCATGTCCCCTCTTGCTTCCTTCCCCTTCTCCCAGGGCTGCCTGACCAAATTCTGCCTCACTGGAGCTGATGTGGACTTTCACCCAGAGGAGGGCAGAGGCAGGCACTGATGCCAGCAGTGGGTGCAGGCAAGCAGCAAATGACGCCCCCTCAGGACTCTTAGGTTTTTCAAGCTCCTGGTCCATTTTTCCTAATCTCACTGCACCATGAAGGAATATCTGTAGCAGCACAGCTCAGAGCCCTTGGCAAGCAGGAAGGTGGCTTCAGGCTCATCAGCAGCAGCACCAGACATCACATTCATGGTTTGGCCTCTACCCACATCTGTTGTACCAACACCACTGCATCAACACTCGTGGTTTGGAGAAGAAACAGGGAGGCAAAAGGAGCTTGAAACCTTTGCCCTGCTGAGGGGCAGGTGGCTCTGCAGAAGTTACAAGATGTCTCCTTCAAAACAGGAACCAACTGTGGAAAGTAAGGCTGTGTCTCCAGCAGGGCTGCCTGCAAACATTCCCAAAAGAGCAGACATTCAGCAGCAGCAGTCAGGTCAGTAGAGGGTCACATCCAGCCCAAGGGGTACGCAGGACTAATTTTGAGGTTAAACCACCTACGTTTAGGAGTCTAAAGTATCCAAGTTTGTCCTACAAAAGGAAAATACCTATTCAATGCAGACAGTGGAGGAAACCCAGGATGGGCTCCCTAGGCAGCCTGCAGAGGCAGAATGGAGCTGCCTAAACACAGCTAATGGGAGGGCCTAAGGCACTGAGACACCTGCACAGGGCTGGGAAGATGCCCAGGATGTCTTATAGGATTTCTGGCAGCATCTGGAGGCTGGTGGGATACCCACAGCACCTGTGTGATGGCAAACATCTACTTTTAGGCAACTGAATCTCAGCCCTGTGTTTATAAGCCAGGTTCCACCTGCTGCACAGCACACCTCCACTGACTCATGGGAGCTTGGAGGGCCAGCAGCCCTGGTAGCACCTCCTCATTCAGGTGTCTCAGTCAGGAACTGAAACCACCCAGATGTCTGTGAAGTGCATGTCCACATCTCAGCCAGCTGTTCAAGGATTCACCTGATCAAGTGCAGAATGAGGCAAAATGCTCCCTAAACTGCACAAGCCCTGATGACTTGCTCAGCCACCCAGAGTGGCTCCTTCAGGTGTCCCCACTGTGGCTGGCAGGACACTCCATGCCACTGACTGCAGTGCATGGCCCAGCTAAACTGTGAGGAACACAACTCACAGAACCCAGACCAAACTCGTGTTGTCCTTCAGTCCAGCAGCACACAGCTCTGGTAGTGCCACTGCCCAGATATGAGCCTGTATGTGTGCTGAATCATTCACCAGGATGCTGACATTCCTGAGTCAAGGCAGAGTTAAAACAGGTTTTATTAAAATTCCACCAAATCGTGGAAACCAAAGATGGGCAGCCTGCACCCCAGAAAATAATGATCGAAAATCAAGGAAAAAACCATCCATATTACTCCTTTGTTCCACCAAGATAGAAGAAAAATTAAGTTTCTAGCTCCATCCTAATCCTTGCCTGATTTAGGCTGCCATGTGGGACTGTGATTGCTTAGAACTAATTACTACTTATTTATACTGCTGTAGTACTTAGGGAGCTCAGTTGGAGATTAGGGCTGGTGCCAGCTACTGCTCGCTGCCCCAAAGAGTTTACAGTGTGAGTAAAACAGTGCCAAGAAAAATAATTTGTTCCAGATGGGCCACAGAGGACCTGCCAGAAGTGAGCAAATGTTCACCATGGCTTCTGAGCTGATTCAAAATGACCATCTACTAATGAATTTCTCCTCATCTCCCACCACCAATCGCTTGAGCCTGTGCATGATAACACACGCAGGGAAAAAAACCTGCTTGAGAATAAGTAATGGCACAAGCAGGGACAACAAGGGAGGATGAATTGCTGGGAGTTACAGGAATCTCCACAGAAGACAATATTTTTGGTTTCAATTTGGCAAAAAGCAACTCTGTCTGATAAACTAATTAGTCAACAAAAACATTGGTAAGAAACAAAAAAATTTAATAATACGGTGAAAGATGAACTTTGTGATGTGAAGCAAGATTAAAAAAAAAAAATAAATGCACTGCATTTTAATAGGTAGGTTCCACCATGTTCACTCGTGTTTCAAAATCACCCATTGAACAAAAAATGTCCAATATTTAAATCATGATGGAGAAAGTCACTTTTTCTGTCAAACACAGACAGAGAAAAGTAAGGTTAGCCAAATTAGAAGTTGTGCTGAAAAATAAAGATTTTGCTTAATTTAAAATGCATGGAAATAGCTCGATATCCTTTAAAATTTTCCAGAAAAGACTTTGCTTTTTGAAGTAGCATATCCCAGCAGAGACTTTGTGACACAAACCCAGGCTGCTGCATCAAACAGAGGTAAAAGCACAAAAAGGTGAATAAGCATCATTACATTACTTCCAAGATAAATCTTCTAACCTAGACTTCAAGCCACAAGAAAGGGAAATATAAAATTGTGTGACTTTTACCCTTTCAACAAATGATATTCACACTGCAAAGCAGCATATACATCCTAAAAATTCCTGTATATATCCCCTGCCTTCCAGAGAGCAGGAGAAGCTGCTTTGAGACTTTTTAGTCTGGAATCAAAAATAACAGTGAATTTTTGAGCATGAGACTTAATATGAAACTAACATTTAGGAAGGCAGAGGGATCTGTTTGGGTTGGTTTTTTTGTACCAATAATGAAGTTTTTGCACGACAACAGAGTGAATTTTCAGGGTGTGAGGAGTGTCTGCCCTTGCTGCAATACCTGATGCTCCCACTCGTGCTTGACCATGCACCAGTGATACACCAAGCCAGACTTGATTCTCCATCCTTCCTCCCACCCAGC
The DNA here is from genome assembly GCA_013400955.1 of Drymodes brunneopygia. Taxonomy (NCBI): domain Eukaryota; kingdom Metazoa; phylum Chordata; class Aves; order Passeriformes; family Petroicidae; genus Drymodes; species Drymodes brunneopygia. The sequence goes on along the minus strand of VZTZ01021404.1, from coordinate 219,948 downwards.
TCAGCCCTGCCATAAATCATGTCAGCACCCCTGTGCCAGTGTCAGTGTGAAGTCAGCCCAATTAACTTAAACTGCTGACCAAGGTAGTTTTTGCTAAACTGGACAACTTTGCACAAAAACAAGTGCCTGGTCTGGGCTCTGCTGGGGGAGAGGGGAGCATCTTTCACAAGCAGCTGGGAAAGGGCAGCACCTCGAGCCACCTCCATTAAGCAAGAAAAATAATCAAGTGCCAATGGCCTCAGGTTAAAAAAATGATGGGGATGTTTTTAACAGCTTCCACACAGCAGCACTGAGTTGAAAACCAGCAGGGAATCTGGTCCAGTATCTCAACTTTTGTTTATTAAAAAAGAGAAACTCTGGTTCTCTTTCATCTCACCCAGCCATGAGCTTCTTTGGTTTTTTAACCAGCATCTGTCTGACTTTTGGCCAAACTCAGAGCAAAAGCACAATTCTGAGCATGGTGGTTCTTCCCAGAAGCACCAAATGCACAAACCAGGGCTTTCCCCTCATCCCCCAAACAGGTAGAACTTTCTGAAATTTATTTTCTATTCCTAAATTAGCTATTATGAGGGAAGAAGGGGCCTCTGGCAGACATAAGGGATTTTCTTCCCCAATCAGGGCTCTGTGCCCCAAAGAAACATGACCAAGCACTTTCCCTAGGAGCCTGTGCAGTGTCAACACCACACACAGTGAAATGCAACACTTCTTGTCTAGGAGCCGACATTTTGTTCGTTTCACCTTTTCGTATGGAAAGGAGGACAAGCAGCAGAAAACAATTCTATTTTTAACTTCTTGGGGATTGTGTTTACAGGAGAAATGTCAAAACACTGAGCAATGGGGCAAAAGCAGGGACCATAACGTATGAGAAGGCAGCCTGGGCAGGCACCAGAGATGTGACCTCCTGACTTTCTCCCCCGTAGGAGACTCAATCAGAAGGTAAGAATACATCACACTGACATCTCCCTTTTCCCTCATTAGCCTAGAGGGTCAGGCCCTTTGGCAGCTGGGCATCCAAACACCACCACTCTGATTAAAAACTCCACATTGTCAGAAACAGAGTCAAAGAAAGCCATCCCTGGATGATTTCTGTTGACATATTTAAATTATTCAGCTATAAGAATGCAGTTAGCCCCCATTAAAATTCAGGTTGATGGTATATTTCATGCTCATTAGCTTTTAGAAATATTTTCTTCTGTGATGTGTAATTGAAAAATATGCATGGTGATTATCCCTGTGGTTAACCTTTAATTTCTTTCTGTCTAAGGTTCACTTATATATTTAATTTTGACAGGTACATTTTATTACCAATCTGAAGAGCTGACCTAAACAAAGGTCCTAAGTACTATCCCAAAAACTCACCCCTTTCTTTATGTTTATTTCATGAGTTACCAGAAATGCTGCTCATTCCACTCTGCAGCACTGCCTGCAAATTTTCATTCCAGGTATTTTGTTGTTGTGTTTTTGGGAGGGAAGGATGTGGGAAAGAGTAGCATTATCTGTATTTTCAGTGTCTTGCCTCAGAAGCAAAAACCTCCTAGACATGAATTTGCTAGAGAAATTGAAAGAAAAATCATAATCTCAATTGTTTTTAAAAGGGACTTTTTTTTTTTCGTCTCATTTTAAGCATTTCTTTATGGTTTTATAACCGTATGCTAAGCATCCAGGAAATGAACCAGCTCATCAGATTGGCCATTAATGTTCAGTATTTTCTTTTTGCAGTCTGTTGTGTTTCCTCAGGACCTGGCTAAAACTGATTTGCTGAGTTCCTTGGCTCAGCCTGGGGAATGTTTCTTACGGACTAAAGAGAAAAAGAAAAGTTATTTAAAATCTATTACTGCAGGCTGCACTGGGTGACTCAAGGGACTGGCAATATGGTGCTGAACATTCAACCCAGGGTTACCCAGCCACATTCAGCCAGGTCTGGAGTGACCCAAAGTTGCTGCCTCTGATCATTTCCTAGTGGTTTACATGGTAGGAAATTGCTGTCTTAAACCATTCCAGAGAGATCATTCCAGATGAACCCAGCAGTGTTGCCAGCAATAGCTGCCATAATCATGGGCCTTTCCAAAGATTAATCTGCTTTGAAATTCACAATACAGTAATGAAGCCCCTTCCAGATGCACATCATCCCAAATCCTGCTCCGTGCGACGGAACCACTCACGGTGTCGATGTAGAAGGTGTTGGAGCCCACAAAGGTGATGGCATCCTGCAGGTCGTAGTTGTGCACCCCGTTCTGGTAATCCTGGTAGGGCATCATGGTCAGGGCAAAGGGCCCCACGCTGTGCTTGCTCCAGTTGGTCAGCCTCACCTGCAAGGGGACAGGGTCCCCCACCTGGCAGGTCACCACGACGTCGCAGTCACAGACCTTGCCATCAACCAGGATGTCTGCAAACCAAGGGAACAGGTCCTCATTAGGCTGGACACCTGATTCAGATACAGCACTAATCTTGACAGGAGACTCAACATGAAAAAAGTAACCTCGGTGAAACCAGGAGTATGGGACTGTTAATTTTGGGAAAGAAAACCCAATGCTGTGCTGTTGTGCAGGGCACCTGCTTGAGAAAAACCAGCTCATGAAGGCCTGATATCTGTCCACAGCTGTTGAAAGAGCTATTAAAAAAAAAAACAACAATTATGATCTCTACAAAGACACCAGAAGCTATTTTTTTAACCTCCTCCCTTGAAGGCCGAAGCCACAGACAATTTCTCATGGTTCTGCAAATCAACAGCACCAGGTGAAGGGAAATACAAACAGGAGCCATCAATACAGACAGCAGCTAGAGAGATCCAGGGCTGGAGGCCCATGTTCATGTGTTACAGCCAGAATAAATCCTTCTGTGTGGAGGCGAGCTTTTGGAGCAGGACAGAAACTGGCAGAATTTACTGTGTTATACATACATTAAAATCCAGATTATAAGGAAAAGAGGGATTTAAAAATTATACCAGAGTACTACAAGGCTTGTTCACTCTTTGCACTTTAAATCACTCTGGGATTTCTATTTTTAATTTTCTACTTTTCTTTCCCTTACTGGGACAGCAGAAAATATAAAGCCTCTAAATTGGTTACTGCTGGGACAATGACAGCTGGAGTAATGTGCCCATTAACCTTGCCCATTTGCTTATACAGACCCAAAATGTTTCATTACCAACACACTATGAAATTGCCAGTCCAATTCCCTGCCCTGAAAGGGTTCCCAGTTGTGCTGTATTACTGCATTTTTCAGATGAGGGTTATCTCCAATGCACTATTAATACAGGAACATTTCTATTTCACTGTGGGTTCATGTTCAGAGATAAGAGAAAGCCCTGGGCACATGTAAGAAAGGATCCTTTGTGTGAATGCCTATCCCCACAATCTCATATGCCCATGAGGCATTTCCATCACTCCAGCTCCTCCTTGGTTGCTTGCCTTTTGACATATATCATATTATTCCTCTGCATTGGATTTACATTAGTAATATCCCCTCTTCAAGGAAAGACACTATTTTTATGCTTCAGGAGTTTTCACAGAAAAAAAAAATTATACCGAAGTGATTTTTTTAAACTTAGTTTTGTTTTGTTGCTTTAGACAAAAAGTACAAAATGATGCATGTTCTTGTGATGCCCTTTAGCCTGGCAAACTGAACAAGCCTCAACGCAGCCACTGGAAAAAAAAATAAACTAAAGCTATTGCCAGACAAGAAACAAGTTCAGAAAGGAACATTTATTCCAGAGGTCAGGCCAGCAAAGCTGAGGTACCCAGATGAAAACCCTTCTTTGACCAAAGCTGCTCAAACGCAGCAGCATCAGATACAAGAGGTTTGGCAAAAAGCACAAAAAAACCCTTCAGTGTTCAAGCTGAAGCTATCCAAAACCAGTGTTGGTGTCCCAGTTGGAACAGCCTCTGTTCCAAAATTTCCTTTTTTTTTTTTTTTTTTTTTTTTTTTTTTTTTTTNTGTTTTTGTTTTTTGTTTTTGTTTTTGTTTTTGTTTTTGTTTTTGACAATTAGGACACTGGTGAGGAGTTCTGGAGTGCTGCATCCAGTTCTGGGCTCCTCAGTACAAGAAAGACATGGACACACTGGAGAGACTCCAGAGCCCAGTCATGAAGAGGATTAAGGGACTGGAGCATCTCTCCCACAGGACAGGATGTGAGACCTGGGACTGCCCAGCCTGGAGAAGACTCCAGGGGATCTCAGCAATGCAGATGAACTCCTGGAGGGAGGATGCAAAGAGGACAGAGCCAGGCTCCTTTCAGCACTGCCCAGGGGCAGGATCAGAAGCAATGTGCACACACTGAAACACAGGAGCTTCCCTCTGAGCATCAGGAAATAGTTTTTTTATTGTGAAGGTGACCCACAGATTGCCCAGGGAGGCTGTAGAGTCTCCATTTCTGGAGATAAAAACTCAAAAGCCATCTGGACATGGTCCATGGCAAGTGGCTTTAGGTGGCCCTGCTTCAACAGGGATAGGAGCACATGATCTCCAGAGGTCCTTGTGATTCTCTGAAAGGAAATGGTGATCACCCCTGCATTTCAGGGAAGGGCTAGAAAACCTTTTTGCCATTGGATTTCTTCTGTAACAGCACATTCTAATTCCATGGGCTCTCCTGCCCAACATGATCAAATTGCTTCTTGCAGTATTGCCCTAAGATCAGGGAGGTGAAGCAGTGGTTATAATGGTATCCCATCATCAGGGATTAACTGACTTGAGTTTCTCAAAACCAAAGAATGTGTGTCTGTGGAAAACCTTTATGCTTCCCAGTCTCCTGACACACAGCTGAAGTCCAGTTGCTTCCTTCAAAAGCAGTGCATTTATATAAATTCATTACTTTATATCAGTTCATGTTTTCAAGCTTCTCTCCAAGGTGATTCCTTTAATTAACTAAAAAAAGAAAAACAAAAAAACCCCACTTTTTTTCTGCTCCCTCCATCCAGTGGGCTTTACAGCTGCACAAAGGGTTATATCCCCAGACCAGCACAAATCTTTGGAAATACTCCCCAAGCTTAGTAGATGAATCTATATTTTCAAGCTGCTCATCAGTTGCCTTTTAGCTTCAATGGTCTGCTGTAGGAATTGTAAATGAACCCTTTGCCCTCTGTCTCTACTTTTGTATCTAATAATAGCTCAGATCATTTCTTTCTAATATCTTCACGAGAAAACAGAAAATCCAAACAAAAGGGAAGCAATTAAGTTTGGCTCAACCAGATTAATTTTTTTTTTTGCATTACTAAAAAAAAAAAAGATTAAATTCATTTTGATTGCTTTAAGAGTGTGTGTGTGCTCACGTGTTTATGTGCATATTGAGAGATAATTTCCTTCCTTCCCAGAACACACTCCCCTCCTGCAGCACCAGAGCCAAGGATCTCAATGAGATGTCAGATGAGAAAGCACACATGGCTGGCGTGCAAAATACTATGGAAAGGAGTGTTTAAAAACAGGGCCCCTTCCATCAGAGAGAACAGCTTGGTTTGACAGGCAGCTTTACTCCCTTCCTGACACCGAAAACATCGCATGGACCATACGGATTTGCTTTAATATTTTCATCCACGAGCAGAGGAGAAGCCATGTGCACAGGGTCCCGTTTCTGCAGATTCAGCTCACTCACACAGATGGCACAGAAAAGCTGAGACTGCTCACACCACTGCTGTGAGAGTGAATCATTATTGGCTTTGGAATACAGGAGCTCTGAATCAGAGGTGCAGCCACACTCACAGAAATCAGTCGTGGCTGTATCTCCATCCTACAAAGATTCAGATATGAGAGAAACAGCACTTCAGAAAATTAGAAGGACCAAGTTTAATTCAAACTGCACACATAAATGGCATTTTAAAAGTGGCAGCATAAAATCTGGATGACAGAAGGGAAAAAAACCCATAAAGACCTACCAATCTCCCAATCTCCTTCTAATTAAAAGTTGAATCATTTTTGAAGTAATGCAATAAGCCAACAGAATGCTGTCCTCCCCACCCCTTCTCCTGTTCATTTACCTACAGTGCCCACTGTGCTGGCATCCTTGGCTGCCAAAATTTCCTTGCAATGCCTGACAGCCATGAAAAAAGCACAGACATTGCCTCTGCCACACGTTAATGAACAGGCACAGGGCCACTCTTTTTTCCCTCTAGGACCTTCCCTAAGTGATTATTGTATCAAGGGAGAAAATGTTATCCAACACATTTTGGAAGGCAGAGGATGAGGCTGATACAACCACTGAGAAGGGTGATTGGAAAGCCTTGCTGTTTCACTGAGAGCCTTTGCCAAGCCTTTCAGGATCTCCATGAATTAATCTTTAAGATGGAAAAACTACTTCATGGCCCAGCTGATGGGTGATGCTTATTGACACTACAGGAAGTCTGTGAGAGATCATGATGTGAAAATAATACATCAGCATCCTTGTAATGTCTTTCTTTCAGGACCTCAGAACTCTCAAGAAAAGGGAATGAATGTTACCAACAGGAAGACAACAATGACTATTCCACAAGAAAAACATCATTTACCATCACCTGCCAGGTGCACTTCTGTCTACATCACCCAAAGGAGCTGCTTGGAAATAAATATCAAACATTAATAACATTTTGTGCTATTTACTCTGCTCATATTAACACACAGTAAATTGTTCTTGCCACTTTGTCAAGTTTCCAGGCAAGAACTCACAAGTCATTGGCCCCCCTGTATGCCAAGAGTCCTGAGTCATGGCTAATTGCATTTTCACACCCAAGACCCTCTTTGCCACTGTCAAAGTTTAATTTTGGAAAGCCACATACAAATACATTTAATCCCAGTGGAAAAGCATGTTCCAGCAATGTTCTCTCTCCTCACTAATTTTTGAGCTGATTTTAAAAAAAACAGGCTGCAGAGAAAGGCAAGGTGGTTTTGCTCACCTTTACAGGAGAGGGATGGAGAAATTCCCATTGGATATTTCCTTTTAATCTGGATGTTGAATCCCCAGCTGATGCACATGCACTGGCCTCTGCCATTCTCTGCAGTTGGGAGCTTGGCCCAAGACTTTGAGCAAACACCTCACAGAAGAAATGGCTTTGCACAAACAATTTGGCCAACAAAACTCAAGGCATGAGATGCCCAGATGAGTAAATACCTCTCACAAAAAAATGGTAAAAGAGATCTTTAAAACCAGAAAAGCAAGTCTTGCCTAGATTTACTATGATAGTTAGGGTACTCTTAATCAACCATTGCTATGCTGCTAGAATTGTTAATTAAAAAAAATGAATTTTACTCATCTGTGAACCAGCAGAGCCATGGCCTGGGGAGGGGAGAGGAGCACCAACATCACTGATACCTCTGGATAATGTGCATCAGGTACTTTGATGGAGGAAAGCCAAAGGCCCAAAGCCCAAGCCAGAGATGCTGCAATGAAGGTCTCAGGGAATGATTCAGTTTTTCTGTGTTCAAAAAAATTTAAAGTGCTGATTAAAATGTTTGCCCAGGCCAGCTTTCCTTCTAATTGCCTTAAAAGAGCACAGAAAGGACCAGCCATGGTGTCTGGAACACCTTCTCCATACTTCTCTTTTTTTTCCCTTAATTTTTTTTGCAAGAGTGTTTGCTCAGGACTTTGTAAGGAACTTAATAATGGAAAGGGAATTCTTTTTGAAAACATTTATTCAGAAATAGGTTCACCATTCTCTCCATTTCTGATCTTACATTTTATGCAGGTGGAAGAAAAGCTCAGAAAGGAGGAAAAAAACCTATACTACAGGCAAACTCTGTGTACAGAGCAGATCCTGCCTGTCTCCAAACAAGCAAGTTTCCCATCCCTCCCCTCATGCTCTGTGTCAAGGCAGCAACAGATTTATCAGCCTGGTTTTTGGGGCAGCTTGGAGGAGCAGATGATGTGGCACTCTACTGAGACAACAGGATCCCTGGATTTTCCTGGGTCTTCTCTAAAATATGAGCCTAAACACTGTTTCTGTTTCCCCTCTTTGCACTTGTTCTTCCTAATGCAGACCAGTTTCCTTTCATATTCCAAACTGTTCCTGCAAATCATTTGCACACAGAGAGGCAGATTTGGCTCCATTCATTTGTCCATGATGAGGTCCTGCACCACTTTCAGAGCTGAATACATCCATACAAAAGATGTTTCTATGAATATAAAAACTGTGTTCCCTGTCACTTTCATCAGGAAAATGCTGAATGGTTATTTAATAACACAAGACTCTCCTAGCCACTTGTATTAAACCTCCTGTCTGTGATCTGGACCCGCTCCTTGCACCAGACCTGAACATCTTCATTTGGAATAACATCCTCATGTTCATTCATTGTTATACTGACACAATACAGCCCATGTTGAATTTCCCTGCAGTCAGTAGTACCAGAGCACTGAGGTTTACAGATGTTTGTGTTGTAACAGGTTCAAACTACACAGATACCTCACCTTGTCAGCCACTGCTAGTCCTGTCCTAAAAGCTGCCCTTACACTCAGAGCCTGCTGCTCCAAACCCTCTGTGGAGCTGAAAGGTTCAGCTCCTCTTCGGGTCAAGGCCCTTGGACAGTGATGAATGAAAAATACAGGAAAAGATATGAACAAACTATTGCAGCTTCCTGCAAGTACCAACAACCCAGAGACCTCCAGCCAACATCAGGGTATGAACCAGAAAACAGGAAAGTTGGCAGAGGATGGGATAACTGGACATGAATACAGGCTGGTGAAAGCGGCAATTGCTTTCACAAGACCTCTGAGCTGCCCAGTTCCTGGCAGACTTCCCATTCCCAAACATTTCAGAATTGAATTAAGGACACTTCATTCTCTCCAAAAGCAATTAAAAAGAAAAACACATTTAAAATATAGTTCCAGCAACAATAAGCAATTAGTCTTTGATAATTGCCTGTGTCTTCCTATTTAATCACTCTTTTGCAGTGCCCAGTGTGCTGATGACAGATCCCAACTGGTCCCATTATGATTCTTGCCAAATTGTTCCCAGTTTGTGTCTGTTCTTCACTCTGGGATGGCAGCAGGCTGAGGATGCTGCAGCATCCCCTGGGACTCGCTTGCAAAAGGATTCCTCAGCCTTGTCGTTTGCCCTGAGTGAGATTTCTTCCTCCAAATCACTACAATGTCTCTGCCCAATTTTAATCTCCAAGCCATGTGATCAGCATTCAGTTTTAGCACTACTTGATCTTGGCTCTGAACATCTGAATGTGGTACAGCCTCCTTCCATTAACTCCCAATAACGGGGTCACGCTGGCTGAGGAGGGAAGCACGGACAGGACTCGTGCTCTGGGCTCCAGCTTCTGCTTGGGATCTCAAAACCTGAATGCACATTAACCACAGATTTATTTCAGAAATGTGTCAGTTCAGTTTAACCTCCCTGGTTTTGGTGGGAGTTATTTTACTTCACACATGCCTTTTATGACAGACATTTCTCCTTCCCTAAGAAATTGCTGGCACATGGATGGCACCTGCTTGTCTCATCCTCTGGCAGCCAAGATAACCTGTGATTTGGGGCTTTGCCCAATTTGCTATCAAGTGAAAATAACTTCAGAGTTTTTACTGCTTGTGTCCACTCCTAATCTAAATGCTCAAAGGCAGATCCTTAAAATTTTAAGATGCCCAAAGCTCTGTGTTTTCCAGTAAGTCTGAGCTCCTTTTGACTTATTTTAAAATATTCCATGACACGGCCCCAGCTTGCTTAAATAGTCTCATTTATGAATGTGGGCCAACCCTTTTTTATCTGTTCATCACAAGCAGGTTTGACAAAATTCCTTTTTATTATCTGCTACTCAGCCAGGAGGTCAGGCTGGCATACGGTGTGTGTCTTGTGTTTGAAATTTCACAAGCCTGGGATTTGCATGTTATTATAGGTTATTCAAAACTTTATTTCTATAGCTTGTCTGTGTCAGGACTACTTTCAGAGCTTTTCCTGTGGGGGAAAAAAAAAACAGAGGGGGAAAAAAGCCCTACATTACATTTAAACAAAACTAAAACATATTAGGATGTATCTTACAACACTGGTTTTGGTATATTGGCAGCTTTGTGCAAAACCACTGCAGGAACTGAAGTGAATCACAGAATACCCTGAATTAGAAGGGAACACAGAAGGATCATTGAGTCCAACTTCTGGCTCTGCACAGGACAAACCTAAAAATCACACCATGACATGACTTAACCTACAGTTTGCTGAAAGCAAATCATCTCTTTCCTCACTGGTTGCTTAATGAGAATTTAAATTCTCTCCTTTTCTCCTGCCATTCTGCAGTGATGGATGTAGGACAAAACTCTCCCTCTGCAGAAGAGATTTTGGAAAGCCTCATGCCAACTTTGTCAGCATTTCTGACTTGTGGCTGCAAAATTAATGGTAAGAAAGGAGCCTATAGCACTTTGTGCTGTTTTGGGAGCATGTCTCAGCCTCAAAGCAGGTTTAGTCTAGACACTGGGTGGATTGCAGACCTCCAGGGAGTGTTACCTGCTCTAGAAATCAGTGATAAGGGCAGTGATTGTGGCACATTTTGCTATGGAGATGGCAGTGAACTACAACTGCTCACAAGAGAAGTAATGCCTATTTAACAGCAGAGACACAAAACTGGGCTCCTGTACTCCTTTCTGTGCATGCAAAGTCAAATATGTGGGCTCAGTCAGATGATTTACTTACCCAAACTCTCATGGAATATGGCAATATGGAAGTGGAAATTTTTTTCTGGATTTTCTGCCATTTGAAGTGGAAACAGTATTTTCTGCATTACCCATTCAACCAGCACACAGTGCTGCTCTGGATTCTTACAGAGGTAAGACCGAGTCCGGAGTTATTTTTTTTTTTAAGTTGCTGGTTAAACCAATCCTATGTGTAGAATAATCGTCTTTTTTGAGGCCTGTATGAAGAGATCTCTGAGGTACAGTCTGAAGCAGAAGGAACTCAAATGCAGGTGAGAAGAGAGATGAGACAGCAGTATCTCTATGCCCAGATGTACAGAGACACAGGTGCAAGATGCTTTAGGTAAGCAGAAAAAAAGTTATGCTGATTATTTGAAGAAAAATTGTGGGTCTGTGACTCATTTTCCATGCTTGTCTTAAAAAAAGAACCATGAAACACCGCAGGAGATGTCCAGGCTGTAAGAATTTTTGTGTCCTCGTAGATCAGGCAGAGCCTGGTAGGAGATAATGTATGACCCCCCATCCACAGGCAGGTGGATGATTTACCACACCTCAGTGCCTGTGTAAATATGAGCAGCAGGACACTGAGCCTCACAGGCCTCCTTTAGCCCAGCCACGACTGAAATGCAGTGAGCTGAGCTAAAAGAGGGACATCAAGCAAGGCCAGGCACAAATGCTGGGATTGTGGCACTGTCTGTGCAGGGCAGGGCTGAGGGGTGGCTGCCAGACCACCTGTGCCCAGTGTCCACACTCTGGGGGTGCTCAGAAGCAGGGGTGACACTAAAATGAACAGATTCTTCATGAAGTTTATTTGAATTTCACTCACAGCTTATTTCAGTCTGATGACTCTTAGTTGTTTCACTTGCCAATGGATTATGTTAATTTTTTCCCTTTTTCCCTATGTATGATTAGTCCACTTTTACATGAAGACATGAGCCAATCATCCAGGCAGATGTGAGCTGGAAACTGTCAAACCCTGCTATGACTTCTTTATTCTGATTGCATCCTGCTTCTATATCATGACCTGCTTCAAAATTCAATCTGAATGCACAAAAGAGCTGCAGTAATAGATATGTGTAGATGGAAGTTTCCAGTCATCCTCTGTGACACAAATCCATATTTTTCCTTGCTAGGTTGGATACGAACACTCAAATAACAATCAAGCTTACAGAAAACAAGAAATCTTTAAGCCTAGAGTCATCAAACCAAACTACTTTTGGCCTTTCTCGGAGATATTTCTGTTAATAATTTACTACTTCTAAAACTGAACATGCTCAAAACCTAGCTCCTGAATTTTTCATGAAGTCCTTTCCTCTCCATACCTGTCTTAATTTCAGAAATAAAATCAGACTCCTTCCTGCCAATCTCAGCTTTCACTTTGACTTGATATCCTCTCATGACTCACACTTCCAGCCTGTGATTAAATCCTGATGCCACCTTCTAGAAAACTTCAAAACTGACCTTTTTGCTCTGCCTACACTGCCAAGCCCTCCTCTGAGATCTAACTGGATTTTAACAATTAAAGTGACTTCATCTCTGCTTTTGACACCTCCAAACTTTCTAATCTCCCGAAGCCCTTGCACCAAATATCATCCTATAAGTCCTTGACCTGGCTATGTCCACATGGCCCCTTGCTTGGATCTCATTCCCAGATTTCTAGATCCAGCAGTAAAGCTCAGCCCAGGCTGAATTCCCACCTCAGGACCCATCTTTTCCTGTGCCAGCTGAAAGCTGCTGCTGCTGTCATACAGTAACAACCACAGAAACCTGGTGCTTGCTGCAGAGGTGGCAAATTGTGCTCACTGCCACCTCTGGGCTACAGCCTGTGTGCAAAACTACTCCCTTATTACTCTGTTATTATTTTTCCTACTCCTCCTCCATGCTCACCTTTTTTTTTACATATACCATATACATCTTTATAGCATACAACTCAGATATATATATTTATATGTGTGTGTATATATCTGTATCTATATTTATATAGGTATAGATATAAAATGCTAGACTATAAGCACTCAGGGACAAAGACTTTAAGCTCTTAGGGACCACAATACTCATGTTCCTAAGAGCTCAGCAGAACTATTTGTATGGCACTTGGAACTACACAGACCTATTTTCCTCAGATGTGAGGACAGAACTGCTGGAGATTCAGAAACAATTAAATTAAATTAAAACCCTAACACTAAATAAACTAAAAATATCTTTATTTATGTATCTCAAATCTCAGATCTGGTGGGGCAAGGAAGTGAGCACTGCACCAGTTTTCCACATGGGGACACTGAGACAATTTTAGGGAGGAATTCACCTGTCCTGGGAAGAGAAGTAAGGAGTTCTCACTAAGCAGAAATGGATTAATAACCTACCAAAAAGAACTGAGAGGGGAAGGTGACTTCCAGAAGATAGAGAAAAACATTTTAATTATAAGTTTTCAAAATCCCCATGCTGGCTCACTGAGGTACCAGCTCCTTACAGGAATAACTCTTACACTAAACCAAAGGTAAAGCCTGAGGATTTATAGGACATGCAGGAAGGGTGTAGAGGGGATAAAAGAAAACCCAGCCACAAGGAAAAGTAAATTGAAATAAAAATAATGCTGTTTAAAGGAGAATTCTCTGAGAAAAGACTTAAAGTAAGAGCCTAGAAATCCTTTCTTTCCCATCCCTGCATTTTGAGGGAATGGAAACCTCAAATATCAGCACAATAGAGTGCACAGAGGATGAAAACCTTCTGCCTAAATAAAACTGCAAATATGACACTGTGGGAAAGAGAAGAAAAGAAACACTGAGTTCAGCTAGACAGAGTGAAAAAATTAAATCCTCTCCATGCCCAAGACTGTGAGCTATGCCTTGGGCTCCACCTGTCAAGTGCTGCAAAGCATTCCTGCAAACCCCTCTCCTTTCCACTGACAACCCGGGTGGCAAAAGCTTTTTCCTCACCCAAACCCTGCAACTGTGCTCCAGCCTGGAGAGCTGCTGGGAAAATGAGCAATGAGCAGGTGTCAAATTCTGTCCTTTTATCTCTGGCTTTTAAAAGACAGACACAATTATGTGCAAATCAGCCTAGTGAGGCAGCTGATTAAGTCCCTTTTCTAAGAACTATTTTCACAAGGCTCTGTGCACAGGCCAGCCAGGGCTATCAGCTCATCTACAGACACAGTATGGTGGCTGTCCACCTTGTAGAGACCCATAGACATAGAAAAAGAGATGAGAAATTATTAATTCCTCACCCTTCATGGCAGGCAAAGAGCGCTGCATTGTCTGACAAGGCCCCTCTGGCAAAACCTTGGCATGGTTTATGCATTTTGGGATTGTGTGGGTACGTTTGATACACATCAGTAGAATGCCCAGGAAATGAAATGAGGTTGTAAAGTATAGAAAGTTGACAAAGTTGAAAAAACTGAAGCTGAAAGTCTTCAAAATTCAATGTATGTAAAGATTTTATGGCTGCCTTAGTTTACCTCTGAAGTCATGTATCATTCTGTGAATTTACCTGTGAAGTGTAAAGAGCTGCGTTGTGTTTCCACCCACAAAACAGGAACAGAAAATCCTCCCAAGCCCTATCACCTGCTGGGACCAGACTTTTAACTTTATAAAAATCCAAGGATATACATTACCCAGGGGTCTGGCAAATGGTTTTAACTTAGCTGTGTAGGAAAATAGAGTTGGGGGGTTTTTAAATGAAAAAAAAAAAAAAAAGAAGGATAAAAGAAAAATACCTTTTGATGGTTTTAACTGATCTAAGAAAGAAAGTTACCCATATCATACTAAAAGGAAATTTTCCTTGCAGTCTCAAAAGAAAGCCTGAGTGTGTACATCCAGGGATCCCGGTTGCCACCCCAGCCCCAGAAGTTGTGCCAAAGCCATAGCCCTGGGAGCGCAGAAGTAAATAAAGCCTCCTGATGCCATCTACATCAGTGCTGCTGTTTGCATAAGCACAGCTCCAAACTGTGCATGTGGGATATGCCCCTCAGTGCTAACTTATCATCCTTCCATCCAAACCAAGAGAGGCTTTATATGCATCCTCATTATGCAAAGAGGAGAGGAGAGAGGATCATTTTGTCCTGAACCGTTCTAAACAAAAGAAGTAGAAGTTTTTGGTGCCAGGGAATTTTTTTTCCAGAGTTTTTCAGGTCTCTAGCAACAGTTTAGGCTATGCTTTTCCAAAAATATCTTTGAAGTAAGAGAGTGGAGAGAAGCTCATGAGTTGCTTGGAAAGTACATAAAGCAAACAGTGACATAGAATGGAAACTGTTCCCAAGAGCATTTGTGATTTCAGCAAGTACACGGCACTGGGAGTTAACCACTCTATTATGTGGGCTGTCTTTTCCAGCATTAATTTGTGAAAGAGTCCATCTTTTACGCACTTGCAATCCAAACAAAAGAACAAATTAAGAGAACGAAGCACAGAAACCATGCTGGGCAATAGAGCGCCGCAGACAAACGCTGCCAGCAATCTATATTCACATTGTATTGCATGAACTGACCCAGAATTAACTATGGCTGCCCTCTCCTGGAAAACTCTCTGGAACAAATGAAGTTCTCTCATCCATTTCCATTAATGGCATTAGCATGCTTGGTGGCAAGACCACAGCAGAACAACTGGATAAACAGCTACAAGGAAGCAGCAACAAGCAACAATAGAACGGAACTATTTTTCCACAGAGGTCTTGAATAGATGTTCCAGTCCCCCCTGTAAACCAGGGATACAACTGAGCTCACCCAGAGAATGCAAACTGAGGTTCCTGGCTTTAAGGTTTAAAATGCATGTCAAATGTCAGGATGGGAGTAGGAAGAAAACAACTTGCAGTCAATTCCTAGAAGTTCCTCACATTCAGATAACTGAGACCTTTAGGCAACTTCATTGGAAAACTCAGTCCTCCTGAGTTCACTGATCAAACACAACATGAACCTTTGAGCTCCATGGGACTGAGAGCTGGCACCAGGCTCAGCAGATCATCCTGCTGGTGTGTCTTTGTGCACATCTAGAGAGCTCTTTCTTCACTCTCCAAATAAAGATGGAATTCCCAGAATAAATGAGGATGGGCAAAGATATTACTTTGAGTCAGCAAAATGTCCTGACCCATATTCCTAATGTTATTGCTAGAATGCAGGAAGGGTGCAGGTGGTTTCAGCCTCCTGTCCACAGCTACATAATCACCTATTAGGAAACCATTCCTAGACCTTTTCTCTGAAGGCATTTTTTGGTTGTGCCCACTCAGTAAGAATCTCTTAAAATCCTTTCTTGAGAAATAGCAGAATAAGATGGTAATTTTGGAAGATCACTGGCCAAATCCAAGTTATTACTTCTTCCATAAAGATATTACTGAGTCATATCTAGTGATAAGAGCACACAATTACATGCTAATATGGTAGAAACACAATATGAAATTTCATTAGGTTTAATTATCAAACTGGTAAATAGAGTATCCCTGATCAAAACAAACAAAAGATCAGAAGTAAAGAATTAATCACCTTCACGAGAGGTTTGACTTCAAAAGGGTTCTAAAAATTGCCTCAATCTTAAACATCCATCAGAGTAGAAAAATCTGTTAAATGAAGCATTTCATTCTAAACTACGAAATTCAGTTCAAGCATTTTAGAAGCTCAGTAGTAAATATCTACAAATGTAGGTTTCTGCTGAATTTTATTCATTGTTTTCCTCTTTATCCACGTTGTTCCTGACCATTTCTTAATGTCTCTTGCATTTGCCTCTGAGAGCATTTACAGTGCATCAGGACCTACATGAAAACAGGCAAAATCTGTGTCCTTAAATAATCACTTTGTCAAGTGATGACCAGAGAAATCTCCCTGTATGCAACGAGCCCTTGCAGATGCTGCATTCAATCTGCCTCGATGAAAAGGAGCTGTAATAGGAGGCAGATGTTCCCCACAAGCTTGCCAGCTGTTGAAGCGATATCCAGATGTTGTGCACACTGAACTCCAAACACACAACCTTTCAGGAAAAAGGGAACTCATTCCCTGTCTTAAAAATGCTGAACCAAGACCTTTATCACCATAAAATGCATTAAAGTAACACTGCTCCTGCATGTCCTTCACAAGTACAGGATAACAAACCCAGAAAACAAAGCACTGAAAAATTACAGAAAAATGGAGAATTGTGTTTGATAGGAAGGATCAATTCCAGTTGTCTTTAATTATATGAATGATATAAAACTCAACTAAAGGATCTACCCTCTTGTTTTCCCAATTTTATTTGTAGCTGGGCTCCATTTTTACCTTCCAGAGCACGGCAGCCTCAAGGAAAAAATGCATTGTATGAGCAGAGATTTATTTCCTCTGACATTTTTCTTTGAGATCTAATATAAATAAATATCACTACCTTCTCTCTATGAAGGACTAATAAAATTGTTAATTGCTTGAAAATCAGGCAAGGTTGAGCTACTCTTAAACTAATCTAAGTATTTCTCTAAGAAAAGAAACCAGTTTCTGCCACAATGTGCCAACATTTGTTATTAACACCAGTCTGAAAATCAACTTTTCTTGAAGGCGTGGCACTAACTGGAACTGAATATTCTCTCATATCAAAGAACAACTACCAGTAAGGATCAGCAGGAGGTCTGTTGGTATTTAAAAGTTTTATTTAATTTTTAACATCTCAAAGTCATTCAGCAGAATGGATTGCTGTCTTTACCATCCCAAAGCACCTCATTAAACGAGTGAGTTAATCAAGTATATTCTGCTAATGAGAAAACATGATTAAAAAAGTTCAGAGAAGTGGGAATGAGGAACAAAATTCACAAGAAGAAAACATCCTTTCAACCTAGAAACATGCCTGTGGTTCATAAAATGTAAGCTCCAGTTTGGTTAACAAAATATAAGCGGTAATTATGTCTTCTGTGAGTAAATAGTAATTAACCTGGTCAAAAATACATGGGGATACTTTCTGATAGGAGTCCATGGGGATCATTTCTGTCCTGCCCATGGTTTGATGGGCAAGAAAGGAAGAGTCTCCCATCTTTATGACAAGATTCTATAAATAATAGACATGACTGTACACCCTGTATGGCTTTGGCATTTGGGCCATTTGCATTTATTGAAATTTGGCATTAGGACCTTGCTGAACTCATGATAGATATAATTACCCATGTATGCATTTGCTAGGCTTATAGGGAAATACATGTAATCATTAATTCCAGTATCAGGTTCATTTTTAAGATAGCTAATTGATTAACTATTAATTAATAGTTAATAATTGATCATAGTTAGGAGCTCTCTATACATAACGTGCACATTTAACCATGGCAACTTCCTTTGCCCTTTGACCACACATTTGAGAGTCACTTCACATTTCAGATCTTGGGAGTTTTCATACATTCCTTGCTGATCCTTGTCCACAGCTCACTAAATATAGAATTTTCTTCTGAATTATGCCTGTCTAGAGAGACTCCTTCCTATGCCAGTAACAGCTTTTCTATGCCTAAAAGTACAAAGTCTGGCAATATCTGGAATATTGCTACTTGATACCAAGATGGAAAAAGGGCTTCATTTGCTCAGTCAGCCTTTCCCCTGCAAAGACAGGAGTATTTTATGCACATATTTACTCATGCATTGTGGATTCATGGACTCACAATAACCCCAGCAATATATCTAAATATTTGAAAGCAACCATGGCAGAATCACTTTGGAAAATCCTTCTGAGAACGGCGTGACATTCATTTTCTTGCAGTCTGCTGAAATATTTACACAAATCTTTGTTCTGTGATGAGATTTGCCTGTTAATGACACTGAGCAGCAATCTACCTTGCCTAGACTTATCATAATGGTCCTAAATACTTGAATCCTGTAATGAGAATATGCATTGTCTGGAATTTTGGACTGTAATGTTCTCTTGGATCATTTGCAATGTGGCTCTTTATTGCTTGGCCATGGCACAAAATGCCATCAAAGCCAGCAAACACCATTTCCCTGACTGCTCACTCACCAAGTCCTGGGTAGAACAAAAATATGACACAGGTTCTACTGAGAGCCCTGGAAAACCACCTGCCATCTTTGGCTCTGGCAGCTGAGCAATTTGTCCTGGGCAGCCACAGCCAAAGTTTATGTGCAGGTTGTTACATTAATAAGCAGAGCCAGTATTATGATTACAGCTTTTCCAGCCTCTCTGCTGCCTTGCAGAAAGAGACCTGGAGCAAAGAAGGTAACAGTGATTATATGAAGTGTGTCCTAATACTTCTGAAAGAGCTCTTATTCAGAAAGATCACTCAGGTTAGGGGGAGATAAAAATTCCTTTCTTCTCCAAAGACTGAAAATTTGTTTACTTGTCTGATTGCTTTCTCTTACATTTCTCTCCTTTATCTTCACTGCATTGCTGCCATGGGTCTGTAAAATTGGGAGCACCCATAGGATGCCCCAGGAATGAATGAATCCCTACTGAAAGTTGGTATCACATATGTAACACACCAACAAGCAGGATCACTACACAAGACTGTCAATGGGCTCAAAGAAAAAGACTCAAAAGTGGCAAAACAGCCTGGCTTTATGTCCTGGCCCATTGCTCTGGTCGTATGACCCTGTCTTTGGATCCTGGCCCTGACTGCCTATGCTTCACTGCAAAACAAACAAAAAAAGTTACAGTTGCTACTCAAAATCCTAGAATCATTTTGGTCCATAATGCTGTGTCCCCATCCCCATCCATGACCATGGCCTTGGTTTTCCTCACATTCTGTCCTGCCACCAAGGTTGGTCTCAAACGCTCTTTCCTCTCCAGCTTCTCCTAAAACACCCATTGTCAAATTCAGCCCTTCAGAAAGGCACATTTCTCAAATGAAGAATCACAATTCAGCTATCATATAACTGATGTCATCACAGCAATGCAAAGAAGAGACCTCTTATTCTGCATATTTTGTCTCAATTTTTTTTTTCATAATGAAAACAATCAATCTTATTAGTTCTTTAGGGAGCAAGGCAGAGAACAGGCACAGCACTGCTCTCCCCAGCAGGTAGAAATGGAGAAAATTCAGAGCTCTGGTGCTTCTTGGATCTACTGGAAAAAGCTACAAATGCCTTTTGCAGCACACAAAGAGAGCAAACTCTCTTCTCTGTAAATTCTTCCCAGTCCCACTGAAGGAATTTGATAAAGCAAAGGAGGAGAAACAGACAAATTTGAGATTGAAAAGACAGGTAATCTCCAACTGTAAGAAGACTGTGATTGCTCCAGGTACAGTAATTATTCTAAATTATCCAGTCTAGTTTCAACATAATAATGATGAGACTCCCACCATATCCTATAGGAAATACCTCCACAGTTCAATAGGTTTTACTGTCAAGGCTCCTTCAGTCTTAGTCAAAATGTTCCCATCCTAATTTTAGCCCATTACTCTTAGTTATAGCCTATATTCTGGCCTCAAAGTAATTCCACTCTCACATGGTGTTGGTATTCCAATATTTCTATCCTCCTCTACCCTCTGGCAAAGGAAGACATTAGAAAAATACACTAGAATAAATTAAAATTGTCACAAAAGCCAATGAATGCCAGATAATTTTAAGATAAATACAATTAGAGCAGTTAAAAATGGATGAGGACTATTAGATTACCAAACGCATCCCTGAATACAGGATACCTTAAATTAATCCAATATTAAATGTGATCTAAGGCAAAAGGTCAAGAAGAATCTTGCATATCTTCTTTGATTTAGAATTTCCTGGCCTTTATACAATATCTCAAAATGCTATACAGCAGCACCTGAAGGTGCATTAATTCATTTCTCAGCAATCCACTTAATTTCTTTTTAAAAAATGATGCACTTTGTCTTACAGCAAACTTATCTCCAGTGGGAAGACCCTGGGAAGGACTTAAGTTTCCTGTTGAGCCTGTGCTTTCTCCAAGCTGAGAGCAGAGGGAAATATTGCTGTGCCTGCCTGCAGTCAGGTACAACTGCTGATCCAACCTCATTTCAGCTGCAGTTTCAACAAACACACATGGGAATGCAGTGCTGGAAGAATATTTGATTGTGTTTGTTTATCAACAGTGTTGATGCCAAGCAGCTCTGCCTGGCAAAAAAAAAAAAATCTAAAAAAAAAAGAAAAAGGATGAAATTTGATTTTTAATAATTCCACAACTCTAGGATAGGAACTGTGCTACAAGAAATACCATTCCAGGACATCAGAAGACAGATGGTCTAAATGAAACAGCAATACATCAAAATCTCAAACCTGTAAGTTTTGTGAAAGTTATTTTAAAGGGAATATAAACTAAAATACAGATTCACAAAGTCAGACCATGTAGCATGACTGTGATCACTAGCAGTCTCACTTCAGTTTGGAGTGTTTTTGTTTGTTTTTTTCTTTGTAGTTTTACCTGGACTAGCTCAAGATACAGAGAATTTCACTTTTTTCCAACATAAGACCCTCAGGGAAGAACAGTAAGTTATTCCTAAACTTTTTAAACCAATAAATCACAGTCAATTTCCAAAATATCTAGCAGGCCTCAGTGTGTTACAGTCTGCATTTATTTTTAAACATTTTTCTGAAGGGCTGAAAACTTGCTTTGAAAACGTCAGAACATCTCAGTCCAGAATGAACTCTGTTCCTTTGAATGACACTGATTCAGAAAACCAGACTCAAGAAAGCATTTTCTTGTAACAAAACTCTTCATTTTGGGGTCAATTAAAAATAGATTCAAGAGCAAATAAGGCTCCTTAGCAACTCAAACAAAGCAGGAAAAACCAGAGTCATTGCTAACCACCGAGGGAAAACC
This sequence comes from Drymodes brunneopygia, assembly GCA_013400955.1. NCBI lineage: Eukaryota > Metazoa > Chordata > Aves > Passeriformes > Petroicidae > Drymodes > Drymodes brunneopygia. Next base: position 198,650 of record VZTZ01021404.1, on the reverse strand, counting down.
AAAGTGTCTCATCTCTTTGCTAAATTACCTCCCTTTATTTCATTAGCAGCCTCTTCAGGCCTGTTGCATGAGGGACATTTGCTGCCATGTGTAATGTTTTCAGTAAGGATGTTTTTATTCTGCTAACCAGGCAGGGAAGGAAAGGCTGGGTTCAGGTGTCCCCATGTTCTCATTGAGGTGACTCCACCCTTTGCTCTCCTGAGACCCCACCTTGAGCTCAGGGGCTCCCAGCACAGGAAGGACCTCGAGCTCTTGGAATGAGCCACCAAGGAGATGGAGGGAGGGATGGAGCACCTCTGCTATGAGGAGAGGCTGAAAAAACTGGGATTGTTCAGCCTGGAAAAGAGAAGGCTTTGGGGTGACCTAATTGTGGCCTTCCACCTGAAAAGACCTTACAAGAAAAATGGAGACTTTTCCCAAGGACATGGAGTGACAGGACAAGGGGGGATGGCTTCAAACTGAAGAAGAGTAGGTTTAGATTAGATGTAGGAAGAAATTCTTTACTGTGAGGGTGGTGAGGCCCTGGCACAGGTGTTCCATAAAAACTGTGGCTGCCCCATCCCTGGGAGTGTCCAAGGCCAGGGATGGAGCTCTGAGCAGCCTGGGATAGTGGAAGGTGTCCCTGCCAATGTCAGGGGATTGGAAGGAGGTGATCTTTAAGGTCCCTTCCAATCCAAACCATTCTGTGATTCTCTGTTTTGCTTTGTGCTTCTTTGGCATCTCATTTAAGAGGTCACTGCTTTGCTGTTTTGGTTTTCAGGCACTATGAACAACGAGCACTTGAATAACAATACTCTGGATTTTAAGGAAGAAGTGGTGTATACAGCAACAATTATGACACCTTCTACTTGGAAACTGCGGGGAAAGAGATCTGATAGATTATGAATAAATGAAAAAAGCTTTTATTCATGATGCTAAAAGCCTGCAGAGTCCAGAATTTCTTTTTTTAAAAAGTCCTTTTTTCTCAAGATATGTCTGGCAGACTGTAGCTGGAACCATATGCCCCAAACACTATTTTGGATGCTCACCAACCTTTGGAAAGTCAAAGGGATCAATTAAGATTTTTAGAATTTTAATCCAGGCCCAATTAGTTTTGCAACAAACTCTTAAACTAGGTCTGAGTGGCCTAATTTGGACATCAATTACAACTCTTTTGATACAGATTTTGCAATTAGCCTCCTGAGTCACGGGCTGTGTTTAAGAAGTTGCACTCACTGTTGCCACACACTGCAGGAAAACATACTCCTTTTTTTTGTTATTAATTACTAGTTAAGTGATTGCTATTTCATATCAAAGTGAGAATTTAAAAGTCTCAAATATGTGTATGACCTCACAGATTTTGGAGAGAATACCTGGTAAAACCAGGTGAGAATGGCAAAGAGACCACAAAGCACTGGGAAGAATCCAGCCACAACTCTGGTTCATGACAATATATTTTAGAATCTCACAAATATTCATTTCCTCTCCTGCTGGAAAACCAGGTTGAATCAGGTTGAGGGTGCTTTTTAATATTTACATTAATGACATGTGAAGAAAGGCCAAAAAAAAAAAAAGCCCTGCTAGTACACTTCAGCTCTGCCATTCTATATATCACAGTGACTTCTCTCTGTGAGAAGGAGCATTTTCCTTGCATTTCTTCCTAATCTTTCTTAAGAGAGAAAGATGACTAAGCCACTGCCAGCAGACCAAAGCAGAGCTGTGCTGCTGATGTTTGCATCTTCCTTGTGCAGCATGCACCAGCCTCCCTCCATTATTGTGTTGCACACAGGCTGAGATTTTGATGAGCAGAGTGAATCCACTGAGCCCTGGAAACGACAGCAACATTTTCCATCAGCTGCTGGATAAAGGAAAGGTGACTTTGCCTTGGTGTCCTTCTGCAGCAATTTTTATCATTAAATGTTAGACCACAAGGACTGATAAGGCAGATGGCTCACACCTTTCTCCTGTCTTTTTACCTGTTTTCCAGGGGATGGTTCCCTTTTCATCCTCCTCCTCGGCAAAATAACTGAGTTCTGCCTGTGCCTCAGGATTCAAGTAATTTTTAGATGCTACATCAAGGCACTTACACTAAGTAGCTCATCAATAAAGGATTTAATAACTGGTATGAAAAAGGTACCTAAGTATCACTCCAGACTCAGAAGGCCAGATTTTGTTTGGTTTTTTATCATCGTAGCAGAAAAGTATCATCTGCTATAATAACAATAATAATAATAATAATAATAATAATTATTATTATTATTATTATTATTATCAAGCACAGCTATTAACATAAAACTAAATTATCTCCTTTTCCTGACTAACCTATGGCTTCCTTTTCTCCAGCATTTTATCTGTCAGCACAGAAAGACCACACACACTTCACAATCCGTTTTTAACTGATACGTTCAATTTTTTACACTTTATTTTAAGGATCAAATTAATTTTGAGCCATGTCAAGTTGAAAGCTCAACAAAAGTCATAAGCCAAGCTGCACAGGGTCTGACCATCACACAATGGGGAGAACTCAGGGAAACATGCTGCAAAAATGTGCCCCTTTTCCCCAAAAGAGGCCTGGACAGTGTTGTTGCAGGCTTTACATGGAAGACATGAAGCCAAGAAGCTGCAACTGTTTTTAGAGAATCACAGAATATCCTGAGTTGGAAGAGACCCACAAGGATTATAGAGTCCAGCCGCTGGCCCTGAACAGGACAGCCCCAAGAACCACCAAGAATCTACAATTAAAATTATGGTGGTTTTCAAGGGAGCAACAGAGTTAAGGAGTGGTAGAAACCCTTTGGTTTACCTCAGCTTCAAGCTGGATAAAGCAAGCTTTCCCTCCTTCCTAATCTGTTTTGTAATGAAGTTTGCACAGAGCAGAGAAGTATTTAATCCTGCCCCAGCAGCCACTGTGCTGGACTGGCACAGGAAATGCACATCAGTGGCCAAGGGGAGGATCAGATCACAGCCCCCAGGTGCCTGGGGGTTTATCCCTGGATAAGCACCCCAATTCCCATCGCCAGATAAATGTCCCATCCCTATCCATTCAACAAGATGTTGGAAGGGAGGTGCTCCTGACACGAATGTCATGGCTAAGGCAATATTCCTCCCCACCACAGTGTTAGATAAAGGGCAATTTTCCCATTTCTCCCATTGCTTCCAACATTTGCCATGAACACTAATCCTGAGGGTGGAACATCCTAGTTGTTAGGGCTCTCAAATGCTGACTACCCTGCTCATTTTGACTAATAAAAATAAAAGCAAGCAGCACACTGAATGTATCCAGCTATTCTATATTGCTCACAAATTCTCCTGTATTAACATCTCATCTACAGTGCAATGATCTACAATTTTACAGCTTTCCAGCAGCAAAATAAGACACTATTTGGAACATTCTGTAGGGTTATTTCACATCAAAATAACAGTACATTTGCAAATGGTTTTTCAATCCCTGGATAAGTTTTATCCATCTGCCCCTGAAACCAATCTAAGTCTTCAATTTTTTTTTTAGCTGATCCTCACCTATACAGCAGTATAACAAACTCCAGTCTTCTACTTGCAAAATGAGACTGTGATGAGGTACAAAGTTACAAAGGTACAAAGGAGATTTCAACACCGTGGCATATGTAAAGAACAGAGAGGGAAAAAATCCCATTACTTCTCATATTAAGCTTTTCTGCTCTTTCTCTTAAAATATCCCCTGATGTGTCTCTGGAGTTGCAGGGAGAAACTCAAGAATGGGCTGTACAACTCAATTACCAGGATCTGAAGGAAACTCATGTCCTTGGACAGCATCTCTGAGGTTTCACCATGAACGCTGCCTGATCTAATTAGGAAACACTCAGCGTCTTTGTGGCAATTACTAAAGAAAATAATTACAACATGATATGACCACTGTCTTCTTTCAGCTGGAAAAGCAGCAGAAAATGACAGGAAATGGAAGTTGGACAGGAGTTAATAAAACAGACTTGGGCAAGAGAACAGAGAAGAGATGATTCCATGAGAAGGTACCGGTTTTTTTGGCTGGAAAACAAAAAAAAAAGTAGCACATGGCAAGCTAAGTACCAAGAGCAAAAGAGTCCATTTAGCCATAAATGAGCCAAAGACTCAACATAATAAAACAGGTGATGCTTGCAGACAGCTGCCTATCACAGCTTATTACAGCAAAAGAGCCTTTATGGTGCCACAGTTCAGTTCATGGCTGCCCTCCTGTCACATGCTTGTCCTCAAGACATACCAGGTGACAATGCATTGACAATCCTACACCCATTCATGGCATGAATTAAATTTCTTCCAACACAGAAACCAATCTGAATAATTGAAAATACTCTGAAGTCCCCACAGGAGTTAATCTGGTGGTTACAACGGAGAGCTGGAAGCAAAACGCTCTGAAGTGCAACCCCAAACTTAATTACTGGTCTGCTGCAAGAATTTTATCAAGTGAACTTAACTGTCCTGCCTCAGTTTACTTATAATAATAATTTACAATATTAACAGGTGGCTCTGGAGTAATCAAAATATGGCAGACACTTTCCAAAACAATGCAGGCGATCAGCGCGGCGCTCGCACAACGCAGAGACGCGAGACTTAATTAATGTTTATAAAGAGCCTGAAGAACCTGAGAGAGCTGGCGCCGAGGGAATACAGAGTATCATTACACTTATTTTGCAAAGAGGCATGAATATGTGATTATAATTTTATTACCCACGCAGATTTATAAGGAGGGTTTGAGCACAAAAGAAATTGAACTTTTTGACGCTTTCTCTGCAGTGCAGGTTCATTATCAGAGCCGCGTATCAAATGCAAAATGTAAATTTAACAACTCACTCCTAAGATCATCTGTTAAATCATACCCAAACCCTCACTATCTTCAAGCAATGTATAAGCAAAACACTGTGTGACAAGAGTGTTTTAAAAGTCAGGATTGTTATGTGGTTACAGCATGACACAATCTCAATACTTTCAGAGCATTCATTTACTGTAGCAGCTGTATTTTCCCCTATATTTTGATTATCTTGACATTTTCTAATCATGAGAGTTATAAAATTTAAAATTATATGGCAGGCTTGATAGGCTGCAGATTCACCACCTCAAGTGAAGTTACTTTTTTTATTAAATGTTAAATTGCTTTTCTGCAGAAGGAGAGTTGTATTTTGGTTAATTTCTACTTTTTGAATGCTACTACAAATTTCTTCTGATAATACAGTGGTCTGAGTGACAGCAGAGAGATTTTTCTTTTCAATAATCCTTGATAAATATTGACCAAAGATGCCAGTTCTGTCTTTCACCACAGAAATGAATTCCTTTTGGCACAGTAACAGCAGGGTTGTTTTTTTTTTAGTATGGTTCCTAGTATGACTCAAAAGTTTCTAATCTGATCTAAGAATTTGCACAGATTTCTCCTTCCTCAGCAGCTCTATCATTTTCAGGCATTTTAGGCAGGGTCTGAAATTTGGCTGGGGAGGTACAGCTGCCTTCATGTAAAGCACAACGCTTTTCCTTCTTAACCCAAATTCCTTTGAATGATACTGTCTGTGAAATACTGCCCTCTGTATTTGTAATCAAGCCTTTTTAACCAGATGCCCTTTATGTTCCCTTTACTGAGCAGTCCCATTTCCAGTACCAGGTTTCCATGCCCAGCCCAATCTCTAACAGATCGACTTAGAGGCAGCTCTACAACTTCTTTGCTTTCAGGTAGATTTATGGCACAACTGAAAGCCATTCATTAGCAGGACCAGACCACCTATCTCCTACCCTCTGTTCCTTTTCAGAAATTATTTCCCCAGTAATAATGGTCTATCACATGGTTTCAGTTAAGGATTTAAACTTTTGGTTTAACTTTTGAAGAGAGAACACTATCAAGCCTCACTTCTTTACAGGTACCATTTGAAATATTCTCTTTATTTTTTCATATTTGTTTTACTGCTTAATAAACAGACATAAAGGATTAAAAAAAAAAAGAAAAAAAAACAAACCAGAAACATTACTGCATATCCTGGCAAAGAAACACTCCAATGTAGGACTGCAGTCCTCTGTCCCACATCTACAGCTCACACATTGGACAATGGTGTATAAGACTTACCTGTTTTGACAGATGCAATGTAAAGGTGAAAACATTTTCCAAGAAAGATGGATTTCTAGCTTTTCAAACTATAAATGAGTTGTTTGTTTTGAATCCCCCATACCTCACAGGGAGGAATGTGACCACTATCAGCTCTAGAAGCATGACATGAATTTGGATTTGAAGCTCAGCTCTCAAAAGGGGATGTTTGTGTACGATGAAGTCTTACTCTCTCTGCTAAAACAGCAAATAAAGTAGGTGCAGACATCAGGTGGATAACCAGAAATGAGATCTTCAACCATTTCTCAGAAGACAACTCTTAGCAAATCTGCACTGAATACCAACAGAGAGCTTAAGCTGAGATTAACAAACTGATTTCAATGCTGAGAGTCACGCCGGGCCTTGCAGCAAACACATCTGAAATATTATTCCTTACTCATTTTTTTCAAGAGATCACAGGTTTAGTCAGGCTGACCTACAGCCCCTCCAGAAAGTCAAAGTACTGAGAAGTCTATTACTTTTACTCATTTGTATCTCTCCCCAAGGATCATCTCAGAAAAAAGAGGTCGCACGGCAAAGTCTGCCTTGTTTGCAGAACTCATTCTTCCTGCATACATTTACAGTGACCGAGCTCTTTGTTTAGACACAGAGTTTCTCTCAAAATGCAGCTATCTCAGAAGGCAAACAGCAAGGCAGAAAGGAAAAACAGATTATCAATGCTGTCTCTGCAGCAGAGCCGAATGAATTCCCTAAAATACTTAACCCATGGATAAAAGTTCTGATGGAAACATCATTACCCAAGACCTTCAGAGAGGCCAACGTGTGATGACCAAATGGTTACAGACAGAAGGAGCTCAAAGTTAGATTGCCTTTGAAGTAATCAGATCACATCACTCTGTACTGTAATAAAAATACAATGCCTTGGAGAAATAAAGGAAGAAAAGGACTACTTTTCATTCTTTTTTGGTAGATCCTGTGGTGTCCTAGTAACAGAACCACATCCCTTAAACTAACTGTAAAGCTTATGGTGCTGAAGCCTCTCAAAGCCACTGCAACTACACATGTTTTATAGCATAGCAGAAATAACCTCATTTTACATTCTGTAAGGAGAGGAAGGTGGTTTAGAAATACATCCATTTATGTACTCATTTCTATTCTTGGCAATTTAAAAAGATCTACACAGTCAAAAGAGGATGGTGGGTAATAGAAGAAATATCCTCTTCTACATATGAACAACCAGCCACATAAAGCATAAAAATGTAGATTGGGCACCAACTCCTGGTTATTTGGATTCTTAGGTCTTAATATTCCAGCTGCAATGCTTCATGCTGACTTTGGATATACATAGATGTGTCCTCTCCTAAATTTTAAAAGAAGCCTTCAAAATATTTTGCTGTGTAATAGCAGCAGGATATGTGCATTTCATAGCCCGGATCTCCAACCAGATTGAAAAAGTTTTATGAAGAAAGGAGGTATCATTAGCTCTACTAAATAATGAGAAACAGAGGCACAGAGGGGGGAAACAATTTGCTTACAGTTACATCATCACCAAATCCGCAGGTGGAAATAGGACCCCCAAAATCATCTCTGACCCCTCTGATGCTGCCTCCAACAACAAATTCTTTTTCAACACACATAACAAATAATTGCTCCAAACGTCATAAAAGCAAAGAACTTGCATCTAGGCAAAAACAATTTTATTCCATTTTCTGCAGAAGAATGTCACCTTTTGAGGTTTGATTTTATTTCATTTGTAGTTTATTCCCTTTCAGCATAGCAACCAACAGATTCATCCCTCCTTTGAAGTTGCTTTCTTTTCGCCACACTGGCATTAACTACATAGACAATTCTTCTCTCCCCTTCAACAGGGAAGGGTGAGTTCTAGTAGAGCTGTCTGGCATAGATTTAGGATATTATTTGCTATGTCTCTGTAAATACTGCAGTGTGCCTACTTTCACAGCTAACTTTCAAAGCAACACAATAATAAATAATAATGGATTTTCTAGGAATCATCAAAGTGGAGACAAGGAAATATAGCCCTGTACAAAGCAGACTTCATAAAATGAAGCTGGCAAGAAGAAAAGGAGAAAGAGGTGACATTTTGATGTCAAGCTGAAGAGAAGTAACAGAGAGGGTGCAAGAGTGGAGACCCTGAAATGATCTTCCAATTGAAGGCCAAAGAGGCAGGTTCCAGAGGGAAAGAGAGGGTGGTCAGTCTCTGCCAGTGACAGAGTAATGGGACAGTGAAACACAAGGTGAGAAGGAAACCTTGATGGTCATCACATCAACACTGGCCAGATGTTGCAACTGGAGATACAAGAAGCAGGGGAGAGGCTGTGGGGATGAGCCCCATTCACACTTGAGGCATTTTCACCTGTGCAGGAGGAGGGAACAGCCCAGGCCTTCGCTGGGTGAGTGGCTGCAGCTTTGCTGCAAACTGGCAGAACATCAATGGCACCTGCCAAAGCCCAGCACACAATTTCTCATCACTCTCTCAGTCCTGCACCCCAGAAGCACATCCTGGACCCCCCTCCCTGGCACAGCAGGAAAGAACTGATCCCATTTGTCTGCAAGGCATCCCTGCAGCACTTGGCAAACACTTCTGTGTATTACAGCTGTTCTGGTCAAGACTGGCCATCTCATCCACCATCCAACATTGTACTGCTGGCTACTGCTGCTAACTTGAATGAATTTTCAAACTTTGTTTCCACAGCTGCCTTCAGTCCAAAACATGCTTTTCTTCAGTCAATCAAGTTTACCATGACACTGACTTTCCCTTTGTAACCATTTATGTTTTAACAAAGCACCTTTTTCTGTGTTCCTTGAATGGTCTTTAAAACATTCCCACAGGTGTTAAACCTACCTATCTGAAAATATTCTTAATTGAATATAATGTATGAATGACTGGAATTGAGCACTTAGAAAATGACCTACATTGAATATAATTTGCTATTGAAATACATGAATTTGTTACTCATTTTATGCTGCTCTTTTCAGAAGAGATGTTCAAGATCTTTTCAAAGTATTGGTTTAAGAATAACACCAGCTATTGTCTGACCATGAGCCTGTGAATTCTTTTCCTTTGTCCAGTTTGAGCTGAAATCCAGATATTTACCATCCAGCATCTGCCTGATCATTCCCTTCTTGCTTTACTTCCTCCACCTGGCAAGGGCATCACATCACTTCATCTCCACCAACTGTACCAAAATGCTGTGGCCTATTCTGCCTCTGGAAGATTTCCAATACTTTCACAAAGCAGATTGCAGTGCACCAGTAATTGCAGTTAAAAAGAGTACGTAGCTCCAGTAGCTGTTATTTATCCATTTGACATTCTTAAACATACACTTGGAATACCCACAGAGTTTCAACAAAGCTTCAATGAAGTCTACACCTGCACTTAGTTTTTTATCCCTGTAATTTTCAGGTCGGTCTTGTGGTTCCTTTTATTGCCAATAATTAAGTGATTCAAGGTAGATTATTTCACTCATGAAAATTTCCATTTTGCTCTAAGAAAATATGTCCTGGGAAAGTTGTGCTGCAAATCATTCCCACGTGTTGTCTCTTCATGGAAACCCCAAGCACATCCCCAGAAATCAATTACCCTGCTCCTCACAGCTGTGTGCTGCTTCACTGATGTAAAGGAAAAGAAGGAATGTGTTTTTTCACAGAGCTGGGGAGTCACTGAGGCTGGTAGGGACCTCTGAGCATCATCCAGTCCAACCTGTGGTCAAAGCAGGGTCAGCCAGAGCAGTTTGCCCAGGTTTGGATAGCTGGAAGGATGGAAAGCCCACAACCCCTCTGGGCACCCAACGTCCAATTTTATATGCCCTCACTTTAAAAAAGTTTGCTTATGTTTAAATGGCATTTCCTGAATTTCAACTTGTGCCCATCACCTCTTGTCCTTTCACTGGATACCCCTGAGAACCTGGCTCTGTCTCTACATCCTCCCATGAGATATTTATGCACATGAATAAAATCCCCTTCTCTGGGGTGGCTCCTTCCCACTGTCCAAAGGAGGCCTCATCTCCTTTTTCCTTCCCTGTCAGTCTGTGGTAAATGCTCACCACTGCACCAGCTGCCTTGCTCTGCTCTCTGACAGTGACCCAGCAGCTCCCAGCTGATCCATCATCCCCCTCAAGGCAGAGCCCCACCAATTCTCCCTCTGTGGATCCTCGCTGCCCTTCCCTGTCATTCCTGTTCCTATTTTTCACCCCACTTGGCCAGGCAGATCCTGTCTCTCTGTAGCCATCTTTGAATCCCAAAGAAGATCCCACAGTCATGAAAGCCAGATCCTCACTGCTGACAACAGCTGCTGACCTACAGGATCTGTCCACTCCTCCTCTGGTCCTCCCCACTGAAGGAGAAAACAGGAAACAAAAATCTGGGTCACATATGCTCAACCACAGCCTGTGAAACCATCTGGAAATAGCTGATATGCTCCAGGTTTCCTTGACTGGATCACTGGTGCCCAGTTGGGAGTGGACAATTACCCAGTGGCTGGACAGGCCTCAGCAGTCAGTCCACAACACCCTAGAAATGAGCCCCTGGTCAGCAGAAAACATCCCAAGACTGGTCAGGCTGAGAGACAGGGACTACAGGAGGGAGACCCTCGCTGCTGTCAGCCACCCTTCTCTGGCTCAGGTGCTTCACTGGGCAGAGCTCTCAGCCCCTCACCCACACCCAGAAGCTGTTCTGGAGCTGCAGAGCTGCAGGTGGAGCAGGAGCCTTCCTCCAGAGGCCAGAAGTCACAGGTTTCTGTGTTTGTCACCATGGAAATCTTAATTTCCCACTCTGACTAGCACAGACTCCCAAGCTCATCCTTCAGTACACTTGGGAGCTCAAGATTTTTGTATCTTCAGGCTCGTGGTGAAGAACCAGCCACTGTCTCTCTGGACTAGCTCTGCTTTAAGGGAGCTGTGCTTTAAGGCCAGCAGCTAAATGGGCTTTTCCACAGCACCTGCTGAAAGGGTGCTCAATTTTCCCCAACCAGGAGTGAGCTGGAAAAACAGAACCTCAAAGCACCCTGTGATCAGGAATGGCTGGAAGAAGCTGCTAGAGCCTGCTGCAAGTTATCCTTCCCCAATGAAAGCCAGCACCATGAAAATCCTTGAAGAGTTCCCAGGAGGCCTCTGACAGCCCTAGAGGCTCCCAGGAGACCTCAAAGGAAAGCACAGAAACTGCTCAGCTCTTGGCTGCCTCTTCCAGCTGCACTCACCTCCTGAATTTATTGCTGAAAACATCCCTTTTTATTTGGAAATAGAGGGAAGAGTACAACTTTGCGAATAAACAATATAAAAGCCATCAAGTGGAACTTTCTTAGCTTGCAGTGGAATTGAGTTGCTAAATCCTATCCCACTGGTGGCTCAAACGCTGAAAATTGACATTTAACCAGAAATACTGCAAATTTCTACATTGCTTTGACATTATCCATTTTTCTGGGTGCCTTTATTTGTCTGTGTAATCAACAGCTGTTACAAATCTCTGCATAAAAAATAAAGTGGAAATACTTTAATGATTTCTAAAAGTGATGGGGGAAGCAGCAAAACAATTAAATTTGCGATGTTGCAATTATTTAAAACCCATCTACTGAAACTCAAACTTCCAAACATTAAGGGGCCACTGTGGTAGATCAATGAGGCATAACATAAACTCTACAAATGAGGTGCTGATTTGAAACTGCACTAGAGAGAACAGTATCTGAACTTTCCACGGAACAGACAATTTTGGCAGACAGATGACTGATTTCTGTTCCACAATGCTGACATCACTTGTCCAGAGAGAAAGCATCTGTAGCTGCTGTAGCAGTGGTTGTTACTCTTCTAGGACTACAGGAAAAAGTAGAGCTCAAAGCATTGCAGTGCTGTATTCATGCATTTTTGCAGTAAGTGAAGAAATAATCTTATTCTCATCCCCCTGTCTTTCACATTTTAAAAAAAAAAAGAAACTCCAAGGGTAATGGTTACCCACAACTTCTTTTTCTTGTGGTTGATAGACTCAACATCAGCTTCTTTTGTGAAGAGGAGGCTAAGGGGGATTATAACCTCAGCCTACCACTACTCCAAGGGGAGTTGTAAAGATGGAGACAAGCACTTCTCAGTCATGGGCAAAAGAGCACAATTTGGAGGTTCAGACTGGATATCAGGAAATGATTCTTCACTTGCAGAGTAGTGAATGCTGGAAATGGTCATAGAGGGTCCAAATCCCTGCTCCCTGTCAGCCTTAGAGGCATTTGAGACTCATTCCAGGCAAAGCTGACCTGATACACTTTGGACTAGAGGACCTCCAGGAGCCCCTTCCAAGGGATATTTCCACCTTCTAAGACATGGGCTTTGTGGTGCCTGCAAAGGTTTTTGCCCAAACTGCAACCTGCTCATTAGTGCCTTTCCCTCATTCTCTCAAGTCTCTCTCTGCTCCTCCAAATTTCACAAATTTGCATGAATTTCACTGTCACTGAGCTCTCTACCTCTCCATCAAATTGCATAAAAAATTGATGAACAAATTCAAAAGACATTTGGGGAGACTAAAGGAGAAAAGAAAGACAGAAATGCAAACACACGTTCTCTTTTTTTTCCAGACAGGAATGATCACACACTTAGCTTTTGTTTTGCTCCCACAAAATGGTTCCAGGGGCCAGTGCCTGTGGTAATTTCTGTTTCTTTCAGGATGTCCTGAACACAGATGTGTGAAGGCACAGAACCACCATTTATCTCCCCAACACATGTACAGTCCTCCTCTCCTTTTTCTGAGACCTACGGTGCCAACTCTGCCAGACAGGATCCCAGACAGGGCAGACAACTGCTCTGACCTGCTATTGTAATTCCTGTGTTCTGGCTCCCATGTAGCATTTATGTCCATGAGCTGATTTGCAAATCCAGATGAGGATATGGGGCAGGACAGAGCAGATGGAACAGCACGTTATGAACCCCTGGTGGTATTTCTCCTCATGTAATGACTGAGTCAAGAAAAAAGTTACAATGTCGGGCTCTCCAAAATGCGAAAGCTGAGATCAAAGTTAGCAAATAAAAATGTCAAGTGAAAGATGTTCCTGTGCATCACAAATAGCAGCACTGTCAGGCAGTGAGTCCAGTGGGACAGATCCAGCTGCCCATGTTGGGAAGTGGCTGAGGAGAGAAGCTGGAACACTTAATGCTTCATGTATTTAACTGGTCATTTCCACACTTAATGATTTACACAGTGTGCACCCACACAGTGCATGAATGGTGCCTGAAATGCCAGCCATTGCCTCAACTGGGTTGAGAAAAGAGAATTTTGGCTTGCTTGGAAGAGATTAGTTGCCTGTTACACACTCCCAGGCAGAGCTGCTGGCCCAATTGCTCTGGGAAAGAAGACAGGCAGGACTCCAGCAAGTCTTTTGAGCTCTGACTCCATCATAAAACATCTTCTATTTACCACCACTTTTCACCAAAACCTCCTCAAACCTTCCAAAAGTCCTTTGGGTTTCTTGACAGCAACCTTGGTCTTGGTAACAACCCTAAATGAGACAGAGCTGTTTGATCTCTCTTTTGTTTCACTATTTGACAAGGTTGGCTTCTGCTTGACAAGGGAGAGCAGCAGCACTGTGAATGCCATTCATTAATTTTTTCTTCTTGAGAGAAGTTCACTCCCATTTCTGAGTGATGGTCAAGGCTTCCATGGACACCACCTGCCCACAGGCACATCCCAAATCTTGTCACAAATTCCTCACCTACAGCTGAACGTGTCCAGAGCTTTCTGACCCACCTTACTCCTTCCATTCACAGAGGGAAAATCAGAAGTCTCATTATATTGAACCATCCAAAACCAGGCAGATCTTTTTGAGCCCATCTGAGCCAATGTGATTTTGAGAGACTGACAACATTCATCTGCTTCACCTCAGGGGTCTCACTACAAAAAAAATATCTGATGAGGTTTCCGCCTGGATTTGGGACTCTGTATTGTGCATCGCTTGTCTTTCCTGGGTTTTATTTCTCTCTGCTTTTCACTGTTCCAATTATTCCTGGTTTTGTTGGTGGGATTGCTATTTTTATTATCATATTTTACTTTATTTCGGTTATTAAACTGCTTTTATCTCAATCCATGGATGTCACCTTTCCCTACTCTCCTCCCCATCCCCCCTTGGGAGTGGAGAGTGAGTGAGTGCTTCACAGTTAAACTGCAACACAGATAACAACAGCACTTTGCTCATATTCTTTAAGACTCAGAGTATTAGTCAGCTAAAACCCACTGTACCATTAGAAAACCACCCACAAACTTCCAATATTTTTTTTTTAAAATCAAGAGGTTAAAATCATCTTTGTCAGAGATATGCAAGAGAATTGTGTAATGCACATTTTATTCTGGTTTCCTTAGCTTTTCCTAGGCTTCTGAGCTCGAGCATCCCCATTTTCTCTGTTCTTTGTCTCCTATTTGCACAAGTATTTTTATTCACCCATGAAATTCATTAGACATTATTGAACACAACTCTAAGCACAACACACCAACTAAAGAAGGGGGGGAAAACCCAAACAAGGATGAGTGAGCATAATGGATCCACATGGGACAAATAAAACGTGTCTGCAATTATTATTAGTGCTAAAATTTTGTAGCGTGACAATGAGTTAAAACCAATATACAACTAAAAAAAGCAAAGCAATGCAAAACCACCTTGACAACAAGCAACCATATGAAAAAGATAAAGAGCAACAGTGAATAAGTGAGTTCTGCTAAATATGTTCATTGGCATCACCATTATCAGCTAAACAGAATCCTACTTGTAACACAAGGCCTTTTTTTCTGCAGTTCATTTCACTTCTGTTTTACAGTTCCTGACTGAACACTTAGGATTTTCCCATAGTGCATGACTCAATCCTTGCCCAAAAATATGCATGGGCACTGGGGAAAGCACCATTGCTTCCTATTTTCTCCTTATGTTTTTTCCCCTAAATTTTACCTTGAAGTTAACCAGATTTTCATGTTCCTTCACAGCTATTAAATTAGGAAATCAGAGCCAAGCAATCTGCACACTTCCATCCTTTCGGGTCCCCAGCTGTTTCAACAGCCTTTTTTGGTTAAACTGTACAAGAACTTCCTTCCATTCCCCAAATTCAGGGCTCTGTTCAGAATAATCTGCTCCCAGTAGCTAATTTAGGTGTCACGACTGCTCTTCTGCACTGACAGCACAGCCAGCCTGGTCTGGCAGCACTGGATTGTAGGTGGCCTGAATCACTGATCACTTTCCCAAATTCAAATGCTAAATATAGGCTCCTGTAGAAAAACAGTCTGAATATGGCCCCACATCTCTGCCAGTTTTTCTCCTGTGATTTGTGTTTGCCCAGCCCTGAACCTCTCAACGTCTCATCAAGGATGCTGCAAGAAACACTCATCATTTCAGTGTCTCTTTCCTGGAACTTGCACCATAACCATGTCTCTGCTTCACAGTGTCTATCCCTCCTTCTTCATGCTTCTCCTGATTTGATTTATGCAATGCCTATTTGGAAATCATTTGTAGAGCCTGTTCATATTCTATTTAATACAATTTATAGACCATTGTTTAGAGTGGAGCTGGTGCTGCACAAAGCATTTCTGACCATGAAATCCAAGTGCCCTCCAAGAGGACAGAAATGCTCTTTCATTCAAGCCATCATCTCTATTTGCCCAGGACCTTTTTTACCCTTTAGCATCTCTTCAAACTTTCCTGATTTAGTTGAGCTGACTATTAATTCATCTACCTTCTATTTGCCAGCCTTCGTTGCAGTCAAAGCAAACACAGTCAGGTGACTGACATGAAATTTGGTCTGAAATACAAATGGCTGTGAGAATTTTCGTGCTTGATTCTGCCAGCCTTCATTCTAAGAAGAAATCCTGACTTATAAAAAAGGACACCTTTGAATGAGCAGCAGCAGCACTGATAAAAATCTGCAGAACTGAGCCTTATAAATGCAATTTTTTTGCAGGTTATTTAGAGAGAACAAAACAAGCAGACGATCAGATTTAGACATCTGTTTTAAAGACAACTCTGCAAATTGTCTGGAGACCAAAATAGATTATTAGCAGGAAATGGAGTTTTCTTAATATTGAATTTGATCCTGCCCTACTGAAAATCAATGGAATTTTGTCGCAGAGTTCCATGTGAAAGGGACTTAACAAGCAACATATACAAAAGCAGAGTTACAGCAACTGTCAAGGAGAAAGCTCAGTCAGGATAAACCTTAAATTTCAATATAAAAGCATTCCTGCTGGAGAATGAAAGAGAAACACGGGAAGAGATAAATGTCTGATTTGAGTGGAATTGCTGAATGCAGCAGTGGAACCATTCAGCTTTCTGCATAATCCATGAAGCATAAAGACTAAGGGAAAGCAAAGAAAATCCAAAAGACTTAGATCCACAAGGGTGTGGTTCCATGCAGAAGTGTTCACATGGAAAGCACTGGTGCTTCCCTTAGTGATGCTATTTTCATTTTTGTATCTTCAAACAAAAATATCAGAATATTTTACCCACGTCAATTAAGACTCACAACCCTTCTGGGACACACGTCCTTATTACACCCATTTCTGCAGACCACAATGACACAGAGTTTGACTCATTAAAGGCCAGAAAATGAGTCAGCAAAGACAAAGAACCCCAAAGTCCCAATCATCCATTGTCTGTGATAACCACTGAATAACCTCTCTCTTTGTCACTAGTCAGCCTTGGGAATAAAGTCACTTATCTGAGAAATAAAACTATTCCTTACTTGATGTTCGCCTTTTTTGTATGTTTGTTTTCCACTATGATTGCCTCCCAACATTTCCCAGCCTTGCACACAGACTGATGCACTTAATTTTGACAGACACAAAATCCCTCTTAAATCTGCTGCAGTGTTTATACTGGGATGCATAAAAATGACTTTGTGAAACAGTGTCTCGGAATAGAAAACGAGATTAAAAATATTTTGCACATGAAGACTTCTCTAGGCTATGAGAGAAAGAGTAGAATGTTATAAACCTTATTCTCCTTCTCCAGATCGCCTAAAGGGGCCCCTACAGCAGAACTATTATCTTTAATCTTATTTTCTCTTTTCAGCATGTATTTTATTTTCTTCTCTCAGCTAACAATACCCTGGCCTCTTAATAGCTCCTGAGTTCACCTCCTAAAAAGATATTCTAGGATAAGCCTTGTCAGTATTAGATTTGCAAAGGTTTAGAAACAGCTTGGGTTCTCTCTGTGCTAACAAACACTTAGTGATAAATGCCTTCTCAAGGAGTGTATTGCAGAAGTGATTTGGTCAGTGTATGAGCTAGTTTGCTTTACAAGCATGAACCTCCCTGGCCTGCCAGTATTACTGCAAAACAGAATCATTTTCCTAAATGGTTTCATTAAAGGGACATTGTGAGGCTGAATAGGAGCTACTGAATGACAATGGACAGAGCGAATTTTTAGTCATGCCAAACCAGTCTGTGGCATCAGTCACAGAGATTTCACTAAAAAAAAAAGAGAAAAAAAAAAAGGTCTCCATCGCTTTATCTGGAGTTGAACTCATTTGCAATGATTCTGAAAGATTCACTGCCACTGTGGCTACAGAGCCCTCATCAGCCATCATCGAGCCAATTTGCCAGAAGAACCCAGGATGAGTTATTGTCTGACAATGCCAAGACTTTCATTTGCTGTGGAAAATCATAATCTTCCCTTTGCTTCAAACAATTCCTGTTGAATTGCCCCCCCAACTTATTCATCCCATACAAAGCCATGATGGGAATATCAAGAAGGAAAGGAGAGCCACACGGAGCAACCACAGCCTCTCCTTGAAGGGGTGTCACACTGAGCAGCAACAAATTCTGCATTTTAATGAAATCCAGGAAGATGAGGGCCAGGAGAGTATCATGTGAGACAGCTGTTGCTATTTTTAATGTACAACGATGCTGGAGCACAGACTGTGCCTCCCATGCTTTGGGATTTTTCTCCTTTCTCTGGAAGAAGGGAGGATAGGATATCCTGAAGGAACTCCACCTACACAGTAATTTAACATGGCCCATGGGCACCAGGATTTTTCTTGCTTCTTTTTCTGCCTGAAGCCCACATTTGAATTTCTGCAAGACTGAAATGTATATCCCTAATGTCTTCAGGCTGGCAATGTTGTAGTTGAGTGACACTTAGTGGGCTGTGACAAAGAGAGTTGATGATCTGTCCCTCATTTCTGCTGAATCCCTGTGTGCACATAGGAGGGTTTTTTGGTCAGGTACAACACAATCCTTCCTCAGACCTGCCCCATAAAACAAGTGCAATTGCAATGTCTTCCATATAAAAGGCATATAAATGAATATAATCATTCCCATCAATAGGACTCATCTCCTCAAACTGCAGCCATGCAAAAGCAAAATCCTCTATAAGTTCATGGAGATAAATATGCTTCCAAATGTATTTCCACTCAATCTATCCTGGGCAGCTCTCTTAGGATGGAAAGAATTGCCCTGGGACTGTACATCTCACTCCACTGATAGTGGACAGAGCCTGGACTTTCAGACATTTCAAATTAAAGGAGATTAATATCTATATCTATAACTATAGTCCACAAGTGAGCTAATTAAGCACAAACTCCTACAGCCACAACCTTAACAGTAATTCAGTGGGCTGCCTTTTTATTGTTATCAATATTTTGAAGGCACATTTCTAACACCAAATCCATTTTCAGATAGCATGGACATAAGAACATTTGAGAAATATGTAGGTGTCACAAGTGTAGGTGGGGTTTCTGTAATTCATCTTGTTTCACATCCACTGTAAAGATAAATATCAATGCATGGCAATACTCTTGGAACTTGTTTATCTTGCTGGTGATTCACAGCTTATTGGTCATTAAAGAGAAATCAGTGGCATGAAGTTATATTTCTGTGTAAGTAGTGAGCAATGCCAAAATATAATGAGGACAGGCAGATACAAACTTTCAATGGCCTAGGGAAAACAAATGGTTTAGCAAGTACATGAGGTTATGCACAGACTCCTACAAAAATAAAAGGAAGAAGAGAAAGAAATGAGAAAAGAGAAAGAAAGAAAAAGGGCTGCCTTGTTTCCCTGAACTCTCAGCCACCTTTCCTTCCAGCTTGCTCTACATCACAGATCCCACATGCATCTCTGTCAAAACAGCCTATGTGGGCTCACTGTAAGCTACTGTCATCCAAGCTGGGGCCTGAAACAAAACTGAGAGACCAATAAATCATGCTGCAAAAGAGAAACTCAAACACCACACAGTGGGCTCTTTTTTCCTTCCTCTTTTGATTTCCTAATGCCTCTTCTTTTTGGTCTTATATGATGCATCTTGCAAAGGCATTTGGCAGATCAACAAAGCTCATGCACAAAGACAATTAATCCTCATCATCCTTAGTGTGGCTTGTGCTATCCAACTAAATCTGAGATAATTTTCTTTGTGAAATGGGATTGGATCAAAACCCTGATATCAGAAAGTTTCCAGAAGTTCGTCAGAGTGAATTTTGTTGATATTAAGAGTTCCAGAATATGACCTCAAATATCTATTGATGGAATCTATTCATTCCATAGATTGACTGAACCTTCCAAGTACAGTTGGATGGCTTTTTGTGGATTTAATTCTGGTGTTACCTGCAATACTAATATATTTGTGCAACTGCTGTACATCAGTGTAGTTAATGAATTAACAGAGCTGAATCAGGCCAGTCATTCACTGTGTCTGCTTGTCTAGAGACTGAATTTGATAATAGACTGTGCTCTTAGCAACAGGATGAGTATTTCAGGATGGATATATTATGGGGGGGAAAAAAAACCCTAAATGAGATGACTACTGACTACAGCACAGTCAGGCATGGAAGAAGGACTGATCCTTGGAGAGGGCTTTAACTGAGCTAAGCAGGAAGCTTCAGCTCCACACAGGGCATAATCATAAGGTATAAAATAAAAACAAATTGGCATATCCTACCCAGTGTTTCATTCCTGGTTTTAACAGATAATGATCAGTGCTAAAAATACATCAGAGAAAAAGACAGTCTTGGTACCCAAAGGTTTCTCACTTCCACAGAAAACCTTTCTGTGATGACAATCATCTCCATGGAGGATTTCAATCTCCAGCATTTTCAAGAGAGCAATCTTAACCAAGACTAAATTTCCTCCTCCTATGCAAATCATTGCTACCATGGCAAAACTCAAATTCATCTCTGGGCAAATATTCAAACCATTTTGCTGTGCTGGTTTTTTTGGGGGGTTGTTTGTTGGGTTTGGTTTGGGGTTTTTTTTTTTTTTTTTTGTGGTGGTGGTGGTGGTTTATTATTTTTCTTGCTCTGAACCTCAAATGAGTTGCCTGAGAGGCTGTTCAGAGCAGAGTACCACACCCCTCACTCCAAGCCCTGTGCTCTCAAATTTCAGATGCAATTACTCCACTCTGACCCCTGGAAGTGAGAGGAGTTGGACAGAAAAAAAATCTCAGTAAAAACCAACCCAGAAGTGGGTGATATTTACAGGCAAACAGTAATTTGCCAAACCTGTGGTTGTGAGGCAATTTCCCACATTGCTTTCCAGGATCCAGGGGCCTCTGTACCATGTTTTATGCAACTGCAGCTGAAAGCCTTTTGTGCAGTGTGAACTGCCCAATTTAGTGCAAATAAGTTAGTTTGCCTCCTATATCAATACCTGCCAATGTTTTAGCATAAAAAGAAATGAGGATATTAAGGCTATTTCTTTTTCAGACAGCATCTGGTTGGCCATTGTGAAAATGCTAGGGCAGTTGTTCACACCCATTTTCCAGTTAGCCTAAATTAGCCTTTTAAATTTAAAAATACTCTAAATTTCCCTAGTTCATAATTTTTGCCTTTGGTACTATTTCTGAACTGATGGAAACTTCAATCAGAATGTTCTTAACCTCTGACAAATTGAATATTGGGAGAGTATATTAAGCAGGACACTAAAACTAAACAGATTTTTGGAAGGGTTGTACAAGGCAGGGAACAAACCAGAATAAAAGATAGTTGGAAGAAAAAAAAAAGATTGATTTTTAAGACTGAAATCTGATTTAGGGCCACCACTCATTGAGAAAGAGTACTTTGTGTTGTAACAAAAAGAGAGGTAATGCTTAATGTTAAAATAATAGTTTCCATTTCAATTTGTGTGGGCACAAGTAAGTTTAAAAAACGTTATTCCTTCACAGTGGTAAATTAGTGCATTTTCCCCACACACATCTTTTTTTAAAAAAGACAAAGTCATATAAAACACAATTTCCCTTTTGCAATGGCGAGTCACTGAGCCAGGTGCAAAGTTTTAAGGCTCAGATTTCTCAGCCTGGTGTTCAGACCCCAGAATTAAATGACATCATCTCTTCTTTCATTTTCTTGAACCCAAATTCAAAAGTACCTACTACCTCAGGGTGCCTGTTTCATATTGTCACAGGTATTTTTATAGGTTGTCTGCTTTTAAATCCCCACTCTGAACTCAAAAGGCTGGCTGAGGCAGGGCTACAAAATTGAGCTGACCCAGACAATGATTATTGATAATCAGAGAGCTTCCTGCTTTCAGATGGGGTGGAAGAACAACAGTGACAGCCTTAGCTATGGCCCTTCACTGTCTGTCTTTCCATTTGTGATCTGAATCTTTGTGTAATGCATGTGATTTAAAGATAATGGAAAATCTGGCTTCAGAGAGAGATCACTTGAAAATGTGGAATTTATTTTTCCAAAAATATTTCAAAGAGATGAAACCCATGAGGGTGAGCCCTGAGATCTAGCCAATGTTTCCATTGAGAATTTTACTTTGAGGGGGGAAAATAATCTAAAAAATAAAGGAAAACTAATTCAGCTTAGAAGATGCTACTGATGATTGGGAACAGACAATAAAATTCAATAGGATTTTGATAACAGCCCAAAAATCAGTAAAATGCAATTCACTGAAGGGGAGGACAAAATACTAATACACAAATCTTCAGCCAGAGAGTGCAAATGTAAATATCTAGAGGCCAAAAAAAGAAACCTACCGAAAAACCTGGCTTGGGGACCAAGCAGCTCTGGTCCAGATTGGGTAACCAGGCACAAGTGGCTTGTGAAGCAAAACACCAGAGGTTCCTCTGGGCTGTGCTGATGCTCAAGAGAGCCTGGGAGGGCATCACCCCACTCCAGGCAGCACTGCTGGAGTTTCAGCACCAGCTCAGCTTTGGGTTTGGCCCACACTGTGAGACTCAGCAGAGGGCAGCAGGAGAGGTGGTCAGAAAGATGGTAACAGGAGAGGTAAGAGGCTTTCACTTCACCAAGAGGGAGTGTGTTTAGTTATGCCAGAGAACAGGGAAAAGCTGTGAGTGGGAAGCCAGCTCCTGCCAGAAAGGCTTTTAAACAAGATGGGAATGGAGACCTCAACAGGGCTGAAATGTCCAACGAGAATCTGGTGTTTATTGCATCTTGAATGTCTGTTTCAGGTAAGATTGTATTTAAATCTCAGCCCCCAGAGAGACATAAATTCCCGCTTCTCATATAAATTTTTAATGCACTTCCATTATTAAAGCAAATTTTATTCCAAGGAGCTTTGCCTCCAAAATTAATCAAAAGATTTTTGTTGTACTCCAGATGAAGCAAAACGCAGAATTCCAGGAGCCTAACACAGAAACCAGACTTCTAAAAATAGACTGTGTGAAGCCTGATTTGCTGCAAGTGGAGGGGGTAGGTCACACATCACATCTCTCCAGGCTGATCAGCATCGGTCAGGTATGGCTTGAAAGGCAGCCCAAAATGGAAAGCAAATAGATTGATTCAGCACCGAGCTCAGAAACACACACTGCTATGAAATGAGAGTTGAAACCACACAAAATGCACTGATTTCTCTATACAGAGTTTGAGGTGGCTTTTTCCCCCCTCACCTGTTTATCATTCTGTATCCAAATGCTGAAAATAAAGCATGTTGGTTATGAATAGGTGGAAGTTGTATCTCCATCCTAAACAAAAATGTACCCTAAAGCATCTCTCTTGGTTCTTCCCAGTTTGGGCAAATTAATTCCTGCCAACAGCAGAGGTGTTTTGCATGACCAAAAGCAACAGGAGCTCCAGCAGGGAACACTAAACCTCACACATGGCCCATGCCCAAGTTCTACCCTCTGTGCTAAGGCAAAGCTCAGCAGGAGACCATGGGAGGGGTTTTCTGCTTCTGGACCCACTGTCAAGGCAGAGATGTTCAGCACAGCAGCACTCAGACATGAGACAATGAGGGATGAAGATCTAAGGGAGGCAACAGCGAGGCACAAAAAAAGGGTTTGCAGATACAGAGAGGTCGTTTGCCTGTCCCTCCCAACTGTTTGTGAGGTTACACAGAGCCACGCTCACATTCAAGAATTTCATGCCACGGATTTTGTTGAAAACAGGCTTAAAAATGCCATCCCAATCCTCTTTCACAATGCCTTTATTTCATATGTGACAAATAGTGCAGAAATACCTAAATACAGAGCAAGATACCTTTAGGGGGAAAATCTCTCTCCTTTAGAGAAGGAATTTGGTCCAAAAATCAATTTTCTCATTAATTACTTGTATAAACAGAAATGCTGACACATCAAACAATTTACTTGGCTTCTTATATATTACCCTCAGGTGACAGCCTTTTGCTCAGTGCCCAGGAAAATATTTCAAAGATTTCAAAGCTGCTGCTTTTAGGGACCTCTCTCCCCAAGACTGCAGAGATGAAGCAGTTCCAGGCACCTGGCATTCAACCACTGAGCTTCACTCACTGCTTTTGCATCCTTTTCTTCCAACCACACACTCAAAAAGGGCAGAGTCATCTTCTAACCCATTGCTTCAGAAATGGAGAGGGGAAAAAAGAACATTCATAACCTTGGCTTGAAGGTTTGCTCCACAAAATTTCTTTTGTGAGACTGAGAGTAAAGGGGAGAGTAAAAACCACCATGGATGCTACTTGGATCTTCCACCAGGAGCCCATAACACCCTCTGTCTGACTCCATTTTGGCCAGACAGGACTGGTTTTCCTCAATATAGGAGACAGCAGAGGAGTTAGGTCACATGCCTGCTTCAATTCCAGCTTCAATCCAAAGTTGCTCTTGACACAAAACCAGAGAAAACTTGGCAGCACCATCTCCCAAGCTTGGGTTGAGTCCTGAGCAAAATTCCAAATGAAACACAAGGTCCCAGATCTGCATGGAGCCAACCAAAGAAAATGCTGGCACTGATGCCAGCAAAACAAGCAGCCAAGTTTTGCTGATATCCACATGGTGCTTCTCTTCCAGCTGCCCACAAAGAACTAATATTGCTTTGTGTGGGCTATTTGCCCTGTAAATTGGGATCTAAAGCCAATGAGAGGGATGGCATGGGAAGCAAAACTGGTGTCAACACTTGTGGCAGGGCCACGATCTCCCAGGCCACTGCAGACAGAAAAGATCAGAGCCAACCTGCACTGGGCAGTGTTGAAAATCCCAACAATGGGAACCAAAAGGAAAATTTCAAGAGTGACTAAATGGTTGATCACATCAAAGAAAACAGAGGCACTTTAGCTGATGAGGACGGATGGATGGATGGATGGATGGATGGATGGATGGATGGATGGATGGATGGATGGATGGATGGATGGATCACTATTCACATTGTCTCTGCGTATGATGGAGGATTGGGGGCTGATCTTTCCGGAACATTTCCGGCATGATTAAGCCAAAATCATCAAAACTATGACATCTTTGCTCACATCAAGTAGGATATTTATGCAGGGGTTGAAACAATGCTCGGAATGAGTAAGGATGCCAAATTGCCCCTTGATGCTTTCCATGATTCAGCCCTGGCTGCTCCCTGAGATGCAAGGCGGGACTGGTAACCACCCAAAGTCAAAACAGCCCCTCGCAGGCCTAAGTGCCACGAAATCACAGCACAGATTACACTTCACAGACACTGAATAAGCCTGTGACCGGCTTCTTCCTCAAATACACTCACATTTTCATTAGCCTAAGCTAAATGGTGCCCACAGAACAGCGTCAGACCTCCATGGACAAGCGCTGGGGAGGACGATGTTCTCACTGTGCTGGATTACAGATTGGGAGGAAATTTTTCATTGCCTGGAAGTGGGCAGAGAATCAATAGCTCATTTTTCATGTTATGGTTATTATGCCCAGTGCTTCACGGGCATTGTGTCATATACAGCCTCTATAGCAACGGCTCAGATGCCTCACTCCTGTTTGCTCTGTCAGTGGCAATAATTGCAAAAAATCCCCAGGGCTCAGGAGTGTTTAGCTCCAACTGGGAAATACAATAGTGGACCCAGTAAAAGTAAAGTAATAAAGAGAGGCCACACAAATATGAAAACAACTGCAGCATGACACCTTTCCAGTTCCATTAGAGTGATTACCCCAGTGGCAACCCAGCTCCTCAAAAAAAGCTTGTGGTAAATGGTTGGGGTTTTATTAAAAGTGCCTTTCACCATTCCACATGAATTGCTCCTGAGTGCTGTAGCCACATCACAACACTGCACACACTGCTTGTAGACATCCCCTGCATTCCTTGAGCAGCAGGAGGGCTGGGGAGCTGCTGATAACTTGGAGCATGACTCTCCCCTCCCAGGCTCACCTTCAGACCAGGGCAGGGCAACCTCATCTCTGTATTCAACTTTCATCAACCTGCGAGTACAAAATGGACATGCCATGAGTACAGAGCTGGGAGGTGAGGTGGGGGAACAAATACTGTCTGGTGAAACACACCAAGCTATGAATCCCCCAGAACACAGCACAGAACTGAACATACATTTTCTTTTTGGCTTGCAAAAAGCCAGACACTGAGACCTGACAGCTAAGAGAAACATTAATACAGCAGCAGCAGAAACAAAAGCAAGCAGGTTGCTAAATACCCCTGCAATGGGCAAGTGAAACAGGGCACGGAGTATAAAATGGCTCCTTGGTGGCAAAGACTTCCAAGTTGGTTTAAGAATTGTAGAATTGTTTGGGTTAGAAGGGACCATTAAAGGTTACCCAGTAACCCCCTGCAAAGATCAGGGACATCTTCTACTAGATCAGGTTGCTCAGAGTCCCATTCAACCTGATCTTGAATTTTTCCAGGGATGGAGAAACCACCACCTCTCTGGGCAACCTGTGAAAAATTCCTTGTGCCAAGGGCTGATTCTCAAGAGAACAGACCAGGGGCTGGACCTGCAGCTCCCCCTGCACTGAGCAGGACTGATATTGCAACAATGCTTCATCAGTAGGTAAAACCACTCTCTCTTACAAAGATCTAATCCCAACTCACCACGATCTAATCCCAGCTCACATCCCCTATCATGGGTGAACAATCCAGTGCCTGGTGAATTCTGTTTCAGAACAACAGGAAGAGCCCAGATGGAAGGATCAAAAAGCAACTTTGCTCTGAACACTTGGCTGCCACAAGCCAGTCACCCCTGTGGTAACTTCTCTGACACCTCCTTCAAACACCAAAAGGCAGAAGAATCATGAGGCTGTTCTTTCAGGGGCTGCATTTGTGCTGAAAATGGACACTGAGTGAGCTTCTGCCCTTGTGCTCCGTGGGAGGTTTCTGTCCCTGCTGAGCCCCCTCAGGACACCCCTGTCAGGCTGTGACACCCCTGTCACACCCCAACCTGCTCTGTCCCTGCTGCAGGTCCCACCTGGCACCTGCCAGGCTCTTGGTGCCAGGGAGGAGCAAGAGGCAGCAAGTTCTGTCACTTCACTGGGGAAGTGAGAAACAATCAGCATGAAGAAGGTGTTGAAGAAAGACCCCCTCCTGGCTTTCTCCGTGTCCCACTGACTGCCAGCTTCTGTTCAGAGCTGCTTTTCATTCAGAGTAGACTAAGGGAAACACAGAGGAGAATCCTTTTTTAGGAGCTGCCCTGCAGAGACAATGACAGGATACGCTGCCACTGTTACCCCTCTACCTTCCATTCCTATAAAAGCTCCTTTGACAGCTCGTATTGCAAGTATAATTCATGTGCTACACCTTGAACTCATAACTATAAAATTGCAAAATTTCTTATCTCTGCAAAACATACATATTCATACATAAATATTCTTATATATATCCTTAAGTGTAAAGGAAACAAGAATGTTTTTGTTCACCCAGATATACAATGGGAAGGTTGAAGCTAGACCTAACAAACCTTTGCAGCCTAAAGGAAAGTTGCCTGGTTGTATTTACAGGAACGCAGAAAACATTTTCATCAAATTCCTTATAGACAAGAAATGAAAAGCACTGATGATTGAACAGCAGTAGAAGAATGAGAAAGCTGGTTAGACTCTCATTTTCTCCTGACTACACAAGCAAATGATCTATCAATAAAACTAAAAGATAAAAATTGATAGGATGAAGCAGCACACACAGACTCTAATTCAATTAACCTGCAGAAATCCCTGCCAAGAGTTTCAAACCAGGGCTGATTTTCATGTGTATTAATACAGTTTTCACCATATCACTCACTAGATTTGAAATGTCAGGATAATTTATAGCACCAGAGAGAAAAATGATGGTTGTCTCTGATCAAAAACCTGCAGCAATGTTCCACCACTGTTTACAGTATTTACAACTGCTGATACATGTTTGTCTTCTGGTACAAATATTTAGCTTTGGCCACTGCTAGAGCAATACCAATTTGGTCCTGAAAAGATAATCCAGTATTTGCTTTATGCAGTGTTTTTAAAAGGGCTATCTATGCATATAAATAAAGGGGATTTGATGAAAGTTTTGCAAGCTCAGGAGTGGCCAGTTTTACCATCAGCCTGTGCTGAAGTGGTAACACATGTGCTTGACCCAAGTTGTGTTGGGCACTGTATTTCCAGGCAGTGAAAGGGGCTGGAATGCCAAATTTCATTAATTCACTTCATCCAGCAACTGCTTTAAAAGGATTTAGCATGAGAAGCAGAGCACAAAGCTATCAGAAGAACATTGCACGAGTGAATAGAAATTGAAGACAAATGAGTTCCTTGTGAAATACTGCAATCACTTCTTTAAGCAATAAAGAGGTGATTTGTTAAATAATAGACTGGAACAACTCCAATAAAATAAAAACTGTCAAAGTACCCTTTTCAAAGTTGCTACATAATCTTCCAATTTTGCTTTCATTAGTAAACAGTAACAGATGATCAGATTTCTATCGTCATCTTGTCTGGACAATATCTTAGCAGCATTTGAATACATTACAAAATGAAAGAATACCAGAAGAAGAAAATTTAATATAATTACCACTTTCTGAAAATAGCTTGTGCATAACATTCACTTAATATAGCTCAAATAAAGTGAGAAAGAAACCAAGGATGGAGAAACTGTTTCCTATTTAAGACCAGATACAAGGAGCTTGTCCTAAACCTCTCTTCAGCACCTACTTCCCTTCCCTGTGTGCTGGACCAAAGGAGCAAAAAAATTTGTGCCAAAAGCAGCAGCACATTCCTGCCTGACCAGGAGCCTCAGCCTCAATCAGCCCAAGGATGCTCTGTCTTCACTGGCTGCAGACCTTGAGACAGATGCATCCTCTCCCACAAACACTTCTTCCCTCACTAAAAGAAAAGGAAAGGACAGAAAGTGAGAAATTTGCATTGAATTGTGACCCAGTGCAGCAGCAGCTCTGCCCTTGCACAATGCCCTCCCGTGTGCATACAGAGAATATGTTTTCCTGCAAGCAGGAGAATAAAAAATGCCCAATTTCCCTGAAAAGTCCCATGTTCTGTCCCTGGCTCCCACCCAGTCTCTTGTGACCCCATCAAGGGTACAAGAAACCATCTCTGTCCCACTGAGATCTTCACCTGTGCCAACTTGTAGAATATAATTACTTTTTGAGATTTGTGTCCTGTTTCAAATACTGCTGAAATCAATCACTAACTTGAAAAATTACTGGGGACAGGCATACAGACAGCATTGCAGATACCAATTTCCTTAGGAAATAAAACTAAAAAAACAGCTTCCTGCCTGTATTCCCAGACAGAAATCCCCCTCCCTTAACCCCACGTGTCTCTACCTGCAGGACTCTTAACCTACAGCCAAGCTAAAGAAACAAGGCACAGCCTTAGTTCCATCAATCATTAACACAGGAGCAGCTGATAACCAAAGTGCACAATGTCCATTTATCTGCTTATCATTAGAACTGCAAATATCCCTTGGCCTTTTTTTCAAAATTCTCAATCAGCAGAGAAACAAGTCACAGTTTTGAGGGAAGGAAAACTACATTGGGCTTTTCTCAAAGCCCTTCACCTATGATTACACAGCAATGTTTCTGTCCTTTTCTCAGCTAGTCTTCACCTGTTGGGCACAAACGGAAAGGCAGAATGGAAAAAAAGGAGCCATCACCTGGGTCACCATATCTGCTCAGGGAACTGATATTAGAGTCTGCTTTCATTTAGCTGACACTGAAAAGGTGCTCCACTCTAGCAAAATCAGCATGACATCCACTGGCAGAGGTTAAACCTGGAGGAATTAGAATGGGAATGAAAGATGAATCAGAGGGGTGGTTGACTTTTAAAGGACGTGGAAAATTCAAAGCAAAATCAGTACCTGTCTGAAAATCCTGTGGCCCATCAAACAGAATTTACTGGGTCCAGTGCAGAAATGAAGAAGTTTAGTAGTATCTGTGATATTTATGAGCAGAATGACCACAGCAATTCACTTTCAGAGCCAGTCACCAGATCTGTGACAAGGAGGCAGAGAAGAGAAGCAGGATGTCTCAAAGGGGAAAGCTACACTGGCCAGGAACTCTGGGATGAGGTTTTTGCAGAGAGATTTCACACACAGTTTGTAATTCCAGTATTTCCCTGGTGTTTCTTGAATAGATGAGCAATTGCTGACCTCCCTGTGCCTCAGTGCATGATGCCCATGGCATTGCAGAGCACCCAGTGACAGCAGAGTTCTGAAAGGCTGCATTTGGGGCAGAGCCATGCCACTGGTGTGCTGGGCAAACTGGGGGCTCCCTGTGAGCTTTGTTTTTACCACCTGGCAAGGGTGAGGGATGCCCTTGGGGGTCTCCTGGTTAGTGCTTCAAGGTCTAGTGCTGAACAGTATTTCAATAAAGTGATGTTACTCTTAACTCACAAAACTTTTTGAGGGGTTAGCTGTAAATCTTCAATACAAAAGATAAGACTGTCATTTTTTTTTCCTAAAATAATAGGCTCACACTATAGGTAGGCATCTTTGGAAGTTAAACACCTTACTCAAAATGAAGGCAAAACCCTTTGAAGACAGAACAAAATGCTTACTTTTTTTTTTTTTGCTACCAAATTCTTTCAATGCTTTTCTTTTACTCCTCTGCTGAAATCCAGAATTAAAACAAAATTCTAAATTACGTATCTCCAGTTTTATCAATGGATACCTTTGATTTTTGTTTGGAAGGCTGCTTACTTGCCACCCCCGACCTGAAAAGAATATAAAAGACTTGTGCTGCATTGATAATCTACATGTCAATTGTTAGGAATAAATTTCAGGGAAGGTTAGATGACACATAACTTACTGGGAACCACTCTGTAGGATTGCAGGCAAGGTTACAGTAATGTCCTTTCAACAGGATAAAGAACATATCCATTCACTACGAGCCAACCCTGTCATGTTACCTCGTTTTAATCAGCCCTTTTATGATACAATATTCATGTGGAAATCGGGCTAAAAATACCCCCTGCCAAGGTGATTGAAGAAATAAAACTGAGAACTTTATTTTGCATATTTTAAGATCAGGTTTTGTCTGGAAATAACGTGGCATATTAATTGAGTTCCATGTGGGGAAGAGAGGGAATGAAAGCAAGGGGAGGGAAGCAGGAGATGGGCCAGGAGCTCTTGCCTGTCCATCAATGATTAACCAGCCCAGGCTAAAGCTAACACCATCTCCTTGCACTCCTCACAGGCAGTCATTCAGCACCTGTGATTCAAACAGTCAAAATGAAAAAGCCAAATGCTGGGCTTGCAGGCTGAACTGTGACCACTCAGCAGCATCCACAGAAACACAGGTGGCCAAGTCAGCCCTTGAGCTGGTCCTGGGTTGTCACTCTGATTTTTGCAGTGTTCTATGTTTTAACTTCTGTAGTAAAATTTCTCATACATTTTCTATAAACATAGTCCTTGCTTTTGTAACCGGCCTAAATTGTTTTAAACCTCTAAATTGTTTTCATTCCTTCCTCCTAAGGCAGAGAAAGATAATAGACTATCATTATCCTGTGAAATTGTAGAGGTAGTAACCTCATTAACCAATCCACAATTGTCCTAAGAAAAATATAAAAATAAGAAAATAAAGAAAGGCAGGCCCTTTTTCTGGTCCTGCATGAGTAGTCCTAAACGACTGCTGAAAAATCTGCGTATTTCTTTCCAACAGTACCACACCAGGTGGGTCAGTGCACAGACCTGGCACACATCTGCTTTCCCAGGAGAAGGAAATACTGCTTGTGGAGATGTGCAAGGAGATGAGGACTTCCTCTAGCTGTAATCACCACCACACAGCAAAAGTCAGCTGCCTAGGGAGTCATTAAGAAGGAGAAAAAATCATCTTGCTCTATTTGAAGACGTTTATAAAGGAAAGGGAGAAGCACTGATTTGTGTATGAAAGCCACGCACAGCCATGGCATTACGTGGTCTCAGAGCTATTCCCCCAATGGGTCTCATTCTCTGCTTGCTCAGTTTACAAATCAAAACAAGGTATTTCATGTTGTTCAGCCTGCAAGCCCAGCCTGGTGCACTGAAAGATCAGCCAGTGACCTTCTCCCACCAGTATTCCATCCTCATCCCCGCGCCGAGGAGTCCAGAGACACAACCAAGCTCTGCTTGATCCTTCACTCTCATATTGGCTGTGCCACGCTGACAGCAAAGAAATTTGTATCTGTCAGGTTATTAAATTGATCTAAGTGAAAAGAATCACAGGGGACTGAGGCTGTGATGAGGTAGTTCTCTCCACAGCCACACGCTGAAAATCTCCTCCTTCTTCCTCCCCAAATTCTTCAGCCAAGCACACAGAACCTTCTGTCAATCAAGGCATCTGAGGCTCAGTGTGTTCATCTTCCACAGGCATAAGGACACATCAATATAATGCAGACCAGGACCAGCCCTGGCAGTTCCACACCAGTGCTTCTGTGAAGCTTTAAGCTGGTTTTGGAAAGGGCATTTTGTCAAGAATAACTGCAGCAGTACTTTTGACTTTTTGCAGCTGAACTGAAATAGATGAGAAGTAATAGTAAACCAATTTGAACAAAATTGACCATCACATTGCATACAAAAAATTACAAGACTATATTTTTCTACTTTTTTATGCAATAATTCCACTCTACAACATTGCCATAATACTCAGCAAAGAAAATTCTCATTCAAAAAGCCCCCATCTGACATTAAGAATTGGAATTTCTCATTTCAAGTAAAAAAGAGCCTCTGTTTCCTCTATTTTCCTTCTCCTTACATAGAAAGAAACTGAGCATACCCAGAGTGGTGCTTCTGAGCACGACCTTTTACAGGGTTCCAAGGGATGTTTCCCAGGGGTCAGTACCAGATCTGACACCATTTCCCATCTACACTTGGCTGATCAGATGAGCAATGAGCTCTCAGCAAGTTTGCAGATGACCCCAAACTGGGGAGGAAACTGGGGAGGAAGAGCTGTGAAGGTGCTGGAGGATTTGGCTGTTCAGAGGGACAGGCAGAAGCTGGAAGGATGGGCTGCCAGAAACTGCACAAGGCCAGTCCTGCATTTGGGAAGGAACAATCTCAGGACAGGTGTCCAGGCAGCTGAATGTACATTGGATTGCTGCCCTGAGAGCACAGTCTGCAGTCCTTAGGGAGAGGTTATTCCCCTCTACTCAGCTGCCTCACCTGGGATACAGTGTCCACGTTTGGAATGCCTCCAGCACAGGAGAGATGTTGGCAAGGTGGGATGAACTCACGTGGCCAGGGGCTGGAGCACACAAGGGATGAGGGAAAACTGAAAAAATTGGGAGAGGAGGCTCAGGGGCTTCTCACCAACAACGTTCTGACATAAGGGGAGCTTACACAGAGACAGGGTCAGATTTTCTTACAGGTGCAGAGAAGGAAAGGGGCAAT
Organism: Drymodes brunneopygia; assembly: GCA_013400955.1. NCBI lineage: Eukaryota > Metazoa > Chordata > Aves > Passeriformes > Petroicidae > Drymodes > Drymodes brunneopygia. The sequence goes on along the minus strand of VZTZ01021404.1, from coordinate 165,679 downwards.
GGTTAAAAGTTTTAATGCAGGAAATTTTGATCAGAGACATAGAAAAAGAATACGCACACCAGCATTAATCTCCCTATCCATGGAGATTTGCTAAATCTGCTGGTGCTATCCAGGCAAAATGACCTAACCTTGGAGGTTACAGCTCCTTTGAGCAGCTGGCTTCCAGAAGGCCCTTCCAAACAAAAATTTTACATGATGCTCAATGTCTAGATCCCCATTCTTGCACTTCCATTTTTTTGTGATGGCTGCTACAGGAAAAGACAGGCAAGGGAGCCAGGATTCCACCACTTCTTTGCAAGAAGAGAGAAGTAAGGGGACAACTTAAGACTTGGCACAAGACTTATCCACATCTTAAGGACTCCAGAAATGAAGGGACAGAAAGAAAGCCAAAACCTACTGCTCATTAGAGATGAGGTGACACTGTGTTTCTGCTGGTGTTGAAAGAAAGAGAACCTCCAGCTTCCACACCACCAGGGGACCTCACTCCGACCTAAAGCAGCTCATCTGGTGTGACTCAACTCCCAGTTTTACCTCTGAGGGAACGAAGAAATAAAATCCAGAGGGCAGCAGCAAGCACAGAGAGAATTATGATGTTCTTCACAAGAGCAGCTGTGTCTCTATTTCACTGTGTCATGCTTAGATCATTTTGCAAACAAGCAGCCCTGCCATGCACCCTGCTGCTCACGGGGAGCTCATCGTGCAGCAGCACAACTCCAGCAGCCAAACAGGGTCAGAAAATCACTCCTGCTTTTCAAGTTAAAAAAATAAAGATCAAAGAACAGGGTGTTTTCTAGGTCATGGTGTCAGATTCCAGAACTCACAGTTAACAACAGGCTTTCTGAAGAGCAGCACAAAGACACAAACCTGCACAGTGGTTTTATCTGGTTAGTCCAGAGAGTAATTTCACTACAGGCTGGGCTGGGCAACAACAGCTCTAATTGTGCTGAAAACTTCCTGTCTTGTATTTTTAATGGTAAGTAATTAAGCATCTGCACGTTTTGCTAAGTCAACCACCTTTTGACAAAAGAGCCAGATTTACTCTAAGAGCAATAGAGCATGAAAAGGAAATTCCTGGGATAGTATCTGACTTTTAGTATTTTGCCTCAATAACACTTGTGTATTTAATGACCTCAACAAAGGTTTAACAGAGAATTTACACCTAGCATAATTAAAAAGAATTTTGCTGAATTTAGACTATATGGAGTTAGATTAATTCCATTAAAATATTCAAGAGGAACCTAAAATCATTGTAGAAATGGTCACTGAAAGAGAATGGGGAAGGACTGAGCTCTGGTGATCAGGACAGTAACAAAGGAAAAGCAGCTCTTTGAGTATCTGTGCCTCTTCTCCTGTGAGTACTGAGTGAAACAGTAATTGGGTACCAAAAGTAAAATTACTTTTTCTTTTTATTCATAATAAAGTCACTCATATACCAGTATAACGAAACTTAATTTGTTTTGGACTTTTAAGAAGTTTCCAAGGCATTGAGATGATGTATGAAATACAAACTCTTAAAGGGAAACTTTTAAAAATAAATAAATAAAATAAAAACCCAACAAAGCAACCTGCAGTTTTAGTGCCTTGCAGCATCCATTCCCAAACCTTGGAATTAAGGAAGCAGCAACTGAACTAAGAGTTGGCCATTTCTTTGCAAAACTTTTCATGCTGGGATCATGGATCACATTTCATTTTTATGGAAGGTTAGTCCTTAGCAAAGAGGCATACCTAAATTTCTGTAAGTTTTGATTCAAATTTAGCAACTGGAATTGCTGTATTCCATAAAGCACAATATACACAGGCCTTCCACATGGGATTTCCAGTAAATAACTTCTAAAGAGGCAGTCTGGAACAGCAGGAAGGAAACAAACACAGCTTCTTCGTAATAACAGAGCACCCCAAGGAAAGCTATTTCTATACAGGTAGCTGAAAATTGAATGAGAAAGGAAAGTATAAAAATGAAATGGGAAGTTTCTGGTTAATCTATGAGAACTCCTCTACTAATTTTAACTGGTGAGTCAGAGAAATGTCATTGCTTTATTGACTAATCTGTTTGAAGCATCAAAACAGCTTTGGTTCTGTTATTGATTTACTTTGTTAGGTGATTAATTACTTGGGGTATTGCATTCCTCTCTTTTCCTCATGTTTTACCATTTTATTAAGGTATCCAGGGGCACAGAACTTCACAGAATTCCAGAATATTCTGAGTTTGAAGTGACTCTGCACAGGGCACCCCAACAATCCCACCATGTGCCCGAGAGTGTTGTTCAAACACTCCTTGAGCTCTGTCAGGCTTGGGGCTGTGGCCACTTCCCTGAGGAGCCTGTTCCAGTGCTCTGGGTGAAAAACAAAAACCCTTTTTCTAATATCTAACCTATATTCAAACAAGGGAAACTCTTTTTTTTCTTTCATCTTGGGAAAGACATTTCTGATAACTCATTGCCCTAACAGCAATATCAAACTGAACTGAAAATGTAGGAAGAAAGATAACATGAACATTTTCAATGACTTGCCCTAAAACTTTTGAGACCAGAACTAGACATGCAGCTCTCAACAAATGATGCTGTAGCACCAATAATGTCTTTAAACTGCTTGGGTGAACTGAAGCAATTAAAAAAGGGCAAAAGCATGGATGCAATTCCTTCTCCTGTGCACTATTTTCTATCCTGTACTCATACACAAAGAAGTGTGATGGTTTCCATTTAAACTGAAGGATTAACAACACCATGGAACAAAGATTCATTACTCAGGAGAAAGGATCTTTGAAGACAAACCAGCCACTCTCAATCTTAAAACTCTAGCTGACCCTAGTTACACACACAGACCTTGTCAGCACTCCTTTATTTCAGAGTTAGAAAGACTCATCCTCTTGCTAATATGATCAGGCAGGAAAGTTTATATCAAAGCTATAAAAAGTAACAACATTTTAAGAAAACAGAGGGTTATTAATTTTTCCACAAGCTAAAACAGGCCTTTGAAGCACAACCCAAAATTAGATGCACTAGGTACAACTTTAATCTGTAGCACTCTGGGCCCCCTACAACATATCCAGAATATTCAGAAAAGTATCCTAAACATTTAAAACAGGGAAGTTGCTGGTCGTGCAGGGGGAAAACTGGCAATGCTGGGTTCAAAAAAAAGGGGGGAAAGTGGGGAAGAGAAGAAAACCTCTCATTCCTGAAATGAAACTTTAGAAAGCAATTTTTTCTCTTCCCTGTTTCCTGCAGAAATAACTCTTCAAAGGCCATCTTCATGCTCTTTGGGTGACCTTTCTGCCGTTGCATTTCACTGCCTGCCCTGAAGGATATCTCTTTAATATCTTGTTAAACGGGGAGGGAAACGTGCAACGAGCAAAACACTCTGAAATGGAGGCACTTCTGCTTCAGTAAATACTTTGAGGCTATATAAAGTGCAAAAAAGGGTCTCTTATTTCCAAAGGCCAGAGATAGTTATAGAGTGCTTTTTATCAGTGTGTAGGGAAAGTGGTTCCTATGCAGTAAAAGAAAACGAAACACGTGAGAGTTTTATTGACTGCTGTACATAGTGTCAATGAGAATATCATTATTAATGCAACTAAACCCACGACTTTAAAATAAACCAATAGTGGCCAATCCCCTAAAGACTTTGATCACAGCCTGACATTTAATTAAGGGTTCCAGAATGCAGGAGGAGAGGCTCCCTGACCAAGCATTAAATGAGATGTTCGGTTGGGAACTTCTTTTAGTATCCCTATGAAATAATACACTGATCCCATTCACCTATAATGAACAGAAAAACAACTTTTTTCAAAAACTTATAGAAGATACTTTCTTTCTTACCCTCATTTTTCCTGCAGTGAGAATTTGGTTAAGCTTTTGTCACCTAACAATGGTTCCCCCTGTTCCTCCCCTTCCGTGGGACACAGAAAGCTTGAAAGTCTCTTTTGTCTAAAAATTTTGTGCTACATTTTCTGCAAAAGACACCAAATTACCTGTATTCAGATAGACTGCATTTCATATGAATCTTTTCTTTGGAAGAAGACCCTGGCTAAGATTAACAGGCAAGCAGAACACTGCTAACTATTTTAAGGGCACTTTAAGTAAACAGAAATCAGGCTTTGACATTGGAACACAGCTCCAGTCAGAAAGTTTATTTTAAAAAATAAAATGTTGGGAGAAACAACAATGCAAAATCCCAAGGTCTTTAACAGAAAAGATTTCTAACTCCCCACTTTCATCTTTTCTGATTTGTTCAGCAGCAGCAACTGCCTTGTGCAGTCCCTTCCGCTCAAGTGTTCTTGACAGGAAGGCTGTCAAGTTAAAAATTACTTTTTTTAAAAAGATAACTTTAAAAATAATTCATTCCCACAAATCATTGGGACAGTCAGGGAAGAGAAGGAGAAAAGCAAAGAGGGAGAATTTACCACCCTCTGCACTCATAAAATGGGTACTTGGAGCAGGACAGTGAATTTCTCCAATTGCTCTGCTCTGCAGTCTGGGGGCACCAGGCTCCTGAAGCAAACCAGAGTCATGAAGCCCCAGAGCTCTGCAATTCCCCCCCAGCATGGCACATCTGGCAAGGTGGCCCCTCTAATCCAAGGCACAGCTCAGCCTAAACCCAGAGCAGAGCTCCAGGCAGCTCCCAGCCAATTTGCTGATACAAATCTGTGTTTCTGTGGAAAGTGCCCAAGAGGGGGATAAGGGGAGGCAGAGCTGTTAGAAAAAGCACATTCTCCTCTTGCTCATGCTCCTGCACACTTGGTGATCGTTCAAGGATCAGCCTTGACTCCCTGGAAATCTTACTGGCAAGTTTTTGGGCTTAAAATGAAGCTGCACTTCCCTTTTTTAGATACATCTATCAAGTAAAGCTTTATATTCCACCTAATACTTTCATTCACTTGGACATTACCAATTTAAGCTTTAGCTCTCAACCTTTTGACCAGACTGTAAAATAAACTTGTAAAAGATTATTTTGCTCTCCTCTAAATCAGCAGTGGAATAAGAGGTAGAAGAATGCAGCTTCTGACAGGAACTGCCCAGGACAGCTCACCAAGTAATTGAACAGAGATGCAGTGATAATCACTGAAAAAGTAATTTACTAACTTATTCAATTAATATGACTTTATTTATGAGTTACTGCTCAAGTATTTATAAATACCAAGGATAGCTCATCAGAATACATTAAAATCTCTGAGAGTCCTTATTTCCTTGAGCAAAATGCCCATTCTATACATTTTAACATCTTTATGTTAGCATTGTCACTGAACCTATATATCCTTTTGAAAATAAAAATATCTTCAGCTTTCAAATTACAGCTCTTCCCACCTACATGATTTTATACTTTCAATAGTATAAATTAGAACTTTTCAATAGTCTGAACTTAGGCTACAGATTTATTTTAGGGTTTTCAACATATACTCTGACACACAATTAATTAAATCGACATTTTTTGCTATTATCCTTGTACTGATGTACTGGCAAGTAAAAGGAAAGCTTAGCACTCAGGAGAATATACTGCTGGTACAAAGAGACATTTGCTTGATCTAAGAAATTATCTAAAGTAAATTAAATGGCTTTTGAAGAGTTAGAGAATTTAGGTTTCTAGCGAAACACAAGGCTCAGGTTTGCTGTCTGAGACAGACATGTTCTTTTACTAGATTTTACTGCTGTATTCTATTTTGATGGGAATGTCATCCTGCACCCAAAAAGTGAATTATCTTATCTATGGACCTAGAGTTTGGATTTATATCTTGAAATATGCCATGGCTGATGGACACAGGTACTCTGCTCCAGAATCCAGGTCCCCCAAAACCAGGGTCCTTTTGGAGTGCACCATGGCTCCCTTGCTTTTTGCAACCTGACTACTGAGAAATACAGAACACAACTCTATGACAATCATGAGATTTTCAATTTTTATTAGTTAGAAAGCATTTTCCAAGGTGATATTTGAAGACTCCATTTAAAGCTTCGATGTGCACAGAGATTGTCAGAGCAGAGTTGGGCATTTGGAGATTTTGTAATGACAATACAATGACCTGGACCTTTAAATAACCAAATGAAAATCATTATCAAACAACTCCAGGACCCAGTATGAAAATGTTGAGATGTTTCCACGCAGTTCTGTGTGAAGCATCATAAAAACTATCTCACACACACCCCTGCAGCAGCACCTCAGCAGATGTTCAAGGGCCAGGCTGGATGGGGCTTTGAACAACCTGGTCTAGTGGGAGGTGTCCCTGTCCCTGGCAGGACACTGGAATGAGATGAGCTTTTAGGTCCCTTCCAACCCAAACCATTTTGTGATTCTATTAAAGGAAGCACAAAGAAGTGCTATTCCCTTACAATGCTGCAGGACTATCAGAAACCACTCACAGCGTGTGGAGATGGAACATCTCCACAGTCCATATCTTTAAAGTCCCATCTGGACAGTTTATTTCATCTTCATTTTTTAGTGCAGCATAAAACCCTGTAAAAAGCAATGCCCAGAATGGGGGCCCTGAGGAAGCAGCACAAAGTGCCTGTGGCTGGAACGAGTCATTGTTTAGACTACGGAGGGAGGACAGAAATGGAAAGCCATAAAAGTGATCCATGAGGCTGAGTCTCTGAAAAACAATGTGTTCTTACAGCAAATCAGACTTTCATCACACAAGATGTATTTCAGCATGTGCAATGCCATTCTGAAAAAAATTGGCTATGCTCTTGAGCAATGAAAGTGATTTTTTTGGGTGCAGTTGCTCGTTATTTCTGTTCATTGTACAGAGGGTGGAAGCACAAGCAGACCCTGCCCCACTGTTACGTGTCAGCTTTGCTCTGGCAATCCTCCCCATCAAACACTGACTGCCACACAAACCCACCTCAGCAGGCCACGAGGCCAGAAAAGTGAAACCAGAGTTTTTAGAAAGCCCTCACCAACATATTAATGATCTCTCCTCTCTCCAAATGACCAATCCTCTATCAGAAAAAGGTGACCTAATATTAGGGCAGACCTGAGGAAAGAAAAATTCTCACTTGTTTTTATCATTTGTGACTTACAGATGAACATTTGGTTTATCAAGGGAAATGTAACACACTGGAGGATCCAGCTGTACATGCAAAACAAGCTCCCATCATTTCCAGTAAAAAATTTGCCTTCCTTACCCCAAAGTGGTACCCACTATTAAAAAAAAAAAAAAAAAGAGGAGATGATTTTATAAACTTTCTACCTGGGGATACCTAAAAACTCATTTAAATTATTGGAGTTATGTCCAGAATGCCAGAATGCACAGAAGATTGCAGAGTCCAGCTCAGAAATGAATAAGGCAGATTGCTGCAGTCCTCATTAAAATGCTGCATTTCAGTTTGTGTCTTTCCCTTCGGGTAGTCACAGGCACAGCATTTCCTTCTGACTTCATTAATTTTTGCTGCTATCAGTTTTTGATTACTTTCCTCTCAGACATGCTCTTAAAGCCAACCAACACAGGCACATTCTAGCAAAAGCAGGCCAACATCAAAGAAGCCTGTGTTTATGCCATAAAGCCCACACAATCCAAAATTGTCCCCTCAGTCAGAGCACCAAATCATCACACAGGGAGACAGGAGTTTGTCAGGAGCACGAGATGTCACAGCAGGGTTTTAATTTACCCACTGGAAAATCCATTCTCAAGTGTTTACAGAAAAGTGGAAAGATAATAGATGTCAGACACTGGAGAAAGATTGTATCATCTTTTCATGAAACTCACTCACATTCCAGTTCCCCCTTGCTTTTAAAGGGAACAGTCTTGCAAACCTGTGCTGTGACAGCTGTCCCTGTTCAACAGTGGCTCCATGGATGTCTCACCCAAGTGCCCGTGCCAGGCCCTGATTACTCAGAGAAAGAGCAAATTATGCTCATCTTTGTCATCTCCCTGTTCTCTTTACTGTCAACAGCTGGAGTCTCTTTTTTGCTGCTTAGATGATAAATTCACTGTATCTACTCTGCATGCCACATCTGCTGCAGTGAGGCTGGGAGCTGCACAATAACAGCAACACCAAAAAAAACCAACCCAAAGTCTACAAGGTTTGCACTATATTACTATTGCACTATAGGCCATAATTACTGCTAGCATGGGACTACACACGAGGAATGTCTGTTAGGCAGATACTTTTACTGTGTGTTTTTAACAAAGAGATAGGAGAGTGTTCAAAAAGAGAAACAAGTAAGTACATAACTGATTTATTTAGGAAGGGAACAAATTCCCAGAGCACTGAGCAGAAGTCAGTCCATCCCCTGGGGTGAATGGACAGAAGACTTTAGCTTCCTGACCTATGTAATTGTCTTTATTTGCCACTATAGGAGTCTTATTAAAATTCAATTCAAACTTCTATTAAAATTCAGCCAATCATGACATCAAACACCACTGTCTGAATTTATACAGATGCCTAAAGGAAAGATAAAGGCTAAAAAGCCTTATCTCCTTCAGTGTTAGACAACAACAGTCAGTCAGTTCACAAGTTTCTCTCAAAAGAAGTTCATCCCCTTGAAAAGGGCAGTTTAGTTTGTGAAAGGGAGCAGAGAATGGGAAACAACTCAATGTACAAAGTCACAATAATTGACTTCGAAGTTCTAAAGAGAAAAAAAGTGGATTCTTCTTGTTCCCTCCACTGGCTAAGCAACAGAAATGCTGTCACAAATCACTGGTGCAGCAGGGATTTACAGGAGGAGGAATTCTTTCAGGTCAGACTCTATCCCTGCAAAGGGGTAGAAAAAGCAGCAAAGTCTATCACAGTTCCCCACATCACTCACATTTCCATATCTTCTACTTCAAAACTTCTTACCTCTTCAGGACAGTGAAAATCTGTGAGCTTCCTGGAAATTCAGGAAGTTAATTTGTCCTTCAATAAGAATTTATATACTTCCTTTATTTTATATTATATTAAATAGTCTATCATGCAGTTCCCCTCACCTATCCACAAAACACCACCCAAAAACCTATCTGCTCTTCATGAAACATGCTTGTGGCTACTGTTTCTTGAAGAAGGTCCTGATGAAGACAAGGAGTTTAACAGACAGCATTGCAGAGGAATTGTAGAGGTATCAGGAAAAAAGTCTCTCAGCCCCTCAGAATACAGTTACACTGGATTTAAAGACATCAAGGTCAGAAGCTTTAGCTGTACAGAGAAATTACTACATATTTTGCAAAATGAAACAGAATTCTGATTAGTAAGGAGAGGAAGAAAGGGGCTGAAAATGCTTCTTTAATGTCAGCTACTGAGGGATGGTAATGAGCAGGTCCCTGAGCGTGGTGAGACACAGATCTCCTTGCACAAAGTCCATCATTTGGAAATGTGCACCCATCAAACCTCCAGCTCTGGGGAGCAGAGAGCACTGCTCCCCTCAAGGCTGCTTTTGAAAGGCATCTTCCTACCAGCAGAAAAGAGCAGAAATATCATCAACTCTCTACAACTTACAGACTTGGATCATTCTGGGACTTTTAGCTACATCTCAGTATTTTTCAGAAGCTTGAGGCCAAATGCCCAAGCAACGTTCACACAGAACAACCAGAAGCCCCCCCAGAGATGAAGAGCTTGGAGAACTTCCAAAGACAGAACTGTTCTTCAAAATGGTGAGTAATCCAGGACCAAATGTCTGAAACTGGGACTCAAACATGCTACTGAAAGGGCCCACCATGATGGACAATCATCATGTTACAGACTCATACCTAAACTGAAAGGAAGAAGCCTCTGAAGTTGATGTAACCCAGGGAAAATGGGAAGAACAGAAGGGCTGAAGCTTCCAGAGAAACTAAATAAATGTCAACTAAAATATATCAATAATGTCTTACTCTACTGGAGGCACAAAATCCTGAGATGCAGCAAAGCTCTCAAAGTGCCCTTTTTATCCTCCTTGAGCATTTTTCAGGGTAGAAACTCCCTGCATGGTAATGGAAGGAGAGGCACAGCACAAGGAATTCCAAATGAGCTCCTGGATAGGTAGATTTCCTACACAAACCCAAATCCTGCTGCTCCCTTGTTCTGACAGGACACCCAGAGTGAGGTGAGGAGGAATCTTTCAGCTTGGACATCTTCCAGTCAGTCAGAAGATCCTGCAGAGCCAGATCCTTTTCCCTGCACAGCCCAGAGCAGCCACATCTGGGGCTTTTTCTCCATCCACCCGACTGGGATGTGAGAAGCCCCAGTTGCCTTCCTAGAGCTGGATGCAAACAACAGACAATGAAACAGAGAGGCTACCTTGTCCATGGAAAGAGTGCAGCCTGGCAGGAAGAAAACCTGGAGAAACAATGCCCTGCCCTGCTGCTTTGGAAGCAGCAGCACAGGAAAACCTTTTGGCCAAGATGATAAAAAGTGAATTAGAACTGAAAAGGCATCACCTACGTTTCTTTTCCTCAGCTGGACACCTTTCCACCATGGGCACAGAGTATTGAAAGGTGATTTTGTCTTGCCTGGCAACAACAACCTCTTCAAGAGCCCGTGCACAGCCTGGCAAGCAGATCATGCAGACTCCTGACGTTACAGATGATTTGGTTTCCCACTGTTTGTTTTCCATCTCAGCCCTTGGTAATGCCATCAATTAAGGGCTAAATTTATAACTGGTGCATTTTTTTGTAAAAAGAAATTTACTCAACACTTCTCACTTGTAATGTGATTATTTTTTTCTTATGGTCTCCTAAAGTGTTTTACGAAATTAAAAACTGCAGTTAGCTCCAAGACAGGAAAGAAATACTGGAGCCTCTTCTAAGCAGCATGGCATCAACCCCCAATTACCATAAAAAACTATTTATTTAATATGTCAAGGCTAATTGTGGCAGCCCACCCAACACTTCCAAATAAATAATTAACAGCTGAATTTAGGAGCATGAGGTAATCAAGTTATCCACGGCTTATGACATGTTAAAAAAAAATGTATTGGTTTTATTTGAAAAGAGAGGAACCTTTGCATAAAGAGTATGCTATTTCTGAGTGTGAATGTATATGTATGAGACAGGAGAGGGGGAAGCTGGAGAAAGAGTCATTATTCACTTTTATTCCTAATTCATAGAAATTTTGACAAAGAATTTATACAGCAAGTAATCTACTTTTCCTCTCCTCCTGATAAACTAGAAGTTAGGAAACTAAGAGGAAAGTGTGAGAGCATGTCTGAGTCTCAATTTCTACTCTTTCATTGCACCTAGAAAAGTTTAAATCAGTTCTAGTGAGGTCCTATAGGAAACACTTCACAGTTATCTATGAATTTCTCACAGCATCTATGGAATGAGACGATCTTTAGGGTCCCATCCAATCAAAACCATTTTATCTTCTTATAAAATAGGCAACTTTTCCTTCTAATGCCATGCTGTGTTAAAAAAATTGTGAAATACATAAACAGACAACAAGCAGACATAAATAATTTACTTTTGCATTTGCCATTGGTAATATTAAACCTATAAACAGAATGCTGTTCTGATGTCAGAACAGAACGCAGAACAATAGGGAGGCAGAAGAGAGAGGAGGGAAATGACTGAAGGTTGGAGGAAATATTTTCCCAGTAACAGATTTTTAAAGATTAATCTGTTTAGCTTATCAGAAAGACTGAAAAAATTACTTGATTAGTGTGTAAATACCTGTACAGAGAGAAAATTAAGAGCAGTAAAGGACTCTCTAGTGAGGAAACCTGTTAGTAAAAGTAAGGGCTGGAAGCTGGAGCAGGAGAAGTTGAAATTAGGCAGAGAACAGGAGGATTACTCCTATCCTGACCTCTTCTTGTGAAGACCAGGGCCTTTGTACAACCAAACCCAAGGTGCTGAGCACAGTGCATTAGCAAGGAGGGCCAGATAAGCTCCCAGAACAAGGCAGAGATCAGAGGGAATGGCACCTCCTCACTGAAGGTGTTTATAAATCCCATGGAGCCAAGGAGATCCATCTGCAGTGGTTACAGGGAAAGAAGGGAGCGACTGCAATAAGCTGGGGCTTAGGATGGGATGGAAGAGAGAAAGTCTTGTCAAAGCTGGGGAAAGAGCCTGACAAAAAGTTCATTCAGCAACTGTGAAGGGCAAAGCTGGGAAGGCTGGGTGGGAGGATCAGGAGGGAGGATGTGAAGGGAGAATGCAAATAACTGCAGCTCAAGCAATTAGTGAAGGGACCCAAGCAGGGAATGACAAGAGCAGGGCAGCTCAGGGAATGTGGGGAACCAGCTCCTCCCCTGAGACAGAGGTTCAGTCACTCATGGTTTTGGATATTTTCCTGCTCCTTAGTCACCTTCTGGAGACAAGCAATGGGGGAGGGCAGGAGTCTGGGGTAACACATAAAGATGTCCATGAAGGCAAAGAAGACAGAGACAAAGCAATAAGCCTAAAAGACAAATACAAATTACAGCTTTTCTAGATATCATAGATATAAAACAGATGATATCTGAGTTGTTTTTGGAAAAGCGGGGAGTGTCTGACAGGGATCTAATTTTATTGGGTCAAAATAGCCATTAACAAAGAGTTCTCTACAGAGGAGAAGGTAATTTCCAAAGCTCTTCTTAAATATAATGCTTTATAAAGAGACATCAAGTCCATATTAGCCTGCATTGAATGTAAAAGGGAGGAAAGATCCAGTCAGAGGTCTGCAAGAACAAGGAGTTTTTCCATCTTCTTGGACTCAGAGCTTTTTTATAAAACTGATTGACTGCTCACCCTCTCACATATTTACTCATTTGGCAGCCTAGTTTCCCCAGAAAGCTATCTCAATTCAACAATGCCTGTGGAGCAGAGACAGAACCTGGAAACAGGGAATGATGGATGGTTTGCTCATATGGCAGCGTGAGAATGGAATGGCAAGGGCCTCATCCAGACGTCCCCACAACAAATAGAAGAGCATAAAAATATTCATTACCAAGTAAGAAAGAAGGCAGCACCAGAAAACAAATGGGAGCTCAAGGAAGCCAGGCAGAGCAGCCTGAAGACAGAGGGGATGTGGAAGCAGGGATGGGAATGTCTGAACTGGTGCTACAACACAAAGACGTCACCTCTCAGGAGTCAGAAGCAGCACGTTAATCTTTGTGTCACGCAGGAGGCAGAAGCCAAAAGCAGCTCCTGTGAGCAGAGCACAGCCTGAAGGCATTGCTGCTGCCCCTGCTGAGGGGAGCTTCAGCTGCAGCCTCTCACTGCATCTCTGTGTCCTGTTTCCCATATTGGTTTGTGTCATTTTAAATAACAGCACCCAGTGGGTTTCAGGGCAGGCTGGTCTGTGGACCAAGAAATTTCACCAACAGATGTTTCCTTCATTTTCTTGTTCCAAATAGAATCGTGTTGTGTGAAGTTACAGCTCCCCATACAACTCTGAAGAATTTCTAGGAGGAACCCAGCAGTGGGCAGGGGGGAATTAGTGAACATGGAAAACCTTTTCCAAATTTCTTCTTGACAGTGAGCAGGACTCAAGAACACACAAGGGAAAGACAGGATCATGAAGCTTTCTGATGCTTTGTTGTGGGAACTGGAGCCTGTCAGACCCTACATCCCAGTCCTCCTCACTGCCCAGCTCTGTAGTTCAGCTTGTCTGTGTGGATGTTATGGGAAACCATGTAAAAAACTGCTTTCCTGAAATCCAGGGCACTGAAACTGCCATTTCTCTCATCTCTTCAGCATCCTAACTCTGCCATCCCATGGGCACTGCAGTCAAGGTTTCCCTTGACTTTCACAGCCCTGACCAGTTCTTTGTTTAAAGGGTCAGGCCCAGGCAGATGGTGCCCACCCACCAGCTCCTCCATCCCCTGTGTCTGGAAGCTGGCACCAATGTACTCCAGAAGCCTCCTGAAGTACTTTTGAACTGCTCTGATGTCCCTCCAGCAGTTTTTGGGATGGTTAAGGTCCCCTGTGAGGACCAGTCCAGGTGAGGCTTCTTCCAGCTCCCAGCACAGGGACTCCCAGCATAGCATCTGCCCTCTGAACCCAACCCATCAGCTCCAGCTGTCCCATCACCAGTTTATATTCACATCCTTCTGTCTAAACATTCTTCACTACTCAAAAGTTTGCTTTCTGTTTGATATTAAAACCACAGAGTGACAAAGTGCTCTGGTTTATCTTTTGTATCACTGACACTCTGGTGCTTCCAAACTGCACTGGCAGAGATTGTGCTTAACCCACCTCAGCTCCTCATGGAGAATAAAACTACAAAAGGCTGCATGAAAAATATTAAGAAAATGCTTAGAAAGGAATCACAGCTGGAAATGTTTCTTGGCCATTGGTATTGTGGAGTGTCACTGAGCCCACTAAAGTTCCTTCCTTTCTTCCAGGACCATTCACTGTGAAATCAGCACATTTCTAGATTTGCATCTCTGTAGCCAAAAGCATGCTCTTGAATGTCTTTATTTTCCATTGCTTTGAGAAATTCTGCAAATAAAGTGTTGTTTTAACAGTTTGCATGAAAACATAGCAGTGACTAAGATCCATTACACTACATTTTGAGCCCAGACACCTAGAGAATTAGCTAAATGTGCACAATCTGCCTCCCACGTAAATGAAGATTATGGTTAACTCTCTTGAAGTCAAAGCAGTTAAGTCAGGGTAAGGTGAGATAAGCAGCAGTAAAGTCTACAGCATTATTTTAAAAAGGAGGAAATACAAAAAATAGAAGTAAACAGACCACAGTCTTTCTGCTAGAAAGCACAAACAACCACCTACATGAAGGAAAGTGGAGTAGGTGTGTGTTGGCCATTATTGATATAATTAGGATCTCGTTTTAAAAAATATATTTTTGCAGAGGAGGAGTTACAGAGTAAAAATGTGTGTCAACAAGTTATGTCATTTTAATTATATAATTGAAAATTAAGCTTACATACATGACATTTTTTCTGTAGATCAATCTCACAGAATACAGAAGACAAATATTACAGAATTCAATGTTGCTCTTAAAGCTATAATTTCAATATTTGACACCCTAAAAGTTGCAAAAAGATCAGAGCTTTATTTGAAAGAAGACACTGCTGGACCTTGCTCACCTTTTCTAAGGTGTTTGCACCTAAACAAGGTAAACAGAATGAAATAAGCCATTTCCTCCTCAGATAGCTGTGCACATGAAGAGGATGAGCCCCCTGGAAGTTTTGTACTGGCAGCAGAGAGCAGAGCTGGTGGGATGGGATGGGATGAGGAGAGAGAGGTGGGGATCAGTGGAGGTTAATGGATGAGCTCTGGCTGCAGTGGTGCTGAAGTGCAGGAGCAAAATGTGTCAAGAGTGGCCAATTAAAAGAAATGAAGAACTGCTGGAAAAAGAACCAGGCATTCATTTAAGAAGCCCGACTGTGAAGCGAACATACTCCAAGCTAGGAATGAAACGAAGTTTGTGGATAATAAAAAACACTGTAAATCTTATTAAGCAGGAAGTCTAAAGAGGCTTTTCTCTCGTTTTGTACCTAAGAGTCTGAAAATCATTGCATTATTAGATTAGCTCACAGAAAGGTAGTCATTCAATATCCCAATCTTATCCATGGGGAAAAAATTTTTTGAAGAAGATTTATAAAAACCACTGATGCCAAGGCCTATAATTGGAGAAGAAGGATGGTTTAGCCCAGAGTTGGGATAACAAATGCTAGCCCAGGGAACTCAGACATTGAGTTCAATGGGGATTATAAAGCTTAATAAAAGGCAATAGTAGTCAGCCCTGCTTCATTTTTTTCCAGCCCTGAGACAAGGAGCAGTTGCAAGTGCTGCCTGCAATTGTTCATACTCACTGAACACTTTCTCTCTGGCCCTAATCAGAGTCAGAAGAAATGTTCATACCTAAAATGAGTTCTCACTCCTCGGTCCAAGTGGGACTGAAAGGCTGCATGAAAAGAAACAAATCAAGAAGGCAATTCACAACTGCAAGATTTAGTCACATTGCTGGAGTCAAGGACTTGGGGGACCCAGGCTGCTTTCCCTGCTCTGCCACAGTGTTCTTGCATACCTTGAGGCACGCCATGAATTCTCTCCCCTTGCTTCTCAGCTGCACAGAAGAGATAAAAGTTCCTCCCTAATTTAGGAGAGTTCTGTCAGCCAAAAAAAAAACCAAAACCAAACAGGGGTGCTCAGACATAACCACACTGTAAAAAGTCAAATCTTAAAATTAAAAATTCAGGAAAGGACTTGTATTCTAAACAATGTTAAAGTACAAGCTAAATATACAGGTTTATTTAAACCACTTGGAATAATTAAAAATTTAAGGGAACTTCAGTTTCAGCATATTTTCATTCACTGTCCTAAAAAACATTTTGTATACAGCCAAAGCATGTTCATTAATTCCTAAAGATGCACATAAAACCCTGAAACTGTCAAAAGAAAAATTAGCTGAAAGGACTCCAGGATTTGAACTTCCAAACTAGTCTGGCATAGTTAGCACAGCAGAAACAAAACCCTACCGGGGGTAAAAAGAACTTTTGGTTTCATACAATTTTGTACCAAAATAAATCAATTTACCAGCTCAGTGTAATGAAAGCTACAAGCTTTGTCAAGTATTAATTATTTCTAAGTATTTAATACTTAAAGCAAACCAAGCGTAGTCTCAACTACTGTGACTCACTCGGATGAAACAGAAAAAATTAAGTTTGTCAAATCATCACTGTATTATAACCAACCTTCTTTCTTTCAGGTGTTGAAGGATAGCCTCTTCAATCAGATATCAACATGGAGAGACAGTTAAATATTTTTTTATCTGCTCTTCACCACTGAAATTTAATCTCATATGCTACATGCCAGCCATGAAGGTATTAGAGAGCTTCATGTCCATCACTTTTTAATCATATGCCTGTTGTACTTTCAACCTCTCCTAAACCCCCAAACATTGGATTTATCTTAACAGCATTTTGGAGTTCTTTTTGGTTATTTCCTATGTATCAGCAAACATTCCCTGCCAGGTTGTTTGTCTGATAGCCTCGACAATCTTAACAGTTGTTTTATTCTTTCTAATGTTATGCTTTGGTTTTGGTTAGCAGAGCTGTTTCCTAAAGCTCTCTGTAGCATCAAACATGAACAAACCAGGGAAATACAAGTGGACTTTAAGCCAGAAAAGAAGGCTTAACCAAACTGATAAGCTGGCTTCAGTCTGAAGGGTTCACAGATTTTTTAACTGATTATCAGAGCACAAGCTCTGCCCAGTATCCCACATGCTCTCAGTACCTACCAGCAGAGACAACATTTTACACTGCATTTGCAGTACAGTGTTTTTAACTGATCAGAAAAGATGCAGATTCAAACAGAGGATGTCTGCACCAGTCTCAGTGGGTTCTCTTGAAGACATTGGTGCAAGCCACTGATAAAGTCAGAGGGCATCTCTGTGTCCCCATTTGTGATACTGCATTGCTGGCATTTGCTTAACAAGCTCCTGGAGTGTCAGGATATGGAACAATTCCATATTTCTAGAATTTAAATGAAAAACATCCCTTTTTTATCTACATTAAAAGAAATAAGAAAAAAGAGGATAATATGCAGTTTCCTTCTGGTAATAAGACCCTTTTAAAGCAAAACTGATGTATTCCTAGTTGAGAAATAATTACAAGTTTCTGCAGTTTCCAGTTTTACTTCAAGTTCCTCTTATTTCTCATTACCCAGTCTTTGAAGATGTTACATTTCTTGTCATTGATACCTCTCCAGAGGTTTTCTATCAAATTCTGGTGAATTATCAACACAATGAACAATTTCTCTTTACCATTAATATTACAGATCACAGAATGGTTTGGGTTGGAAGGAACCTCAGAGATCATCCTATTCCAACCTCCCTTCCATGGGCAGGGGCACTTTCCACTAGACCAGGTTGGTCAGAAACTCTTTATTACAATTACCATTCTATTTTAAAGGGAGCACAGAATCCACACACTGCGTAACTTCATGTTGTAGAAAACAGTGAGGTTTTTTTCTGGTTGCTTTCTCTATGCTGCAAAAGGCTGATTTTCCTCTGCTGTGTCATTCTCATTAATTTGCCTTCCAGGTTCTCCCACTTATTAACAAAAGGTCTGAATCACCTGAATGTGAATATCCAGCATTCCTACAAGAGATTTTGTAGAGATCCACCAAGTCTCCATTCCTAAACCACAGGATTTCAAAGGATTTTTTCCAGAGATAATGACAGTTACAAAATGAATTTTAATGCACTATCTTGAGTAAGTGGGAAACGTTCTGGCACCCCCTAAAAATACATATTTTTGAATCAAGAATGGTAATGTCCTGGTAACAGCAGCTCTAAAACATTTTCCCACATGAATCTCCAAAATCACTAGTCCTCCTTCAGCTGTTGTTTATGACTTTGTAGTGTCTATGTTGCTATCTGTAGTTATGTTTATCTTCCTTGTAGAAATAGATGGAAACCGTAACTATTTAAGGTATAAAGTAAAAAGGTGTTTTTTTCTAAGAGTTTTAGAATTGAAAAGGTTGTTGAGAGGCCTGAATCCCCTTCCGGCCCCTGTGGTTCTTGGGTCTGTACTTTTTGCTTCAAATGTGTAGCCTAACATCGAACCCTAAGCTGGTCAGAGATGTAAATCAGCATATTCTCCTGAAATTCTCTTAAATTCACAGAAGTCTTCATTCAAAATTGGAGAAAAATATCCTAGCACTGCCTGCAAGCCACGTCATGGTGTGGTCAATTGGCCCATTAGTGCATCTCAAGGCATTGCATCAAGAGAACATTTCTTCCATGATTTTACTTTTGTGACTACCAAGGCTGCTCCAAGCTGTTCTGAGTGATTATCTAGCACTCATTTTCACTTTCTTAATAATAAGTTGACAGCATGCTGCAGATAAATTGATTCACACAGCCCCAAAATTGATAAATTCTGAACTGGAAGGAGATGGCTGTTGCCATGCAAGTCAGCAGGAATCAATCCTGAGTCTGCTTGCTTTCTTCCTCCTCCTCTTTTCCACAAGCTCAGGCAGAAGGGAGTTTGTCAAGAAAACTTTGGGAGGGATAAGAACAATTAGCAGAGGCACAAAGAGCTTTCACAGAACACATAAAGAGAACAACTGTTCACACAGGGAAGCAAAAAGCTGTGAAAAGCTTTATCATCTAAAGCTCTCTCAAGGACCACATCTGTAGTGTGTCCATTCCAGAAGGGAAAAGGACACTGGTGACAAGGGCTCAGCAATGGCAGGAGTGGGAATAAAGCAGGAAGGCTGTCAAGCAGCTCCAAAGCTCCCTCAGGTGCTTCCCCACACACAAGTCAGCCTCAGGAAAGGAAGCTCAGGAGTCCTGTCAGCTTCACAAAAATGTAGTTTTTTTCCCCATAGATTCCACATCTAAAATAGTGGAAGTAAAGTAAGGAGACCTCAACCAAAATGTGTGCACATGTAAAATAATGAGAATTAACATGAAGCCATGGTAGGTCCCACATCTGTATTTTGAGCCAGGCCATTAACTGGGACTTCTGAAAAGCTTTGATGTCCATCAAGACTCAGAGTCCTACAAAAAGCCTTAATTTCTCCATTTCCTGACTCCTTAGGGATTTGACTTTGCCATTCAGCTTTACCTTTCCTGGCCTAACTCTCTTTCAGTGTCATTTTCAGAAATCACAGAGCCACACATTGACTCCAGCAGTAAACTGGCTTTGGGGTGTCTCATCAACAATGTGTTTTGGTGATGAATCAAAGGAAAGCTAAACAAGAACCTCACTGCTGAGATTTATAGCCACACAAATCAGGACCTCACCTTGAAAGGGTCTTGAATAAAGAAACTGAAATTTTCCTTCCATCTGCAGAACCTGATGTGGTCACATTACAGCTGAGGATCCTGTGCCCCACTTTGGAGAATAAAGGCTGTTTTTAAGAAAAATGCAGCTTTAGACTACTGTGGTATTTTTAATGACTAAGAAAAACTACCAAAGGGAATTCCCAAGCAGTAATGCAATTTAGTAGGCTAATACTCACTTGTACTTTGAAAGAAAGCCATTAAATTATGTCAGCATAAAATATGCTGAAGAAATATTTGTAATGTATGTACACAAACAACTGACACAAACGTATTTAAGGAAAGCTGCTACCTGAGGAGATAGTGTTAGGGTTTAATTTCAAATAAAATCAATTGTAGGTACTTGATGTGTCCAAACAAAGGCAGAGGTTTATGGTAGAGAGAATAGAAGGGAAAATATTGGGAAGAAACTATTTACTGTGAGGGTGCTGAGGCCCTGGCACAGGTTGCCCAGAGAAGCTGTGGATGTTTCATCCCTGGAAGTGTTCCAGGCCAGGTTTGATGGGGCTTGGAGAAACCTGGGATAGTGGAAGGTGTCCCTGCCCATGGCAGGGGGTGGAACTGGATGATCTTTATGGCCCCTTCCAACCCAAACAATTTTATGAATCTCATTTTGCACGGTCACTCTCAAGGGGCTGATGTTCCTAAGGAGTCCATTCATACTTTCTATACTTCCCTCACCTCTCACACTTGCAGTGATTCTCAACTGCTTTCTAATTAAATCAGGATGTCATTTTTCCCTGCATTTGAGCTGATTTAAATATTTGGTTAAATACTTTCTAATTAAGACAGGATATTATTTATATGAGAAGTCTGATACTTCATTAATGATGCAAAGCAGAGAGCTGCAGTTCTTTCCTATGGAACAGTCTCAGATCAAAAGATTTTCAAAATTATAACATAAAATCTTAGAGCCTTAGATTTATTCCCTCCCTGTTGACCTTAATAAATAAAATGTAAGAATTTCAAAACTTGGTGTCTGGAGTGAAGGAGCCTTTCTTCTTCAGAATTCTCCCTCTAGAAATTACTTTTTCAAGGAAAAGCTGAAACAATTTCCAAAACTGTGATGGGTTAATTTTCCAGAAATCAAGCTGCACTGAAAACAGCAATGAAAATTGACATTTGACAACAGTATTACATTATTTAGTGCTGACATTAAACAAGTAATATCTTTTGCTGCCACTGCAAAGCTTTATATTGCATCTATCAAGCACTTTTCAGGTTTCCAATGCAGTCAAAATGCTAATCAAGTTAAATAGTTACTGGGCACATCCTGATTTAACATTTGCTTTGATTTCAGTACTGGCAAACTTCATATTTCTTTATTGGGCCTGAAGCTCAAAATACTGCGTGGTGTCAGAGAGGAGGACAAGGGCCATAAGAACTCAGTTATCAGAAAAATGAAGTATCAGCAATCAATGGCCTAGAAATCAGCCCATTTGGACCCAAGTTAAACAAAAAGGCAGAGGTAGGGAGATGAATTTAAAGCCACACAGATTTCCCATTTGGAAGATTAAATAAAGATAATGAAATAACTGTTCTTCCTTCTGCACAAACTAAGTCAGCCTCTAATCCCTGAGTACTAAAATACTATCATTATTATGCTGCATTAATATGCAATATAATACTTTTCCACAATTTTGAACCCTCTGCAGGAGTCTGGTGGTAAATATTTCATTTTGCAGAAGGCAACACCGTGAAAGGGATGGGAAGTAGCACACTCTGGACCACACAATAAGACAGGAGCATCTATTAAGGTAATTGCTTCATCCTCAGGATATTACAGCACGCTAATATTTCCCAGTGAAATTCAAAGTCTCAGCCCAAATGCAGCATGAAAACGCAGTGCACAGCCCTGGCTCCTGGACAAACACCACAAACAGCATTTGCTTCCATACCTGCAGAAAGCACAAAGACTCTGGAGCAGCCAGCAGTGCCTGCCCAGTGAATCATCCCATTTCTGCAGCCTCTCCAGCTGCAACAGCAAGAGCCTGAGCCACCTGTTTGCAGGATAATGAGCTGTTAGCACCTTTGCTTCAGCAATTCACTGATAGGAGGTGTCCCAGCACAGCTCTTGGGGGCTGTAAATGAAATTCCTGCAGTTGACAGATGCTGCCAGGACAGGGCTGTCCGCTCCTGCAGGCAAATATTTTGCTGCCCTGATTATTAAACTCTATAAACCCCACTGGGGAGAGTCACGGCCATACAAGCAACTCCTATAAGGATCCCCATCTATTTTGCAGCTGATTTATGTGTTCCCTGTTGAGAGGTAACACCGTGCTTTTAACTGCAGCTGCTTGCTTGTTGATGTCAGCACACACTGCAAGTGTGGGTGGAAGAGCAGGACTGGGATGAGCCAGAGGTCTTGGTGGGAGGAGGTCATTGCACTTGGTCTGAGAACCCTTTTCTTTTTTTTTGTTTAATCAATAGAATCACAGAATCATTAGGGTTGGAAAGACCTCCAAAGTCATTGAGTCCAACTTTTGACTGAACACCACCAGAGCACTGAGTGCCACATTCAGCTGTTCCTTGAACACTTCAGAGATGGTGACTCCACCACCTCCCCAGGCAGAACCTTCCAAAGCCTGACAGACCTTTCAGTGAACAAATTCTTCCTGGTGTCCAACCTGAATCTCCCCTGGTGCAGCTTGAGGCCATTTCCTCTTGTCCTGTGACTGCTTGCCTGGGAGAAATGGCTGATCCCAACCTGGCTAAAACCTCCTGTCAGGGAGTTGTAAGGAGCAAAGAGACCTCCAATGTTCACATAAAGAAAAGAGTCAAATATTGAAGACAAGTGTGTCTAAATATTTGAGATCATCTGACATAGAAAGTATTACCAGTAGTTTCTTCCAATAAGAAAAGGCAGCCTGAAGGCAGAGCCATGTTAATTAAGGCATTTAATGAAAACTGAAGAAGGGGAAAGGCAACTACAGAGCACCTCTGACTGCCACACAGCAATCCACTGTCCAGCCACAAGAAAGAAGGGAATAAAATCTCAATACTGCTCAGAGGATGAAGCTAAGGCTCTGTTTGAGGGTGGGATAAAAGACAAGTCATATTTTGGGGAAAGTTGGAGAAGGGAGACAAAATCCATCCCGAAGCAGGAAAAGGAAATGCCCCCTAAAACCTATTAGAAATAGTGAAAAACAGTGACTGTGAAAATTTCTCTGACATTTGGCAGGGAAGGAGAGCTCCCCAAGAGATCTTATAAGAGTTGAGAAACACAAACATGCCTACATTTGATAAGATAAAAAATTCCAGTCCAAGTGATTAAACTGATTTGCCTCAGGCCATTTGAAAGTTTCATAACACCTGAGTGTCCACCCAGAGACCTCCACCAAAAGCCAACCTCTGCATGGGGAACTTCTCTGGCTGTCAGACCTGCTCTGCAAGATCAATGCAGCAACAAAAACTTTTCTGATCCTCATCCAGATCATCACAATACCCAACAGAATAATCCTCCCTGTGAAAGGACTGCTACTTTCACTTGTATTTTCTGGAGCTGAACTGAACACCACTGATCATCTCACTTTTCCTTCGGTAGGAAAAAAAAAGTCAGCAATGAAAGGAAAATGTAAAGAATTCGTAAGTTTCATGTCACCATTTTTTTCAGTTCCTTTCAGTTGGATTATGATTTTGTCTAGGACCCAATTCCTAAATAATATACTCTAGATAACCTCTAAATTGTTGCTGGAATATGTGAGGTCATACTGTCTTTCTTAAAAACTATAAAGTAAAACATGTCAAATACAAGACCAAATACCAAACAACCCCTTTAATTTTACCAGATCCATTCTCATCTTTCACAGATATAAATAGAGATTGTTTTCTCCAATTAAAAAAAAACTTGAACAAAGAATAAGGTATTTTTATGTTATATTTTGGAAAGAACTGAAAATTCCAAATCAGTGGTTCATTTTTTAATTGTACATCTCTTCCTGATATTTTCAGAATACATTAGCTCAGCAGTATCTGTAGTTTACAGTAGCAATTAGCATCCTGGGGAGTCAGCTGCAAATAACAAATTCATAAACAAAGTAGAATTAATCAAGGGAAAAATTAAAAATAAGGAGGAGCTTGCATAATCTTAGAATGACAGAACAGCAAGAGAAGAGAAGAGAAGCCCTTGCTCCAGGCAAGGATTAGTCTGTCAAAATTATGGTCAAATATTTAAACACACTTCTTTTTTCTTAATGGTTTCTGAAGTCAATGCAAGGAAATGATATAATTAAATAATAACTATATTATAGCCTGTCTAACAATTAAAGTCAAACCATAATCACCTCACTAAACTTCAAGACGTCCTTGCAAGTTTTTCATTTCAGTAAGAGAAGGTACAGGGGAGATGCTCTTAACCATAAATGCACAGACAGAGAAAATAATGGACAGCAGTGACCAAAATCCCAAAGCAAAACTGTTCCTAAATGTAAAGATATGGAAGGAATGTCTCCTGCCATTACATGACTGGATTATTAGACCAACAGCAAGCAAAATTCAGCCCATCCATTATTTTATATAAAAATGGAAAGGGGTGATGTGTGGGAACAGCACAGAGCTGCAATCTCACCTCTGCTAACTGAGACCTGCACTTCATTAAGTGGAACACCAGGCTGACTTTGGTGTAGCCAGGCTTTTCTCAGGCAGTGCCCCCTCACTGCCATGTGCTGGATATCAGGCTACAGCAATGGAAACAAATCCCACATGGATTTCTTGAACTGGAGTGGGGGAAGAGGATGGACAGAGAGAAGGCAAAGAGGTGACTTGTCTCATTTAATTTTTCTTAGGGTTAACAGCACCCAACAGAAACCAGAGCCGTAATTCTGAAATCCCAGTCATGCTGCTGCATGAAGGGGCCACACACTTCACAGTCTGCTAAAATTATCTGCCAAATCAGGCCAAAACCACTGGCCAGCCCTTTACCTGTGCTGGACTCCCAGACTGGGCAGCAATACATTCCCACTGGTTCTTCTATTTCAACTGCTCACATTATCAGGGCTATAATTTCATTGGCAGTATGTTGGGTTTTTTATTGTTCCCAATCCATGACAATCTGGAAAAAGCACTCCTTGAGGAGGATATTTTTAACAGAGCTCAGCACGAAACACAGCAGAGATGGGGCTACAGCACTTCTGACCAGTAGACAACTTCCCCAAGAACACCAAGCTCAGAGATGTTTTGCTATCAGCACAGAACTTGTAGTTTGGGGGGGTTTGTGAAGCTTACCCATACTTTATGTAACACTACTTTAATGAGCATATTTATAAGGAGAAAACCACTAGGAAGAAGAGTTCATGCAATCTACTGGAAGGCTTGCTGTGGTAAGTCTAATTGACTTAGAAGTGCTGAAGTACTGACAAAGACAGAAACTTTAAAAAAAATAACAAACCAAAACCAGAAAGAACAAAGACAGAGCAGAGACAGAATCATCTGAGCTTGTCAGAAAGGCAGGAAACATTGTCTGTCTTGGACACTCTTTACTTGAGTAGACCTTGAAAACTTACAGGAAAACTCACAAGTGCAAAGCTACATCCTTAAACAACAAGATGAGGCAGTAATTGAAGTGCTATGAGTTGTTTTGCATCTCTGTTTAAAATAGTTTCCCTTTAGAACACCCTATTGAAAGGCAGAGAAGGGCTCTGAAGTGTTATTTTCCTTACATTTGTGAAAAAAAGCCTTTGTACTCAATATTGGTTGAGACCCACAGTATTTTAGGATTGCAAAGCCCGCTTAGATTGCCAATCTCATACATGAAAGCTCTGAGAACAATTCCACAACAGCAGAATTAACACAGTCTTAAAAGAGAAAAATCAATGCAGCATTTGTACTTTTTTTTTTTTCCCCCATGAGCACCAAAACATTCACTAATTAGACTTCATAATACTCCTCCTGGCTAGGTAACAATTATCCCTTCCATTTTGCAGGTTGCTAACGAAGGAGTTTTGCTCAATTAGAAGGGAAAGGATCAATATCAGGCCATACCACATCTCAAAAGGACAGAGGCCACTGCAACCAGAAGTGCCTCAATCCACTGGGTGACAAGATAAGGTGTAATTAGTTATGCTTTTCCTCTGATCAAAGGGAGAAATTTCTAATGCACTGCACTGCTCTGGCACAGCGTGCCACTATCTTTCCTCTTTGTAATAGCAAAATAACAGTGAAAATAAACAATTCTCTACAAAGCAAGTCCTAAACACAACAGTGCAGAAGCTGTTTTGGCAGCTGATGCTCAGAGTTTCGTGCTGCCTCCATTCTGAAGGCAAAGGGTCCACATTTCATTAGCTGCAAGCTGAGAAGTGGATCTGTACACAAAATGAAGAGGTCCCATGCCTTAACATAAAAGACACCAGATGAGTCACTTTAAATTATAATCAATGGTAACAACAATCCTACAGCTAAGTCTTGATATTTCTCAAGTACTTTCAAAAATGTTTAGAAGGGGCATTTCTACCACTTAAACTAATACAAAGGAAGGGATCGATATTACAAGGATTTCTGTATTGCACAAGAGAGATTTGAAAAATTCAGCTTGCTTCTGTGCTTCATCTCCTCCTATCTAAATTCTCTCTGTTCCTCACTGTCCTTCAGGAACACACAGTAACTAAATGAAGAAGCTCAATTTTTTCTAAATATTTGCAATATTTTATTATTTCCACAATTTCATGCAAGCTATGTATCTTAAAAGTATTTCAAGGATATTTATGAGCTAAAACAGAACTGACGGAGAGCTATAAATTCATGCTAGCCATGAGGAGCTATTTTAATTTCCCAGAGCCTTGTACTGACCAGGGCTGGCTTGCCAGAAAAACTCAGAACTGGGCAGGCGTTTCAATTCTTCGCTACAAAAATACCTCATCTTCCTTCTTCCCCCACTTCTTTCAGTCTCCAGCCTTCATTATAAATCTCTGCAAGGTCTTTAGAAAGCAAAGTTGGTCTGACAGTCAAACTGAAAGCCTGAAACACTGTGGAATATCCTGCCCCTGGAATCAGAAACCTCCTGCAGGTTGTTACAACAACCACCTTGCACCACAGGCTGCTGTGCTTGGTCTGCCTCTCTCACCATTTGGGACACGACCCAAGAAGGCAGCTGGGCCATCCTGGCT
Source organism: Drymodes brunneopygia (assembly GCA_013400955.1). Taxonomy (NCBI): domain Eukaryota; kingdom Metazoa; phylum Chordata; class Aves; order Passeriformes; family Petroicidae; genus Drymodes; species Drymodes brunneopygia. The sequence continues at coordinate 138,960 of VZTZ01021404.1, read as the reverse complement.
GCAGCAGGGAGATTGTCAGGGCTGTCAGCTCAGGAGTCTCTGTTCCAGTCCTGGCCGAGGCTGGGATACTCTCATAGACAAGAAGACAGGTTATAAACTGACTTGATGTGTTGTAATGATGTCAGTGACACACGTGGAAACACACTTTCTCTCTTTTGGCTGTGTCTCCTGATCTCTCTCTGCCTTCCCCCCTGACAGGATTTTTTTCTATTTCTTCTCTTCCATATGTTTCTGTATAACGGAGAAAGCACAAATAAACTCCAAAGTACAAAAAGGAGGAGAGACATCTCTCTATAATTACAAACCTTGCTGTGTGATGCTTTGTTTCTGGTGAGCATTTGGGGAAACAGATTTTAGGAACAGGTTCCATTAACAATAATGGACAAGTTTCCAAAGTAATACAAGCTGGTGCACTTGAGAGGAGCAAAGGCTTCCATTACAGGCTTCAGGCAGTTTTTCCCTTTGCCCTGCAATAACTAAACCACTAATCTAAGGAGTGCAGTCTGCAGCCTTTGCCTCCTTCCATAGTGACAAATGCTACAGAGTAAATCTCTGCCCAGGCACACCAATGGCACAGTGCTGCAGTGAAAGAATGAAGTGTACTGTTTCTCGAATTCTTACTCTCTAACACTGCTGGTTCACTACCTCTATGTGGTGTCCACTAAAGTGCTCAAAATAGGCAAAAACTACCCCAGAGAAATTAATTGGTGTCCAAAAGCACTTTTAATTTGGTACATGCAGCACGAGAGAGGAGCACATGAACTATCAGCACACCCAGCTTAGTCATTTCCATGAAACAACAGATTTACAGTAATGGGTTTTAGCTTGCTTCTCATTAAGGAGTTATTTTGGACCCCATGAAGGAAGAGGTGTGCATCTGTGTTCATGGGGATTCCTCAAACCAATGGAAATGATTACCCTGGGGTGCTTACAACCCTTGGATCCCTTGAGGACGCTGCCTGGAGCTCCTCAGTGTATCACTTACAAAAATGAGGTGGGTAGAAGTTCTCTCCAAAACACCATTCAAGAGGAGAAAGCAATTAATCAGCTTTAGCTAATATGATTAAAGAAACTACTCTAATCCAAACTGGTAATACAGGGAGATTAACACCACGTGTTTTGATCTGGAATTGAGCACCTAATTTCCACTGGAGTTGCCCCATTAAGGAACTGAGCAAGAGAAGCTGAGAGTGGCACCCAAACCACTGCCTGATGAACCTCTGCCATCCCTGGGGCTTGAAAACAACGTTATGTATGAGCTCCTCACCAAACTGCCATCAATAGTGTGAATTTCCCTATAATTTGGAGAGGAGGACAAGATCTGTGTTATTTAACATCCGTTTACATGAAGGAACAAGAGAATGAACAAAAACCCAGTCTCTGCTGGGTGAAAATAAGGCAACTTACTGCAAATAAAAAACTTATAGCAAATGAAGAACATACCTTAAAGCCTCTCTGAGTCAGACAGCTGTTACAGCCACAGCACACTGTTTTCACCTTGGACTCACTCAGAAACCTGGCACTGGCTTTGCCTTTCCACGCCTGCTCTAGACTGGGCAATACAGAAAAGCAGGCATTGATGAAGGGCATCGTTATTCCACTCAGCCATGTGCTTTAGAGGCTCTCTCTGTGCCTGGCTTTCTCTTACCATGGACTTCTAAGAGAACTCCCCACACATATCCCACACCAAAGCACAGAGGGATGGAAGCAGCAGGGAGCTCTTTCTCCACCTCTATGGAATGACAACATTTGCTGTCTGTGATCTCCTCAATGTCAAAACCAGTCCCCAGCCCTGCCCTCAAAACTCACTGCACACCCAGCTCCCTCCTACCTCTCAAGGTGTCCAAAATGGGAACCACATCCTTTGGCCTAAGCCCCTTTATTTCACATCATCCCACCTCTTTTAAACAATGTGATTTTGTGCAAAACATTCCTTTCCCTCCATTCTCACTCTCCTTGTGCAGCATCTCCTGGTATGACCCTGCCTGAGCAGGGAAGCTGGACCAGGTGACCCAGTCTGGTCCCTTCACACCTCACCCATTCTGTGATTCTGTGATTTTATTTTTCCCCTCTCTATCCAATTAGCCTGGTGATCATTTTCGTGTAAGAATTTGCAACCAGGCTCTGCTTTAAATATGCGGAGTGCTAGCAAACACTTGTGCTAAGACACTTTGCTAGACATATTTCCAGTTATGCATGCAAATCCACTGAATTTCACAGGAGCTGGTATACCATACCTCTGCTTTACCAACATCCATCTCCAATGTTCTTTCCTCCCTTAGTTCTTTAAATAATTTAACATATGAAATTGGAAGGTGCTGATTTTTTCTGAGTAGGTTAGAACTTCTTCACGAAGCTCAAAGATGCTCTGATGACACTGAACGGGACAGCTGGAAGGCAGCCACAAGCATTGCTGCAGCTCTCTCTTAGCAGGCACAGGGAAGTTTACAAATACATGCTGAGGATGAAGCAGATACTGCTGCTGAAAAGCAAGTGCTTTGCTTAAGTTTGCTCGGTAAATTTCAGAAATGTTATCATTAAAAATTAAAATTAACTTTCAGTTGCTGGGGCTTTCTATTCTGTTTCAAGTGGTTTTAGATGCAGTGGTCTGGTTTTCATAAAAATTTCTGATTTTTTGCTTAAAGATGTTTCTGTATGATTGCCAACTCTCCCTTTAAACTAATTTCCCCTCCCTTCCCGTCCACTGTTGCATTTATCATTACTGCACTTATTAATTTTTAAAGGCTGCCCTTCTTCACAAGAACTGAATAGGAAAAAATGGAAAGGTGGAACCATGACAGATAATATAAATCTGGAAAACAATTTCCTTCTCCATTCACAGCTGCCAAAACTCAAAATACCCCCCTCTTTATGACTTCATGCACTGCTGGTGACTTACAAGTGAAGTAAGAATTTGTTCCCTTGCATTTCAACAAATACAAGGAACAGCAAATTGCCACGGATGCTTCTTTTCAGTAGCAGTCATCTTGTCTGGCCAAATTCACTTTTTCCTCCTGTGGAGACAGAGAGATCTCCTGGCTGGCCCCTTTCCTACAGAGAGAAGCAATACAAATCCAGACGAATCCTGCAACTTCCAAGCATTTTGTCAATTCTGAGCATCCTGCCAGTGATCAAACCCAAAAGGTTTCCTGCTAAAAATATCACCTGCACTGAGCTAAGTACAGTTCTGTTCCAAGTCCTGCCCCAGTTCTTTTCCACAACAAAACTGTTGCTATTTATTGTTAAGGCATTTAGCAAAAGAAATTCCTGGACCAAGCCCCTCTCGGTGCTCCCCTAAGGTGGTCCTTTAATACAGGTAAAAGAGGCTGAATAGTCCCAACAGAAATTAGAGATTGGGTTCCTTTTATACAAACTCCTGTCTTCGAGATCATATTGTGTCCTACAGGACATATGGTGCCATTTTTTGATACAAAGCAGTTGCTGAACTGCTGAATTTCTACCCAAGAGTATTTTTTTGGTTTTTTTTCACATGCAGTACATTTGAAATAATAGTTAAAAACCCTATGTGTTTTCTTTTTAGCCATAAGAAAACTTCTTTTAAAGGAAGTGCAAAGTCTAAAGCAAGAAAATGCTATTATAGAATCAGAGAATTACAGAATGGGCAAGATTTGAAGGGACCACATCAGGGTCATCCGGTACAGACTCAAATACCACAGACAAATTCTGTTTAACCATTTAGGGGTTAAATTATCCCTTAAAGTTCACTTAAAAATAATTATAAATTATTAAAGCCTCGAATTGTATTCAAGCTGTGGCTGGTGGTGCTCTATACAACCAAATGCATAACCTGAGCAGCGAGATCTATTTGCTTGTGCTTATTTAATAAGAAGAAAAATTCTATTTCTGTCTCCCACTGTGTTCAAAAGTAGACGAACAAGTTTTACACAAAGTTGAAAAGCCATGTATTAGTCTTCAGGCAGATATCAGGATGGGAAGTTCTCCTCCTCAGAGGAAAAATTCAGAAAGGTTTAATATCACAGTCAAGGAATTAGGATGGGAATATTCATGCAACCCCAAACGTGAAGATTTTCACAGAGCTTTTTGTAATCAGTGTGGCTGTATTTAGGTAAAATCTAATTTTCCAGGGAAATCATAAATGCCTCATTTTCACGAAAAGCCTGAGGGAGACTGTATGTACCAGAGATAACACAGAGATTGTATCAGAATGCAATATCTTTGGATATAAATAACAGGAGGAAGCACAGATGCAATTTCATCAAATATCACCTCCCCAGAGAACAGACGAGACTCGACCTCCTTCTTTACACACACTGAGCATCCTTCTGGTGCATTTCCAGGGCTCTGTGTGGCAGGATTCACAACTGTCCTGTTGCCATGTTTCAAAATGTGCCCCTCACCTGCCAGGTGGTGACAGGATTTCTCTGACAGGGCTAAAAACTGCTTTGCAAAATAGGAAATCATGCTGGTTTCAGAGTGTTTTACAGCACGGGTCTGTATCCACATTCTGCAGCCCAGTGAGGCTGAATGCTTTAGCTCTTGGCTAGGAAGAACCACCAGTACCTACAGCTTTTCTTAATATGATTTTATTTCTCTCAAGAGAGGACTGAAAAAAAACTTTGCCATAATTTGGCCATTGTAAAATGCTGTTCAGCCCAAAAATTACAAGAGAAAAGCAAATATTTTCATGTTTTATGAATACTAAAATAATAGCCATTAACCAAGTAAAAAGACTGATATTTTATCCATCATTAACAGGGACACTCTCCACTATTTGAAATAAAATACTGATGTTTCCTCATTCTCCTCTTTCAGAGAAAGGCTGCAGTGCAGCTGTTTTAAAAATACTCCTTTTTTTTTTTTTTTCCCCCAGAACCTTTATGATCACCTTTGAAATTTGTAGCTATAACTTCAATTAAGGATGTGGAAGAACAGGACAGTTCTGAATACTATTTCAGATCCTGGCAAACACCTTGGAAATAACAGATGAGCCTCCAAACCACCAGCTGAGGAAGTGGTAGAAATCCCATTGCTAGATTTCAAGAGTAGATTAAAAATAAATACAATGAAAGAAGTCAGCTTTCCACAGAGGTGCTGGAATAGGCCAGGTTTTGTTTCAGAGTCTCAAAAGTTCAGGTCTCAAAAACTGATAGAACTCCAAATTTAATTCCTTACATTAATCTCCACTCTCCAGACACACAGAGCTGGATGTGCACTGCTCTCCCACTCCTCAGGACACTGGTAATGTTTTTGTGAACCAGAACACATCTTCTCCAGGCTCCTCGATGGTACCACCTTACACAGAGCACTTTGTATGTGCAGGTACATGAGCAGCAGCAGGAAAATAAATCCTTGTTTAACCCCATGTGCCACTGAGTGTTTCTTTAACACAGGCAAATCTTGCTTTCATCTCCACAACATTTTAGAGACCAAACTTTCTTTTCATTCTTCTACTGAAGAACGTGCAAATCATATCAACAATTTTTATCTTTCTTTCTTCTTGCTTTCCCCATCACCAGGTTCCTTTCTGAAAAATCATCTTAACTTGTATTAAATAGAATTTTTCTTCTTGCAAGATCAGTTTTTCACATGGGAACTCCTCAGCTTTAGTGTTTGGTAGGGCTGGCTTTTCCACCTTTCTCTCTCCTCCCACAGAGACTCAGGAGAAGCACAGCAATAATTCAAAACACAAATGGAATAATGTCCTTTTCTGGCCACTCGTGTTGGGCTGTTCCAGTCTGACCCACACAGAAGGCACCTCCCCAAGCAGCTTTAGACAAATTTATAGGAGACTGAGCAGAAATTCCACCCCAGTCTTCTCAGGAGACCTGTGGAGATGCCCCTCCCTCACTGCTGCCAGGTTTAATGACTGAGACACCAGCCCAACAAGCAGTAATCCATCACAGGATTCCTCCAGTGCATTTAGAAAGGAAGATGGAAGAGAACACTAGGATCAATGCTGAGAAAAGACCAATTTTGCCAACACGAGAGTGATGAGCCACCACAGCATCCAGAAGGTATAAAGTTGTTAGAAGAACTGGATTATCTTTTAATTGTGGCCCTTGCAAGTATCTATTTGGAGACAAAGATGCAAAGTCATGACAGTTTGCAGCAGTGGTTTCTAAACATTTCCAACCACAAATTCTCCTCCCTGAGCAAAGAACTCATTTTCATCTGCTCTGCCAGGCTCTTTCCCCCATTCTGAGAATGGCTGGGTCTAATGGGGATGCACAGCATAACCCATCACACTCACAGCTCCTTTCTGGGATGCTGCACAACCTAAAGGTTCCCACCAGGCACAGGATGGTTTGACCTCAGCTCTTCTGTGGAGAACAGATCATAACTTAAATCAAATTCTGATGGCAAGGTCCTGACCCAGGCTAGAGCACAGGAGTGTCTGTGGGAGAGCAGCACAAATATTCATTGGAACATGCTTTCTCTTTTAAAATTTTATCATTTTTTTAGTGGATTTTTGCTTCCCCTTGACAACTGACTTGTCACTAAATAAACTCCAATATTAGTATCCTCCACTAAAAATGAAGACCTGAATTGTTTGCTGGGCACTGCAATTAAAGCAAGTCCAAGCAGACAGAGCAGCTCACAGTGCTCTGCCTTCCCTGCAGCCATTTGTTAACTGTGTCCGATTTAAAAAAAATAATCAAAACCCCAAATGCATATTTTAGACACATGAAAACACCCCACATTGACACCAACTAGCTGATTAGTATTTTGGATGCAGTAAAATCAAACGGTAACTTCATGTAAGTCTTTTAAACCTATTTCTCCAAAGTAAATCCAATGGCTTAGTAAGACTTTTCCTTTCTCTACCAAAGGAATGAGTTATTATTTCAGTTAATAAAGAACATGTGGCAGAGATGCACATTTTTACCTTCAGGGGACAGGTGAGACTGTGGGTGGTCTGTGGAGCCTTTTTGTCTCTTGTCTAGTATTTTCAAAGATCCTTGACCTTAGGTGTGTTCAGCTTTGCTCAGAAGACCCAGAAGAGCCTGGCCTGGGGAAAAAAGAGTGGCACGAACCTCTGGAAAGGTGGTAGGACAAATTTTGTGTTCCTATTTCATTCTACATCTACTGTCAATAGATCTGCTAATAAGAAGACAGAAAAAAATGGAGGAGCCAACAACCAAATTTTATGAAAGTTTCTTGCCTAAATATTACTTTTGAGTTTTTTCTCAAAGACAACACAACAATGGGGTGTGTTTATTGATGGAGGAGAGACTGCACTCAGCTCAGCACTACTGTAAACTGAGAGACACTGCAGAGATATGTCAGGAAGGCTTGGTAGAGACTAAAATTAAAAGCAAGCCTCACTAAATCTTAAAAATGGGATGGCTACATCAACAGCTTGATGTATAGTTTCTATTGTTGTTCACAGATAATAGTTATTTTCTTCACCTATGAAGTGCTTTCTGTATTAAAGTACTCCTGCCATCATAAAACACTTGTGAAAATTAACAGCCAACTTCTCTTCTGCACCGAATATTAATTACTGTATGAACACTTCTTGCCACGCTGCTTTCAAAACATCTTCTCTGCTAGGATATTTAATTTCATGTGGAAAGCAATTTTTCATCAGCCTACACAAATGAGTGAATGGAGAGGACGTGGTGCATCTGACTGCCTGTCTGAGCTCCGAGAAAGAGCTCTCCCCACTGTGAGCTACTGGGCCTGAAATGAAACATTAATTATGTTTTTTATTTATAAACAGGAATTGATCAAAGGACAGATATGGAGTGGTAATGGTAGATGTCAGTGGGTTTATTAATAAATGTTAGAGCTGTGAGGCAAATGCTGGACGTGGGTTTAGTTAAAATGAAGTTTTTCATGTGTGTCACTGGAGTGAGCATTGCCAATACTGCCAAGATGGAAAAGGTTAAAATACAAGTATGAATATAGAGTGATCAGAATTAGAGTTACAGCAAGCATTGCAAGTGAGGGGGATTAATATAAAAAAGATTTTAGGAGGAGAGAAAACTCTTGAAAGCAGCAACCCCAGAGCCCCCAGAGAACCAACAGACAGTAACTCAGACCCAGCCTAAAACTGGCCAAGGCAGCAAGGCCACTGGCTGCCTATGGAATACATACATTAGCCCAAATTAGTTATTCCTGTTTGTCACAGAGGACTTCACATCAAAACCAGCTCATACACTTCAACACATCTCAGGGCTGGAAAGGTTCAATGAGATTTCTGAGCATGGTCAACATTAATCATTCAAGAGCTGAAGTGTCTAAATTAGTATGAAAGAGACTGCAGTAAGTGCAGCTTGGCCAAATAATAATTAAATGACTACTGTGAAGAGAAGAAAAAAGACAGAATGACTGTACAAGTCCTTGGTTTGAGGAAGGGGGGCAGGACCCAGCAGAGGTGCCTCTCACCACTGCATCTCCCACTGAACATTTCTCTATTGGATGCAAGGTGAATTAAAATCTCTACTAGTTCTTTCCTCTTTTAAGACCCTAACCCTAGAAACATTTATAACCAACACTAAATCTTTGCTTCTACACATCCAAGCTGAGGTTGCTGCAAAAATGTTTCCAAGATCAGCTTTTTCCACCTCTACTGAAACTTTACATGAGGTTTATAAAGCTGCTCATAAAACACAATTGAAAAGTCCATACCTTATTTCCCCAGCAAAAGCAACTGAAATGATGCTCCATTTTTATAAAATAATTAAATTGTTGCTTCCTTTCACTTGAGTCAAATACTCAAACCTCTCTTATATTATTTTCATTTTCTTCTTGCTTTGAACTGCTATCAGATAAAGCATTTTGCTGGTCAAAGCCTTAAAGAAAGAAAAAGGAAAAATGTATTTAGCTAAGTTTTTTTTAATATAAAGACCCTGTCTTGTTCTTGATAGTATGCTTATAAATAATTAAAATACATGAACAGCAATAATAGCAAAATACTTTTCTTGTAAGGCTTGAACTCAACTTTCTATCACCATGATGAGCCTCTATTTATCTTGCCTGTGGTAATACTTTATAATGATTACATAAAGAGGTCTATTTTAGGGAGGTTATATCTTTGATCTCTCTTTATATACATAGAAATCATTTGCAGCTGACAGATCCATTACACTTACACATGATATTCTTCATCTGCAAACAAAATACTCATGGAATCATTTTGTTTCCTTTAGAAAAGTGCTTTCCTGCTTCTCCCAGAACATATCATGGAATCACAGAATGCATTGGGCTGGAAGAGACTTTAAAGCTCATCTCATTCCAGCCTCCTGCCATGGGCAGGGACACCTTCCACTACCCCAGGTTGCTCCAAACCCCATCCAGCCTGGCCTTGGACACTTCCAGGGGTGGGGCAGCCACAGCTTCTCTGGTCAACCTCTGCCAGGGCCTCACCACCCTCTAGGTAAAGAATTTTGTCCCAATATCCCAACTAACCCTGCCCTCTGTCATTGTGGAGACATTCCCCCACATCCTGTCACTCCATCCCTTGTCCCAAGTCCCTCTCCAGCTCTTCTCTAGCCCCTTTAGACACTGGAAGGGGCTTTAAGGTCTCCCCAGAGCCTTTCCTTTTCCAGGTTGAACAACCCCTACTCTATCAGATTGAGTCAGAAATAATTGAAAACACCCTGTGAAAATCAAAGAGGGCGCTGATTCCTCAGGCAAGCACGCAGAATTCATCACATGGATGTTTGTTATTTAGATTTTTTTTTCCTGTCAACTGACATGTAAATACATCCATTTAAAAAAAAAATCCTGCCTGCAAACAAGGCATTTATAAGGCTGGTACAGTTTGTTGGAATTTTCTAGAAAGCAGAGAAAGTGAGAAAGGTGCAGGAGGATTTTTTTTTAGCTGGCCTTATGGAGGAAGGACACAGCCAAGCCCTTTGAAGCACAGGACTTGATTCACAGGACTGCTGAACCCATCTTGCCTCCAACACCACCTTTCCCATCATGTGCTTCAGCCCCTCTTTCTGAGGCCTTGTCTTATGGAAGATCTTTTAATTTTCCATGTATTCTCCATCAACTGAAGAATTATGGACAGACTGAATTTCCAGGTGCTTTTCCCTCAATGCCTTCAGTAAATGCCTTAAATAGGTTGTGTTCATTACGTGCTTCACCTAAAAATAGTTACAGTGATAGTTACTAGACCACAAGGAAGGCAGGGATAAAGCCAAGATGCTTTGATATTTTTTATTAAAATCTTCTATCATATTTGACCTACATATTCCAAAGGAAGAATGAGGTCAAGACCACTGGGAAAGGGAGTTTCACAAGGCCCATGTACCAAAGAAGCAGCACCATCTATGTTTCTAATCAAGAAACCTGTCCACATCTAAGTGTCAAATATAATAAAAAGAATAAGGGGAGGAAGAACAAGAAGTGGGGGGAAAGGTGTTTCAAAGAAAGAAAAATAAATACATTTCTGAAAGGGAGCTACCCATGGCATCAGCTTGATAACATTAGAAGATGCTAATCACTGTTTCATAATTAGATAAATTGAACTCATATTGTGGCTTTTAAAACATGGTAACAGAGCCTGTGTGTTCCTCTGCCATGAGCTTTGACTCCTGAATGAGACAGGGTTTCTCAAAGTTTCAAAGGGTCCTGGGAATGCTGTGCTGTTTCATCTTTATTTATCCCACACGAAACACATCCCCTGACATAAATCAGGTTTAATCAAAGTATTAAATGGGGACAACTGCTGTTAGGATGACACAGGCTTATTTACACGAGTCCCAGTTTGATCCCAACGATCTGCAAGCAGTTTCCTCTGATTTGAACCGTATGAATATGAACCATATTGAGGAGACAGAATGAATGCTGCAAAGCACTTATTTATCCTCAAATAAATATGCATTTGCCACCAAGACTTTGTCCAATATAAGCTCTAAACTCCAGAGACAGGGAAAATATGCTCCCCACTGGGGTACATGCTCTCTGCTAGAGTGTGACTAAATCTACTCTGCTGGCAGACTAGATTTAATAACGTTCTTCTCCTTCCCAAAAATGTTATAAAGCTGCATTAACATCCTCAGGCAAAAGTCCCCACAAAAATGAAAAGGAATATTGTTTCTATTTTAGAGATGTGATAAAACCCTATAGCCAGCCACCTACATAGTAAGTATTTCCATTCATCTTGGTAGCTGAAAACCCAGTGTTCAGATCACCTCTAAGTTTAGAATAAAGTAGTATGGGAAGTTAAACACTTGAGCAAATTCAGGATTGCAATTGCCACAGTTAAAGTGCAATCCTGGTTTGTCACCTGATTCTTACCAGGAACCTTTCTGTCATCTTTCCAGAATGAGTACAGATGACTGCACAGAAGGCTCAAGGCATATAGCAAATCATATGTACTACATGGATTTTGGAGAAGACATCCTTTCATGCATATATCAAACCCTAAACACTTAATTAAAAGACAAATCCACATCCAGTAGAATGGAAAAGAAACCACCAGAAAAAGAAAGGTAAAAACTAATTTCAACACAAGGAATCAAACAAGCAGACCCACACTTCGCTTCCAAAAATAATTTAAATTCATCTTTATGACGCTGCTTTAGGTCTCTTTGCTAAACTACCTGAAAAACAGACCCTGGAGCTCATGCACAGAAACTTTAGGCAAAACTGGTTTTACTGTTAATGTGGAATATGAAAGAACAACTCACTGTTCATGACCAGATACTATGAACATGACAAAATTTAAAATAGCCTCAGCACTGGTATCAACAGCAGCAAGAACTGGGCACGTTACCAGCACTTGCTGTACAAGAGCTGCCTTACAGTTGTACTAACACTTAATCCTTACCTATTGCACTTCTCTTTTACAAAGTCTAAGTGTAAAATGGCACTAAATGCAGTGTGAGAACGCAGTAATTCCCAGCTGCCTTATTAAAACATTGACAAGGTTGCAGTGAGATGTGCTGGGGAGGCAGCTCTGCAATGTCATTACCATGTGGTGGAAGGAAACCTTGTCTAGAAAGTGAGGTGGTATCTTCATATTTCTTCTGACTGATAACCTGTTCAATAAATAAATCTATTCCTATTTTAAATAAACATGGAATTTTTAGATTCCTTCATTATTACTTAATCTCCACCAATAAAAGCTTTTCTATAAAGGAAGGGCACAGTACCGGGCAGAGATTCACCAAAATCTTTCCAGATGCTGTAATGTCATAGTGGCAGCACAAACTACCCATAAAAGCACTTAAGCTGCCAGTACCCAGAACAGCACATAAAACCCAGGAAACTTATGGGAATTACACTGGTACTTACAGAAAAGCTTAGTACACAGACAAATTCCCAACAACATCAGAAAGCTCCATCACTGTCACCAAGCCGGACACATCACAGGCAGGGCCAGTGTTTGGGTGACACCGTACAAGCACGAATAATCCACTTGAGTGACATCTTAATTAATGGCTCTTGAATTGCTGGGGAATACATGCATTTCTCAGATACTTCAGAATTGCTAAATAATGTGGTGAATCAATTACAACGACCTGCCTGAAGTTCCTGCAAGTCTTTGAAAAGTTCCCGTAAGTCTTTCTGGTTACTGCTGTGATCTTTGATGCTCCACTGTCCCCTCCACCCTTGGCAGACACCAGCACGTAGGCAGGGGCATGGCATTGCTGGGAAGCTGGGAGCTGCTTTTCTTAGCAGAAAAGGAAGGTGGTGAAATGGGTGAAATCAGTAAAAATGCAGGAACTGATTTCAAGCTGCCATTGCAGAGCAGCTGTGTCTGCATCTGGTCTCCTGTCTGCCCCATCCAGACCTGGACCTGACCCCTGGGCTTCCTGGCTTGGCCCTGGAGCAGTCTCCAGGCTGTGGATTTCCTGGGCTGTGTGTGATGCTGAGCAGTGGTTTTGGACTCAGTCCTGGCTCAGCCTCCTGTGTGCTTTGCCATCACCTGTTCCAGGTGGAGCCACCACAGAACTCCCTGGCCTTTGGAGAGTCACTCCTGGTCAAGAGGCACCTGAAATCCTCACAAATCTTCCTGAAATGTTGCTGCTGAGCACAAAGCAAACCCAGGGAAGGCGTGTTGGGATCATGATGTGACACAGCAGTCAGTGCCTTGTTCCATGACTAAGGGCTGACAGATGCTGTCTGCTGGTTCAAAGTGATCTCATTGGAGTAACACTGCAAACCCTGGGAGGTGACATAAAACACAACCTGTGCCTGCTCCTGGAACACAGAGCCATTAACTGGAATTCTCATTCTTACTTACAGCAGCATGATTGCTAACTTTAGGATGAAAAGGTCCATGTTCCTGGTGGTCCTCAGGTTTGTGTGACAGGCAAAAAACACCATTTCCCAAAATATTTACAGTGACAAAACCACCAAACTCATAGAAATTTAGAAAGGCTTTAATCATAACTGACTATCATTTTGCTGTTTTAATTCTTCAGACAAATTTAGAAGAGGAGGTCTGCTCTTTTAAGACTTCTATAATCCTGTTTAGCTCCTGGCCTTGTCACCTATCCTGACCCAACCAGCTTTCCAGGAAAGAAAGAAATTTACAGGGGAGATCTCTTTCCCATGAGAACAGGGCTGGTGGAACATTGAACTGTGAAGCTTTTTGAGAAGCAGCACCAGCATGGTCACATATTATCAAGTGCCAATACCAAGAGGAATCCACTTTTTTTATCTTTTTATTTTACATGTGGTGCCTGGCAACAAAGATGAAGATCCTGCTGTAAACTTATATTCCAAAATGGATTTTGAGTTGCAAAGCCCAGTTGGACAGTGGGAAAAGTTGGTGACAACTGTGATTCCTTCAGTCTGTTTTTGCTTCTGGTGCAAATGTTTAACCTTCTCCTGTGACCAAAAGGCACAGCAGAAAGCCCTTGCCTAGATAAACATAGTCTAGATACAGAACACGAAAAATTCAGACGCGTCTCTGAGATGAGATAACATTAAGTCCACAAATTTATTTGAAAACTAGATTCCTTATTCAAAGGATAATTCATAAATGCCTTCAAGAATAATGATTCAATGCCATGCACATGGAATTAACAACACAACTCCATTGCTCATTTGTGGCAATTTCACGGTGAACAGAGATGAAATGTCTTCCAAACCAAGGAGAGGATTTTTCTAAGATTAAAAGCAATATCTAGCTTTAAGTGGGTTAATATTTATGTTACACCAGTGTAGCAAATCTAAATATACAAAGAGATGTAACTCAAGCTTTGGAGAAAACTGCAATTAAAAAATTAATTAAAATCAAATTAATCTTTGCCCTGTCCCAGTGTAATGATTTAATTGCAATTACAAAATCTGTAGCTGAAAAAAATGTAAATGAAGAATAAATTACACATATAACTGAACAAAGGCAGAGAAAGCTAAAGGAGAAGTACAGCAACTCAACAATGAAAGTGCTTTGCTTGAGGTCAAAGCTTATTATTTGCATTAGAGGTACTTGGGAGTCATCTGCATAGCAGAATAAAACAATTTTACAGCAAACTCGTGAAGTTTTGAATGAAGCAGACTGACATCTGGGAAAGGATATTTCCATAAACAAATGTTGACACGTGACAGATGGATACAAGGGCTATTTGAGGACTACTGCATGCATTCATGCTTTTCATACCACATTTCTCTTTACAGGCTTCCTAGCAACAGAATTTCTAACTAAATCCCTCAGCAGCCACATGCTCTCTGAAGGACTCACTACCCTCCCCCTAAAAAAGCATTTGGGGGGGGAATTCAAGGAAGTCATTCAAGAAAAGTATTAAACAAATGCTCCTCCTAGTTAGCAGAGGAAGTACATGAGTGATCTGAGCTGGTTGAGTTGGAAAATTTTAAAAAATATTTTCCAGACAGGATTTATTCCAATTGTGCCACATTTTGTTTTATTAAAGCTGAACCCTGAAAACATTTCCAATACCTGTGAGAGGACAAACCACACATGCTGAAGGTATGATTCCTCAGGGGTTTTACAGAAAAAAAATCATGCTCTAAGGGCATGGGCCAGGTAACCACTGGCAACAGTGCTGAAAGCTGTGAGCACCTGTAGCTGTAAATTCCTTGTTGGCCTCTATTTCAGCTTTTACTTTTCCTCTGTCTGTCAACAATGCTGGAGATATTGCCTGAGAATATTGGCTTAAACAGCATGAGGTTTCAGACCTGAAAGTTACATGGAGCAGTTCTAGAGGACAGGGCAAAGGGGAACGTCCAGGGAGTTGACTTTGGAGCAGTAAATTCCAAATAATCAAACCACACAAGGTCTTCAAGGCATTAGACTACACATTTCCCCAGGTGACAAGCATACATTGCTTCTGTGCAACTGAAAACTAAAATGCTGTAGAAAAATCACTGGAGGATGACAGTAACTTCCTTCATTTGCCAAAGGAACAGTGAAAAATAAAAAGCCAAACCATTCTGCTACAAACTGGTATTTCTGCAGTTTTTTCCTAGATTTCAGAATGAAAGATGGCAGAATTGCACTGGAGATGGTCCTAGTAAGGTTTCACCCTGACTCCACCTCACATTTTTAACACACTGCAGCAGATATACAACCTGAAGCCAAGAATTCAACATGGAAAGAATATTTGAGCGTATCCAGAACAATGAAAACAAGATAGGAAAAAAAAGAGCATTATTGTTAAATGCATTTATATTCATAGCCATGAACACACTGGGTTGTTGCCTTGGGGTATGCTTTTTAATTTATTTATCTTTTTTTTTTTTTTAATTGAAGTCAAGTAGGTTTTTATGGCTTCTCAACACACACAGCTTAAATAAGGAGATACTGGATATGAAACATCCAAGATAAAATCATGGTCTGCCATTAATTCACTAACAGAGAGCTACATGATTTCCTGAAGATCAAAGCATGCATTTTTAAGCCACAGAGTGTGAATTTATCAAGAATTAATCTTCATTCGCTGACACATCATATGGATCCCTTCATGATTTAACCACACATCAAGCATGTGAAACTGCTTAAGTGCCAGGTACTCCCATTACCTCAGCATGTACTTCCCTAAAAATCTTGCAGACACAGAGATATTCCTCATAATCTCCTCACATGCATCTCAGGCATCTCTTGACCTTCCATTTCAACACAGACATTATTTTAGAAGGCTCAAATGCCTTAATTTTGATTGTCCAATCTACAGTGCGAACTTCTTACTGCCGAACAGCAATTTACCTGGAGATCAAAACCATTCAAATGGATAATTAGTGCTGTAGTTGCTCCTATTTCCACTCTGGACATCCTTTCTACAGAGTCAGGACAATGCTTCATCCCACTGCCAGTTCCAAAGCCCTTTTTTTGCTATGTTCCTGTTTCTTTAATACATACAGCAAAAATCCACAGGCTGTCAGTTTCTCTCAGAAGATGGAGGGATCAAAGAATATTCTCTTTTCCTTCTAATCAAAACTAACACATAGAAAATATTATGCTAAAGCCTATATTGACTGTAGCCTTTTCGATTATCATCAGCAAAATGTGGAAATCCCAACCCCTGGAGGCAGCAGGGACACAGATGGATGTGGCAGCACAGCACAGCTCTACCTTGGAGCACTCATTTACCTGAGCTCTTGCTGTCACCTCAAACACCCCATTCGCTTAAATGAGAGCCAGCTCAGTTTTTATGCTCTAGTTTTGATAATTCAGGTACTGGGTTTGATATATTATTGGGCATGTTTTCATTTTTTTTTTTCTTTTTGGCCATGGATTTGGCCATCTCCTTTTATTGCCGCGGGATTTTTGCCGTACATTCATTACGATACGGGTTGTAATTTTAAAGTAGAGAATCTATTACTCTGTAGTGCACTGAGGTATTTCTTAACCCCTGACACAAGGAAAACTGTAAGTTTTCACATTGAAAAGATGCAAAACCTCACAAACTTCTGGAATAATTTGGTGGATTTATGCCATTTTACGCTTTTAAATCACAGCGCCGATGACGGATGCATTCCCCTCCCGAAAGCTGACTGGGCTCATGACACGGAGGTTTTTCATCTCCGACTTCCAACATCACAGCATTTACACAACTAAAGACATCTCTCCATCCATGGTCACTCCCCTGGCAGACACCTCCAGCTATGCCAAGTCTCTCTGCAGCGATGTTTAACTTTTCCTTGGGTTTTTTATTATATAAAAACAACTTTTAGTGAAGATGTATTTGGCTTCGTTACCACTGGGAAAGGAAAGCAATAAGGAGTGGTGCATTCTCGACTGCTGCATACCTTCAGGGATCAGGTTTATAAGAACCAGGAATTAAATGGAACAGAAAAATGAAAATCCATCTGCTGTTGGGAAAACCAAGCCCCATAGCCCTGAATCCCCCAAAAGAAACTGTACAAATTTGTCTTCTGAATTAACATCAAAGGTTGTGGGGAACAGACACATATGAAATCAAAATATGAACGTGTCACTGACTTTACCATGGTTTTACCTTGTGAACTTTCAGGGGAAAGGAACTGTGATTTATTTTGTTGAATTGTAGGGCATATAGCAGTCAACCAAAATCCCAGTATGTCCCCAAGTAGAACTTCAAAGACATTAAATCAGTGGTTTAGTTTTGAGTGATTAAAGGAAAACACATGATCTAAAATTTATTTCATGCACTACTATTATTATATACTATTTATTTGATAT
Organism: Drymodes brunneopygia; assembly: GCA_013400955.1. NCBI lineage: Eukaryota > Metazoa > Chordata > Aves > Passeriformes > Petroicidae > Drymodes > Drymodes brunneopygia. Next base: position 121,391 of record VZTZ01021404.1, on the reverse strand, counting down.
TTATAATAACAGCTGCAAGTACCTGGATGGTGAAATTCAGCTTAGTGGCAAACATATTTGAAAAACTATTCAAATTTACTCACCTATGTTCATCACAACATTCTGAACCAAAATGTCAATCCCTAATTTAATTTGCTGAGGAAGAAATCAAGTCACAGTTCAATGGCTCTTTCAAGGCCCGGAAAGGCCTCAGTGAGAAGCTCCTATTTACATCTCCTATCACTGGATAACCCTTAGTACACAGTTCAGTAAAGTGCTTTATTCAATCCCCTTCTCATTCAAAATATCAGAAGCTGAAACTTCACTCTTTGTTTTGCGTTACAGATTAGCACCTTTGTTTTTCTTCTCCCTGAGAGAAATCCCAATTATGCTGTATTTCCCAACATCACACATTAAAGTGCACTTTCTTACTGCACTCCTTTACTAGTTTCCTTTAAGCTGAACTTCAAGTTTACAGCTTGGCTGTGAAAAATGTATCTGGAATAATTTCTTCCTGAGGTGACAATTGGAAAAGAAGAAGAATTACAGAGGAGGCACATAGACTTTAATTGACTGTCATGACAATTATATTACCCCAGAGATACTCATGTGAAGAAAAGGTCCTGGCAATAAGACATTAAAACAGCTATATTTTCTATGTCTTGAGTATCTTTTATCAGAGGTTCTCAGTGCATCTACAGTCATTCATTAATTAAGCTGTAAGAGCCCCCAGTGTCATCAAGCAATTACTGCTTATCTCCCCTTAGTAAATACCAAATCAGGGACAGGGACAGCTAATTTCTAGGAAGATTTTAAATCTGTCCTTCCCAACTGACATTGCTTTTACAAATGAATTAGGTTTCCTAGGTGGGTGTTTGAGGTACTGATGAGTTGTATGTGAGGCAGAGAGAGACGTGAGGCACGAGCTGGTGCACACAAATGATTGAACATCTGAGGCAGCTCAGACCCAAAGGCACTGCAGAGAACAGAACCAAAGGAGTCCTGAGATAAATCTAACCCTCCCTATCTCATAAAATGCACAACAGCCCCAAGGTCCAAAGTTCCTTTACAAGGAAAGATGCAATAATGGTCGAAACTTCGTAATTTCATTGATTTACACAACGGGTTGCATTCTTATGTTACTTTTTTGGCTTGCATGAACAATGCTTTCCTTAGGTTTTTGATCGTGATTTTCAGTCTTTTTGGCCCCAGATGCAAGCCTGTCATAAGATCTTCCAGTTGCAGTAATGTCACACCCATCTGTCTTGCAGGGTCCAAATGCACTTCTAACACCAGTGATAAAAAGTCCCCCCTCCTTCAAACAAACCCAGGACATTAATTCTCTTCCTGTCTGCTAATATTCAGCTTTGAAAAGTATTTTAGATGCAGTTTTTATGCTGGACTCTATTCATTATGCTTTTAATGTCCAGGAATTATGAAGCCCTTGTAAAAGTCTCATGGTTTAAATAAGAACGTATTTATTATTTCAGTTTAACTTTAATTAAACCTTTGCCACAAGTCCGAAGTAAAAAGAGAAGGCTGCCTTCCTCTGTCAAGTAGGTGTTTTAAGCACCCTGAATGAGCAGAAGTATTTCTTTGGGGCAGATAAGGACTATAAACATTGAGAGGTTCCAGGGCACAATGGGTTGCATATAATGTAACAGCCTTTTCAATTCAGGAAGCTGAGATTCGTATCTACATAGGACAGAAGCAAAATTAATTTGACGGCCTCAGTACAGACCTCTTGGACCTAATTAACATTCCAAACCTCTCTCAGAAACAGTACTTGAGTAGTTTCTTAAATGAGAACCAAAATGAAATAACACTGTAAAGCCTGAGGTGACAAAGCTCAAAGGGAACAGTCATTTTGGTTCATGATTATGTTTTCTATAGAGAGGGAACAGAAATGCATATTAATGAGAAGGAAGGGTTTGGAGAGAGATGACCTCTCCTTACAAACTTTATCTCATTTATATCATCAGATATCGAAAAGAGTCAGGTCACCCCTTTTGTACTGTTGTACTATTTGCTCCAACTTTCCACCTATTTCAGACAATAGTGAAAATAGAGAAACTCGAATCCTGTTTCATCTTCAGTACTTAAAAGATTCTGTGGATTAAGATCTTTTACTAGCACTAAGCAATGCATGACTGAAAAATGAGTTCCATAAACATCATCCCTCAGCAGGCTCCAGAGCAGATCTAAAGCCACTGGTACAACATGATACCACAGCCTCCACCTGCCTCTTTATGGAGCCCTTTGAGCGGTACAGATACAGAAAAAAAAAAGTATAAAACACGTTCCTACTCACAATTTTAATCAAAGGAAAATATTAAATTGGGGAGGTCATTTCCTTTGTTTTAGGCCAAGGGAAACCATGGTCGGAGTATAAGTGGGACTTAATGAAAATGAAGTTTCTTAGAAAAATAAAGAAATCTAACCAAATCCCGCATTAATTCTAATTCTCCTTGCAGTTTTTAAAAAGGACATCTGAGAAATTTCGCTCTGTGTAACTTTGATGCCAAGCAATCATCAGCTGTACAATAAACGGAGCAAAAATGTAACTTAGCAAAGCCTCACTGAGTGAATCGGTGAGGTGATCTTGTCTTACCCTTTAGCCTTAAGCAGCCACTTGGCACATGCACGGGATGAGGCCTTTTTTCCATTTTTCACACAGAACAGAACTGCCTCCTATCAGCAGAAACGAACATTTCTCCATCCTTTAAAAACCCTTCCCTTCGTGTCTCTCTAGTCTGTGTGAGCGCACTGTAAACTCCAACAGCAAGACAACAACCTCCACTCCTGTAAAATAAACAGCAGGAAGCTTCCTAGCTTTTCCCATTCAACAGCAACAGATTTATTTTAGTCCAGCAGACCAAAGACACATTCCTGCTAAAGCGACACTCGCTCAATGAAACAGGAAAGCCATTTTCAACACTGCTGACTCCTGCTCTGAGCTGCATTGCATCCAACTGCATTATGTGGGGAAGCAGCCTATGAAAAGCACAACAGCAAGCTGGTCTCTAGGGCATCAACAGCTGCCTTTTCATGGACCTCTCTAATGAAAAGTGTGGGCACATATGTGAAGGCAGCATGAGAACTCATTGTGTTACAGAGGCTTGCTGTGAGCCAGACGTCTGAGCTACTTGAAAGTCCCGGCAAGTCTTTGTCTGAGAAAACAAGTAAATAGCTCTTTTTATTTGGCCTTTATTGGAATAATTGATGTTGCTATAGTGAACACAGTCATAAATTTGATCATCATTCTCTCTGAAAACCAAAACAATCTTTCTAAGGAACAGTCTGAAAGCAAGCATGGTAATTTAGCAGATAGATTAAACACGACCATAACTGCGGAGAGAATTTACCTTGCAAATTAAGAACACACAGGTCTAAATCTATACATTTAAAATGGCACACAAAGCCACCTTTCCTCAAAGGCAGTTCCAAATATCAAGTGAAAACAGAATCTTCAGATATCAAACACTTCAAACATTGACTTCTGACAGTTTGTACTCACACAGGAGAAAATCATCCCAAAGAACCAAGGTTCCAATTAAATCTCAAACTTTTTTTATCTGAGAATTTGGAGGCCAAAAATCTCTTTCAACTATGGGCACAGCAACAGAAGGGATTCAGGATACATTTTGTTTTTTCTACCCAAAATAACTTTCAGCAGATTTTCACAGAACTGTCTTGTTATCCATCCTTTTGAGTACAGATTCCAGAGACTCCATGGAGGGGAGCTGGGAAAGGACACTTAGAGACACTTCTTGCCCTTTTCTTGCCCTTGCTTGCCTGAGTTGTGTCTTGGCAATCACTTGCTGCTCTCTCAGTGGTGGACAGAGTCCACAGTTCAGACAAAGGCATCTTGCTCAAGGCATTCTCCACCGGAGAAACCATCCACATGGCCACTTACACTCTTTTCACCTCCTGATAGCAATTCATTTAAAAAAAAATTTAAAGGACTCTAGGCTGCAAGGTAGATTTGAACCCATTATTATCCAGACAAAACCACCTCAACCAGAGCTTTGAGCTGGTTCTTTAAAATCTCTTCTCTCAAGATGGGAAGATGTAACAATTTTCCTGCCAATATGTCTCAGAAACCTGAAATTTCACTCATCTTTACATCCTCTGTCAGAAGGAATTTATGATTCCAGTACCAGAGACATCAGTAATGTAATGTCATGGAAGATCATGTTTGTGGAAATCAGATGCTGGATTGCACGCAAGACCCATCTGGACCAGCATTGCCTCTGCACCAGGTCCTCCAGAAGGAAAGGAAAGAGCTTCATCCCTTGGTACAGTGGAAGGGGAAGGGACAAAAATTGAGCAACAAACTGCTTTAATTCTTCTGCCTTGGTCCCAAAAAACTTGGCATTTAAAAAAACCTTGAATTTTCCAACAGAGGCTGGAAAATGGAACTAAACTGTTTTGAAAGTTTCTTCCTAAAACACCAATGAAATATAAAGTGAGTACCATTTTTCAAATAAAAGTAACTTTACCCATTTCCCAAAAGTTTCTCAGTTTTCTGAAATGCCACTCAGGTCAGCATAAAGTGCTTTAATGAAGGTTCCTCTGCACCAAGGCATTCCTTCCCAAACAGCAGAGAGAAGCTGGCAATCACCCCCTCAGCGTGCCAATGGCACAAGACAGGATTTTTATGGGTCTGCAGACAAGATCAGACAGGAAGAAATAAACTCTCCCTGGATGAGCCAACGGGAATTGCGTGTCAGCACTTCATGAGGAATCAAATTCCCTTCATTTACTACAAACCACATTATATCCCAGGAATTCCTATATGCAATAGTCATTCCTCAGGCAAGGACTCCATTTACTTTTGCCTGGGGTAGGCTCTGAGTCAGATCTTCAGAGCTGGGCTCCTGGGTGTTGGTGACACACTGGCAGAGGGAAAAGCTTCTCCCAGCACAATGTCACATGCTGGTGAAGGGCACATCCCCTTAATTTCAACAGGAACAGGGCTTGGGCCCATCACTTCTGCCATTTAGAACCAAAAATGCATAAATAAATATCTCAGGGAGTTTTTCAATTGGCAGCTTTCTCTGAAGACAAGCCTGATCTGTTAGTGAAGTATTGTTGGTAAAACCTCTCAAATCTCTTTACCCTTATAGGGCAGAAAATCAAGTTTGTAGCTCTAGTCCGGCCTGCTTCCAAAATTTGAATATCTGCAAACTTTAAATCCCCTTTTAACTATAAACTCAAAATAGGCTGAACCAGGAAAGAGTTTGTACTGATTACTGAAGCCAAACAGTACTACAAAATTTTTTTAAACCTGAAATACTAATTAATAGTATACCCTTCCCTGAGACAAGAATGCTTTGTAAGAACATGAGCAAAAATAAGAATGATATCCAAAAAGATTACAATTCTACTTCCCATTTTTGGATTTTGATTTGTCAACAAGGGCCTGTGACTTTAACAGATGATTCAAAACCCAGGAAAAAAATCAAACCAATAACTGCATTTCCTGAGGAACTGGCCCAAAGTTAAGGCATTTATAATTTCTGCATATCAATGAAACAAACAAGACAATCTCATCTATTTTTCAAGATGTTAGAAATAAACAAAAATTCTCCTCTGCCCTTAGCTTTCTCTAGTCTATGCAAAAAGCATGTCAGACACCTTTTCACTTCACTATTAACCCTTGAAAGGGAACACTATGAATATTCAAGAGACTTTTTCTTTCTTTCTTTCTTTTTCTTTCTTTCTTTTTCTTTCTTTTTCTTTCTTTCTTTCCACAAGAAATCACTGGGGTTTAAAATCAAACAGAGCCTGAGGATCATCAATTAACCTGAAACACCAAACACTGTGGAATCAAAGGATATGCACCAATTTCCTCAAGGTGAGGTGCTTTATGCCATGTTGTGATATTTATACCCTTAAAAAGCAAGGCTGAAGAGTGATGGAGTATGAAGGCTCAAGGGGAAAATGGACATCTACCCTTTTTCACACAACTATTGATGGTCAAAATGTTTGGGGCTGTGTGCAGGAGGGCTCCCACAGAATATCCAAGGCTGAGAAAGAGCATTATCTGGCACAAAAACACACTTCTGGTAACAGAAACTAAAATTTTATTAGCAAAAAACCCTCAAGAGAACCCTAAATATAATGTGGTGAAAGGCAAAGATAACTTCTGAGAAATTATTTCCCAATGGCTTCCACCAGAGAAGGGAAAGCAAGATAACTGAAAACAGAGCATGCAGACCTGCTTTTGCTCTGGTGCTGTGGCAGAAAGACACAGATTCTTCTCAAATTCTGTTTCACTTATTTTCTGTAAGTTCTCATTACCACCAGTACTTTAATTACTGCATTTTGCAGAAGACCCGTACAATAACCATTGAAAAAAGTCATTAAAGCTAATGAAAAATTCAATTTCAATGACTTCACTAGGTTGGCTTCCAAATTCAGCTTTTAGAGTCTTGGAATAAAAATCTTTGACAGTTTACATCATTAAATAATTGAATGTCATATAAATGTTCTCTTTTAGTCATCATTCATTTAATTATTTCCACTGTTGAAATAATGCAACAAGCCCATGCTGATCAGTATGACTTAGCACTTCCTAGCACAGATATAAGAATACAAAACCAGTTGTGGCATTTTTCCTCCAGAAAGATCAATTTCAATTTCAATGTTTATCTTCTAATATACATGATTATTAGCTCCTACTGTTGGGTTCACCATTCAACTCAGACTATAAGAGAAAATATATATTTACATATATATAAAAAATTAAGAGGGTAAGAAATGCTGAAATCAACTAGGGATTGAAATAAAGAAGATGCTAAAAGCCAGATCAAACTTTACTTTTTTTACTCTGTATCTCTACAAAAAGATTATTTTCCCTTTTCCAGTAACTTGTCAACCTTTTGTCCCTGGAGTGTAGTTGGTATTTCTTGTTTAAAACTCCATGGTAGCAAACTGATCATGGTTAGCCCAGATGTGGGATTTGAAGGTAGAAATACTGCTATAAATTTTTTTGAAGTGTATGTGTATTAGAAGTCCATATTGGAGTTTGCAACAGATAGTGGTATCTGAGGTATTCTTAGAATGGATGACACAATGTACAGAAAGCACAGTATTTCATGTACTACTGTTGAGTACAGATCAATAAATGTGTATTTCATTATGATTCATTGGTCAGTAATAATTTTCCCATTTAATATAATTTTAAGTAACAGTATCTCTATAGTACATGCATATATGAAAATATTCTAAACTACATTTACAGGAACTCACAAACATGGATATATTTACATGTGTGCGCCATTGCTACAAGTTTATGTCTGCAAAAGAGAGATGCCACATGTGAAACAGAGGTACTGCTCCTCAAGGCTGTAAAGTCACTTTTATTCACATTAAAAATAATCATGCACATGCTGCCTATCAGGAAGAATCCTCAAGGTTTTCCTACCCAAAAGGGGCATTTCTGCTTCTTATAGATTGTCTACTTGCAACAAAAGAAACCTGTGACTTAAATCACTACTACTTCCTTTTAAATATTTAGTATTTCCAGCTTCATTCATCCCATTCTCTGAGTCGTTATAAGCAACTATAAAATGCAGAGTAACAACAATTTTTTAAGGAGAGCAGGTTCACTGGTAGCACGGAATCAATAACCAACCAAGAGTCTGACCCTCTGTAACATTCTTCCAATATTGTACTAACTCCAGTGAAGGATGAATGAAAAAAAAATAAAGAAATCCTATATCCTTCTCTTTGATCACCACAGACTTGTATAGAAGGAGATCTCAATTTAGAGAGAAAATAAAACAGAACAAATAAACCAAATCTGTACGAAAGGTCCTGACATATAACAGGTACAATTCTTGCCATCAATAAGCATAGACTTTTTTAACCTTCTCTGGAGAACTCAGCCTGTAGCATTGAGCTTGCTCTGGAAAAAAAATGCAAACTGTAGCATTCTTATTTTCAATCTAAGTCATGCAATGGGATGAATCATGTGCCTGAGAGTGGAGCAGAAAAGCTTGTCACTTTGAAGAATCATTACCTAGGTATCCTGGCTCCAGTGATTTCCCACCACCAACATCACTGAGTAATGAGGAGAACAACTGAACTTCACCTCCTTCTCATGATGGAGCAGTGACTGCTCCTGCCAGTCTGCCTATTACACATAAAGGCATGAGGAGTTGTCCTGGAGTTCACCAGAAAATTCAAGAATTCAGAGAGCAATCACAGCCCTGAGGAGACCTGACACCAACGATGGCTGAGCTCATCCAGAGATCACACTGCCACTTCCACAGGTGCCACCAGCTCTAACACACCCACCCACTTGGCCCCAGCCCAGGGAGAAAACAGATTTTCTCAGCACTTGCAGTGTGACCTCCATAACACATGCCACCAGATTCCTCCCATTTATCTGTGTTCACACAGGAACAACTTCTAGGAAAACATCAGGTGCTGAATGCTGGTAAATCCAAACTCTTCATGTGAGTGCCCCTGTGGTTACTGAGTTATTCCCTCTGTTCAGAAAAGCAACCTGGTTCAAGTCTGAAGTCCACCTTCAGTCTCCAGTTTGGTAGATCGTTTCTTTGTCACCACCAGGTTTTTTCTCCATTACCAATTCTCCATTCCTCGAAAAAGACACGCACAGATTGTAACCAACAGCCCAGATCCTTGTCTTCCTACAACGAAATACACTGAGCTCCCTCCCAATCCTTTTAACACATTTTTCTACTCATCTGAGCATTTCTGAATCTCATTCAATTTTTCAAAACTATTGCTGTCTTTCTTTATATCAACGAGCTAGATGTGACTATGATGGTCTAAAGAAGTAAGTGCATCAACATCTGCTCACGTGTTAGGAACTTATATAGCTTTAACATAACATTCAAAAATCTTTGTTATAAAAGTATTACTTGACAAAAAAGGAAACATAAAAATAACCCACAACTGAAAATGTGCAAAGAGTATATATAAAATGGATATATATAGATAAGTATATATATTTGGATTACCATATTCAGGTTTTATCCAGATTTCCATAATGCTGTTACATAAGATAACTGGAAAAAGACTGAATTTAATGCACTGTACATGATGTCTGCTGCCTTTAACAATGAAATCTTGCTGATTAACATTTTCTCAAAGGTTTCTTTGTGAGGAACAGGGCCAGTTCAGGGAAGAGGATGGGCACAGACAACCTCAGCCTGGCAAACTGGAAACACGGACAGTGGGGTAAACTTATAACAAGTAACAAGTCTTCCTTTGCAGGCAAACACCTAGGAAAAATAAAAATGTCCACAGTCTATCATAACAAATTTATAAATAATTCTTACTCTGGGCTGGCAAGGGATAGCTGGTTAAAAGACACACATCAAACACATGCAAGTGAGGCACGTGTGACACACCAGATGGGTGTAGACAGCCTGCAAAACCTGCACCATTCCTTGATGCAAATTTCTTTCAAATCTAAAACATTTCTGACATCGAACTATTTCTCCTGCCTTAATGGTAAGTTCAAGTGATAAGCTTACAACATGACTAAAACAGTACAGTAGGAACCAACTGGAACCTTTTAAGTCTACATTTTGCAGTAGTAATGTAAATTAAGTAACTCTGGTTATTAGTCTCATAAGCAGCTCTAAACTCACTGATACCAGAAAAATGTTCAGGTAATCAACTAAGCTAAGCAAAAATATTTCTGTTTTATAGAGTTAGATGCTCCCAGATTTGAAAATGAGCATTTGGGTGCAGTGAAATGAAAGAGGTAATTGGAAACCAATTAGCTGAACTGAAAATGGAAATGGTTTCAGCCCCAGATCTGCAATCTGCACTGAGACTTGCATCAGTGTTCTTATTATATCTCATGCTTTGAACTGGGCTTCACGTGATGAAGAGCTGCAAACACTCCCTGGTTTGGTAGAACTGGAGTATTTTGGTATTTATCAACAATAGCATCAACACAACCACCGCCCATATTTTGGGTTATTTGCATTCCTGACTTTAGAGATGTTTAGGCAGACGGGATTTTGTCTATTTAGAGATATTAAATTCAGACTGGGCATTTTCACCCAAGGCTGCTCTTCCACACTATTAGAAATTAATTCATCTATGGGATTCACCACATCTAACACAGCCAGAGACAGGACACTACAGAAAGTTTTCCTGGGCTTCTCACCTCCCTGGAATGGGCATTTGGAAAGGGGATTTTTGGGCACAGTTGGGCTTAATACATTGTGTTAAGGAGCAGCACATGAAACACAAGTATTTTCTGGAGCTGCAGAGATCTATAAATGAGATTGCCTGCTTGCTCTCACTTAATCAACTTTGCTGTGAGTGATCTCCCATTCTTATTTCACCTCATGAGCTTTATCTCTTACTCTCTCCTATCCTGTTGAGGTAGAGGAGCAATTCAGTGGCTGGGGGGACATCTGGCAGCTGGTTAAGGTCGACTCACTACACACCTCCCCCGGGAAATAACTGCTCGTGTGCTGGATAAATTTAATTCTGTGTGTACATCCCTTCCCCACACATCCAGAGCTCCAGTGTCACAGGCTTCATACTGAATGCACATGGTATTCTTCAGAGACTATCATGTGGCTACAGCCAGACAGAAATACTCCATATGGTGTTGCTACTGTACCTATAAAAAGGCTTTAATGAATTCTGACTTCATCCCACCACAGAAGAAGTATGGAAATGTAATGCCTGCCACATTTTGTTGCTCTCAGCCTCTCCTGCAGTCTGTCCTCCTGTGTCTTTTCCTCTCTCATTCTGCACTGGGAGGCTGTGCTCACCTCTAGCAGGCTTCTAAGAACATCACCCATCTGTTTGAGTTTAAATCAAGCTCTTCTCTTCAATCTGTTGCTCATGCTGCCCATTGGCTCTCGGAAGGATTGTGCTGCTTTACCCTCTCCTTGAAGCATTTCCTTGGCTTCAGAAGGGTGGTGCTGTTGACATGTTAGAGATCACTGCCTATCATGGTGAGCCACAGCATCTCCTGGTTTTCTTGTGTCCTCCCCAGCTCATTCAGATTTCCTTTCATCTTTTACACAGATGGTTATTTCTGGACACAAGCTCCTTTTTTTGTCTCATTGCTTGCAGTGCACCAGTTATTCAGCAGGATTAGCAGGATTTATAGGTTCCATGCTTGCACAAATAAGAAATAATAATTAACTGATTAGGGGTTTGGGAAGATAAATAAGCAATTTTTCCATTTTCATAGATGGCATTTTCTAATTTACTTCCCCACTTTAGCACTTATTAACGCTTTCAAGAAAAGATACTTTATTTTAGGTTTCTCCTTGTTTTTCCTCTTTTTCAAAAGAAAAAATAACCTAATACTAGCACTAGAACTATTTCTGTACATTAGAAAACTATTTCTATATATTAGACACAGACACATGGAAATACAGTCTAGCTTGAAGATACCAAGGGGATTTTCATTGTCAAATAGGAACAATTTATATCTCTGCCTAGTGGCTGGCTTTCCAAAATCCTCACCAGGATTCATAGACATGGACAGAAAAAGCAGCACTATTTTAGGTTGCTGGAAGGAGGCCATTAGTCACTATGAACACTTTACAGCTGGTGTACATTGCAGGGGCTGTTGACCAAATGAACCTTTAAAGGAGAGCAATTTTGAGCCCACTAAAACTCAGTCACATGCCAACTCATGAGGAAAACAAAAAATCTTGGGAATTAAAGGAGAAAAACGCTCTGTTAAATCAACTCCTTGCTCAATATCTGCAATAATCCCTCCTACAGCCACAAGAATGTGGAGAATCTCACGGAAGGGCAACTTGAATATTGTTCATTTAGAAAGTGCTAACGAGCTCAAACAGTTCTAAACACATAAAGGATAAAGGGGGGTTAGGGTTGTTTGATTTTATGTTTGGGGTTTCTTTTAAATTTCTGGATCTATAATTCCAGGTGCTATTTTACCTGAATTCTCAGGTGGACAAATGGGTCATGGAAGACACTCAAGCCTAGTGAGAGGAGTAAAGGAATTCCAGGCTGAGAAGTCAACTGAAAGCAAGAGAAGGAAGTTATGAGGCCAAAGCAGTTTCAGCTGAATATTTCATTTTGGGGTAGCCAATACACTGAGGAGTTCAAGCTTATGAAACAGAAAAGGATTGGTCCACATTTCCCATGGTTTTTTTTCCCTAAATAGTGAGAAAAGCCCTGCAGTGATGGGATAATCACAACTTTTCTTACAAGAAGACCTAAAATACAGAATTTTCCTTTCCCTTTGGCTCTTAATTATGTTCCTTTGCATCACATAAAAATTCATGGTTCGCACTGCTGAAAAACAAAGCAGTAACAAGAGAAAGTAGGTATTGCAGGGGAAACAAAGGCAAATTGTTAGTGAATTTACAGAAATTCAGAATAATGCATTACAGATACCTTTAAGGCTCTACACAGAACCCTAAAGAACTGCCAACAGAGGCTTCAGCTCAGGAGATCTCATTTGTTTTGGAAATGATCTCTCTTTAGCTGAGTAGCATCTGATGTCTGGGCTACAATTTAAAATAAAATACAATAAAGAAAGTTACTCAACTCCAACACCTCCAAAGAACAAGGGAACAGAGAAAAGCAAACAAACAAGAATAGTTTAGCAGCCAGTTTCATTTACTTTCACATTTTCAGAAAACAAATTCATGTTTTAATATTCCAGGGGCAAACTACAGTAGTTGAGCTGTCAGATTTCAAGACACACTCCAAAGCTGCTCCTCCTCTCAATTTTGTGTATTAAACATCCCATCTGGTTTGGGTCTGATCCAGTAAAACTAACCTGCATCCTTCAAATATCCTTTAAATGCTGCATGCTGGAGTTTTAATAACTTTATGAATACAATGTGTGTTCTGCTCTTCCTACTCAATGAATCAAGGGCTTGCTCATATTTCAGTGTTTAGAAGTTTGTGTGCCCCTTAAATCCTGCCCTCAGACACATTTAGGAATATTACAGAGCATTCCAGGCCTCCCAGAAGCAAATTCCATTGTGAAATTTTATCTCAGACAATAAACACTCCCTAAATTACTTTAATGCACAAAGCAACTATTTAAGTAGAGTACTTCAAATGATATCACCTTTTGGTATTACCAGTCTCATCTCATTTATAGTTTATATGCACAGTGCTTCCCCATTCCCTTCAACATTTAAATATTTATATCCCAGCACTGCTCTGGGAGGGAACACACGCCAGTGGCTGTTAGCAGGATGTAAAGCAACATTTGGATTGGTAGTTAGTGCAAACCTTGCTTGACTTCCTAATAACTGTAAAGATTTCATCACCATGCCACCCTAAAGCACCCTGCACGGCTGGAGTTGTGCCAGTGCTGTATCCTGCAACTCACAGAGCTGGGGGAAAAAAACCAAACCAAACCAAACTTAGTTCCTTAATACAGGAAGTAATGAAGGCAGAATTCAGCTGAGCAAATGTAGCTGGGTTTCAGCAGTTTTGCACCTCCCTCTGCTCCCCTCATGGCTGGTGGGGGACACAGAAACCCTGACCCAGACAACTGCACAGGCCAAGCAGCTCAAACCTTGCCAGTGCCTCTTGCTGCACTTGCAGGATAAAGGCAGCCTCATACAACAGGATTAGGTATGGACAACTCCACCCTAACGTGAATCTTGTCCCCACTGATTCTGTTTGAATACATCTTCCTACCACCAAATTACCACCTGAGATAACTCAGAAAATACATGTAATTTTTTCTGGGATGTTTACACAAACAAATGAAGATTCTTTCTAATGAATGCAAGGTTGCTATTTACTTTCTCCTTAACTACTCAAATCACAAACCCTGTTTTGAATGGAATACATTTGTTGATTTGTTTGTTCATTTCCACAGCCTATAGCAGCCTTTCTTCCAATAACCCTGCTTTGCACCTCTGATGCCAAATGGTGGATTGGTTTTGAGGGCTTTTTAAGTTGTTTTTTGCTGTTGGCTAGAAATGGAACAGGAAATAGTAGCATGTCATAATATACCTTCATTAGACAGTAAAATGTGATGTTAACCTGGCATGTAAACTCTAGGCAGGCCAGGAAGTAAGAAATTACAGGTATGGTCTTCCCTCTTTTATGGATTTCATGGAGCTGTGCAGATCAGTGGAAGAATATCAGGCAGGAACTTTAATCATTTCTGCAAAGAAAATCTGAGATTTCAGGTTCTTATACAGCAAGTGAAGTGACTTTGCTGCTGCTCATGGTGCAAAGAGGCCAACCACCAACCCAGCAGCTTGGCTTAAAATCAATTCAGCAGGGAAGCTGCTCAGATTTATGAATGTTTCCTTGGGGAGTTTGTCCCTGATTCACAGACATTACCACCAACAGGTAACATTATTTCTTCTTCTTCTCTGACCTCTTGTACTTCCCAGGACATATAATTTCATTCCTTTCTCCTACTGAAACTTCAGTCCCTTGGGTTTGGACACGAATCTCCCCCACAAGTTTTCTGGAGATTAAGTTTATGTCTTTCCCTTTACAAGGGGTCACAAATGAATCCCTCCTGAAAGATGCTGGAAATTGAGCTTTCCAAAGGAGCTCTAATGGCCTCAAACAGTAAATTTGTATAAAGAAATAAAGCATGACCAGGCAGGTAAGAGAAATGGCAAGTCTCATGGACATAGGGTTAAATTCCCTTCCTCCCCCAAAACAGTCCATCCTCACAGCTCCTATTATTCCCTTTCAGACTGATAAATTGTATGATTTTTGGTTGCAGAACTAGAACTGCTGGAGAGATCTTTACATGTATAGATACCAAATTCAACACCATCCTCATTTTCTCCTGAAGGAAATGGAAGGCAGGGGTGGAAGGGCTGATACCTCAGCAGGAACCAGCCACTCTGGTTCTCTCACTTGCTTCTTGTATCAGCAAAAAGCTAAAATAAGCCACTGTGGCACAGGGTTAATGGCTCAAAATGGACTGATGCCTTTGATTTTCTGGCTTTGCTTCCTGAAACATCTGCTGGCAAAAACACTTTCCTGAGAGAGCTCAGCAAAAGGACTGTTTCCCCCTGAAGTAAGTGCAGTTCCAGGTATAATTCAGAACTGGAAAAACATGCTGTGGAGCTGAATCATTATCTAGAAATAATGATTTAACTGTTTCAAAGGCAGTTAGGAATTTCCCTCTAAATGAGAAGGACTAGCAACCAGGAGTGCCAGGAAAACCAATAGAGGCTCTGAAGACCCAAAGTTGAATGGCAGAAACAACACAACTTTCACCACTAGGGTCCCTAAAAAAGCTGATTTACCTTTTTAAGGACCTATGGACTGAGCACAATGTAGAAGGCTGCAAATGAAGTTATTTGCTGCAATGAATAGCATTAATACTAGGCAATAAAATACAGCAGATGATATACTATGCTATAATAAATAAAGCACAAATCCAAGAGGGTGGGAAACCGTTTGACAAACTGAATAACATCTTTGCTTGGTTCAGAGCAGTGTGAGGAAGAACCATATTGTGGTTATTTCCACAGGGAAATCTCTTGCATGGCAAAAAACCAAAGCAGAATCTACAATGGCAATGTCCATTTTGGGACCCCTGTGGGAACAGGAGGAAAAAACCCAGAATTTTTACCTCTATATTAATTATTTCTTAGTTTTCTTTTCCCCTCAGTAGTAATGTTGTTTTTATGCAACTATTTGGATTTATTAAATTATCATTTATTTCAGATCAAAAGGAAAATAAACATCTGAACACCTTGTACTGGAAGAGAAAACCAATATGACAAGGAAAATTACTAATATAATAAAAAATTTATATCTAACCAAGGCAGAATATCAATCCTGCTGCTTCTGGCTCACATTCAATCTTATGAAGAGGCAGAATAAAAATTTTTAAAAACACATTAACAAGCAATGGCAGCCCTGTTAAAAGTAGGATGCCACGGCAAAAGGAGCCTAAGCAAAAGCTCACTCTGAAAAATTTGTAGATGCAGGAGGGATAAGTGGAGTAAATGCTAATTTTCCCCTATCTATTTTCACCAATGCAAGTACTAATGGACAAAAGGAGTCAAGAATAGCAAGTTCTTGGGTATTTATTTCCTGCATTCATAGCCAGGGACAATCAGGTGCCTTCACTCGGTCTCATCGTGACTGGCAAATGGTCACAACCAGCTGACAAGAAAAGCAGAGAGAGAG
Source organism: Drymodes brunneopygia (assembly GCA_013400955.1). Classification (NCBI taxonomy): domain Eukaryota; kingdom Metazoa; phylum Chordata; class Aves; order Passeriformes; family Petroicidae; genus Drymodes; species Drymodes brunneopygia. Next base: position 105,281 of record VZTZ01021404.1, on the reverse strand, counting down.
AGAGCCAGGAGAAATCTCTCACCTCCCCAGATTTCAGCAGCTCCAGAATCATTCCCATGGTTGGAGATCACTTATCTGATTTGTGGATGTTCACAGCTCTGCTCCACCACCCCAGCACAGCCACTCTCCACTCTCAGAGCCAGCTCTGCAATGTGCACAGGGCTTCCAGGGCAATTGTGTTACACCATGCTCTAAAATAAATTCAATTATTAAACAACACCATATGGCACTCCCCTCCAGCTGGAAACAAGGCATGCACTTACTTTGGTAAAAAATCAAAACCTGCTGGAGAAAATAGTATTGGATGTGACTGAAAAGCCTTATTCTCTGCAGTGGGATGAGCTGATAGTGTGATTGTGAGTTTGGGTGAACTTTCACCTCCTCTCTGAGCACTTGCTCAATTTCTCTCTCATTTCACTCTCCCACCTGCAGAATGTTTGCCTGTGTAAGTTCTCACCTTTGCTGTTAAAATTACCTTCCTTGTCTGATAGTCTGGAAATAATCCTTCCCTTCCTCCCAAGCTACCTGAGCTATTACTGTACAGAGTCATCCTCTCCACCCAACAGGTCACCTCTAAAAACAGCATGTGCATGTTCTTGGCTCTTGATCCTTGCTTTGTATCTTGGATTTTATTCCTTCTTGTGGCCCTCTGCTCCTTCTTGAAGCCACCAAGCCCACAGCCTTTATTTTCTCCTCATTTTTGTTCTTATTGTTTCTCTTTTATCCTCCCTCTGTTTTCCACAAATGGAGCTGAAGAGTATCTACTTCTGCAAGGTTTTCCATTAAAAGATTTTTCATTACAGGAAAAGCTCAACGATTTCCAGACAAACTGTATACAGACAAAAACAAAAAGTGGAAACACTTAAAATGTAATAATCTTAAAACCAGTGCTTTATAACAGGAGTAAATTTTGGATTCTTAAAACTCTATTTTTCTCCTGTGCAAAAATCATTACCTGCCTCAGTTTTACAATTTCCTTTGGGGTTTATAAGGATATATATAATGATATTAAGGAACATTGGCAGCATGGATTGGCAATTTAAAAGCAAGTTCAGGTACCTTAAAGTCTGTAAGACACACACTTTCTGGTATTCATCTTTTACAACTTCCTGTTAGTTGCATCCAAATAGTTTTTTAATTTCTGAATTTGCCTTTATGTTTAAATTGTTAAAAAAATATAAAAAGGAAAAGGAACACTACTGAGACCAGGAGACTACAATGTCACTGCTTGATGCTGGAATTTGGAGGGGAAGAAGTCAAAATCTTCCAAAAATATCAGTCCCTGTTCACTCCCTACCTGTAGTCCTCTGTTTATGATACAGATACTCTGTGGAAGGGAGGAATTACCAGAGCTATTTCCCAAAAGAAACTCCCAGGAAGGTTCACAGCTCTGGATACCACATGGGATTTGGCAAATAAAATAAGATTGCTCAAGTGGGAAAAAGAAAATGCAGAAGAGAAGAAACATTAAAGAGCCTCTGCAAGGGGAGAGGCTCCTGATGAGCTGAGATCAGAAATCCAATCTCCAAAACTGAATCAAAGAGGCACTGCAAGTACAGGCTCTAAGCTAGAGATAAATGCATTTTACAAGCTACACCTAAGACAGGACCAGTAAAAAAAAGATTATTGTGAAAAAAAAAATAAAAACAAAGTACCCTACAGAGAACATGGAGAAGAAGAAAAGCTGTATTTTATAAGGCTTCCAGAGGAGATATCCTATTAAATATTAAAGTAAGCCCATTATTCCCTTCTGGCTGGTAAGAAATACACTGAACAGTGTAGATACAAGATCACCCACCAATTTAGGGTGAAGAGGTTGGAAATAAAAAACAAGCAATACTCCTAGTGATTCAGCCCCTTAAAATTATGAAAGATTTCTCAGAACTGAAAGAACAGCATAAAGAAGAAATACATAAAAACCAGAACTGGCTACCAGCATGGCTATGATGAAAAACACCCTTAATTGATAAAGCTTCCAATCCTAAAACCCAGGCACTGACTGCTATCTGAAAAAAAAATCTCATTATCCCTGGGATTTAAACACAAGGAGATCTAAAACTTCACAAAGGAAATAGGGGAGGAAGAAACAGCAAAAGACAAGGTAAAGAAAACAGTAGGATGCTAAGTTTAAGGGAAAAAACGAACAGTGAGGACACTCAGTTTATTAAGAATAGCAAGAAATATCTGATAACTAGTTCAGAACAAACAGTAAAAGTTTTTGGGACATGTTTTATAAAGGATTATGTGGAACAGATACATCTTCACACAAAAGACAACCAACCCTGCTATGGATTGACACCAGCCTGAGTAAAAACACGGTGAGAGGATAAGGCTGGATAATCCAGTTATACATGAGTTCATATCTGACTTTTACATGCTTTAAAAGAGCTTAAAACACTTATTAGTAAGTTTCTTTTATAAAATCTAACAAGTAAAACCATTTCCTTCTCCCACAGCTCAGGAGAGCTGTACACAGGAACTGGAAAAACAGCTTGTTAAATAAAGCTGTTGATAAGAATGTTGATGCAGAAATGCTTACTAAAATGCCAACAGATAGAATAAAATCTGTACTAATTGGATTTATGCACTTAGAAAAGGATTTATGGTAAACAGAAAATCCCACAACTGTAGGTAATCATAGGAGCTCCTTTAAGCTGCCTTAAAATATGCATTAAAAAAAAAAAATCACTCCCTGTGATACAGACACTGAAAAGTACAAGTGGTTTCAAAGACTAATTAGATAAATCCATCTGAGACAGTTCAGCATGACCTAATAAACACAAAGCTGTGGATCCAACATCTGGCTCAAAACGTGTCCAGGATGCAGTTTTCCAAAACTAGAAGGACACTCATTTGGTAAAGTGTTGCTTTAGACTTGACATTTTATTCCCTAAAAATGACCTGATGCTACTGGCCATGGTCAGAAGAGGCACCTCCAGTCTCATTAAAACAGCTTTTGGTGTGGCTGTTCTTTCTACACCCCGAAAAGCTGAAGAAAAGTATTTAAGTTCTCTAAGAAGATGTTTATTTTTCAGTGTTTCTGATTTGTATGAAGGCCTTACACCTGCTGGATGGAAAAACAGGAGGGTCAGGGTGAGACTTCCTGGTATGTGACATCCCACAAGCCCAGGCACAGGGGATGCTACTGAGAAGTTCAGCAGTAAAATGCAGGAAAGGGCTTGTTATTTATAGGTAGGCACCAGACAGAACAAAAGGGGCAAAAGGGCATCTCAGGTCTGAAAAATTCAGATCACTCTGTCTAGAAAATAAATGAAAGCCCAATATGCCTGCACTTCCCTGCCTAAATATGAGAAATTGTGATCTTCTCCTACTAAATGAGAGTTTTAAGGCTGGTATGATCTGACTTTTTGGGGTCCAAACCTCCCTGGTGAAGTGTAAGAAATCCTACTAAGAAAAATATGCAACATCCCAAATTAGATAAAAACTTTTCTTTCCCAGTGTTTTCCAAAGAAAAATGAGAAATAAATATGAAAGAGACCTCTGCTGACCCCCTTTTGAGGGACTGAAATGCACAGACCAATGCTTATTTTTACTTCCTAACAGACTATGAACTTTTCAAGTGCAAAAGGGATGAGCTTCTTCCTTTTCTGAAAACTTTCTGAGTTCTAAGAAATCCTCAGGGCTAAAAGCAGACCTCAGTTGCATCTCTCAGAGTAGCCATCTTCCCAGATTCTGCATTGCAAAGACTGAAATGCAGCCCTGCTCTGTGTTTTAAGGCACTTTGGGAAACATCCACACGTGTCTGGGGTTTGAATGTGATTGTTACCTAACACAAAAAATATCAACAGTAAAACAATGCATAAAAGCTGTAATTTGTCCTCCCACACAAACATTTGCCTCTGACCATGTGACCTTGCAATCTCTCCTGTTCAGCCTCGAATTGCCTATGCTGAAAAACATGGAAGTTTTCTGTTTCTTCCCCAAAATGCAGTTATATTAAATAAATCTGCAGATGAAGAACTCCGTATTTTTCCTTTTTATATTTTCTCCTGCTGAACTTCCAGCATCAGGTGACAGCTTCCAACAACAGCTGGGCCTCTAAACTTTAGGAATAAATAATTTCTTTGGTGTGGGTAATCTTTCTAGAAGAGGTGATTCTTTTTGGTTACACCAACTACCATGGCTGGCTAGCACAGGCATCTAAAGCTTTTCCTCAGATTCTAAAGTAAAACAGAGCAGTGGCAATAATCCCATGAGTTAAAGATTGGCCTCATGTTGAAAGGGACTGAGAAAGCAGATTCTACCAGGGTTCCAGAAAGTGATGAATCCTCTGTAAGGACATTTTCACCATCTGGATTGGGAAGGTCTCAATGCAGACAATGAGGTGATCCTGAGTAAGGTGGCATCAAACATTTTCTCGAGGTGGTGTCTTGCCATGATGCAGGGCTAGGACCTTTGTTTCTCAAGGAAACAACTGAAAGGGTTTTTGGCCAAAAATAAGAGAGTAAATCCATCAGACTTCCCATTTTGGATCCCAGTGAGGAATAAGTGAGCAACTTCCAAATCACTGCTGCCAAAATGGGAAACCATTTGAGGTGGCCTGATGAGACAGAGGACACTGAGTGACCATTAGCCCCTGACCTAAAGGACGTACATCAGAAAGAAGTGGGGACAATGACACTCAAGATCAACCTGCAGCACAGCTGTATCCAACTATGGAATTTCCTTTTTTCTTTTATTTGAGCTGCAGAGAATTTTATTTTACTTAAATATGCCACATGCCACCAGGCAGTGGCTTACCCAAGAAATGTGCAGTACTCACTGCTTATAAACACCACAGGACATTTTCATATGAGACACATTTGGATACAGGGGGTGACTGACACACCCCACTCTAAAGATTATCCTGGGCTCTTCCAATCCTATCCCACAGCCATGTGCTGAAAAGCAACCTCAATTCACCCTAGCCAGGATCTGAAAGTTTATTGCACTGCCTATGGCAAAGCAGAGCTCTCTGCTGAGGCACCCAAGCAGGAACCTTGTCAACACAAAAAACCCACATCCCCCCGACAGGAACATTTTGACAAACACCATTTACACAGCACAAATGTGTGATTTTAGGGGTTTTCTCTCCAGGCACTGGATGAGTCAGCAAACACAGGCAATTCCTTTTTTGGTGGGAACTTAATTCTGTTCTAAGCCCTCTATACCAGAAACCACAGCCAATCTTCATGACCAAATGTGCTCGGTCTAGACTTACATATAAAAATTTGTCTGCAGAAGTACTGGGGATAAAAACACATTGCTGTTAACCAAGACAATGAAAACAGGGCAAATTTTGTATACAAATTAATCACTGGAAAGAGAAAAAGGGTAAGGGACATTCTAACTTTTCTGCATTTTCTAGTCATTACTGTTTATTCTGTGACACAAAAAAGCTTGACTTCCACAGCTGGATATTCATACAGCAGTTGAAGGAGTCACCAGCAGGGACTTCCTAATTGCAATGAGAATTTCTCAACCTGTAGAATAGAAGGGAGGATTACAGATCCACACCTTGCCTTCTCCCAGTGCAGGAGTTCCACTGATACTTCCCCATTTCCCACAGACATATTTTGCTGTCATGAATGAAGCAAGGTCTAAATGAACCCTCCCAAATGTGGGTTTCCCTAGGAATTTGCATCCAAACTGGTGGGAAACACAAGTGGGAGAAAAGGAACAGCAATGATGAGACATCATGAAACAAACTGTGTCCTTCAAGGCATGACCCTGACACCAACATTGCTCCTGAAAATTGAATTCTGTCACTTACAAGCAAAACAGAATACTCCATTTCGTAAAAACATGTTCAATAGTCTTTAACATTTAAAACAGTTTGACTGCACCACACACAAGACTGGACACACAAAGCACCCAAGATGCCACCCAAGTGAGGGCAGCTTTGAAAAGCTGAAGCTGCTTGCCAAGTTTGATAGGGGGGAGTTGAATCCTGGCCCTTGTGTTCCCTTCTCTCATCAGCAAAGTTTCAAGACTCTCTCTGTATGCCCAGTACAGCACTGCTTTGTTTTCACATCAAACCCATAAAAGGGTGTGAGAGTTGTGGTGCTCATGGCTTGTTTTGAGCTAATTCAAAGGACCCGAGAGAAAAGGCAGCAAAGATGAAAAAAACTCTGCAGGTCATTTTGAACCAGCTGTGAGATCTGGCAATTGATTAGAGACCTTAGCTGAATATCGATGGCTGACACAGGAAACACAAGAAGGAGACAACTTTAAAAATATTGGAATTTCAGAACATATTAAAAACAAACCCCTTTTTCTTCTACTTGTAAGTTGGAGGCCTGGAGGTGACCCTTCAGAACAATGTGCTGTACTTACAGAGAAATAAAGTTTTGTATTTTCATACAAGGCTAAAACAGATCTAGGACTGAAAGTCTACAAAATTGAAAGGAAACATATGGCTGTTTTAAACTGTTATTAGCCTAATTCAACTTTATCATTAGCTCAACTCAGAGGTTAACACATTACATATTTCAACTGAGCCAGTCATATCTGCTACAGGCATGCTGAACAAATATCATATAAATCACAGAACCTGACAAAACTTAATAGGAAAAGCTGCTAAATTGACCAATAAATATAATGTATTACAATGCATCAGTTGGTGCTGCCACTTTCTTGGAAACAGTGGAAGAATTGGGATAGTTGTCTGATACCCTCTTACAAATCTTTTTACATGACTATGGGATGAATATTCAAAAACTTAAACCGAGGGAACTAATCCCACATTCATGTTTTACACCTGAGTTATTCTTCAAAAATATGTTGAAATTTGCAGCAAGACTCAAATACCTTCCCCTGTTCTAATCTCCTCTGATCTGTCGCAACAGTTCGTTCACCTCTTTTGCATTTACAGTTATTCTGAAATCACTTTTTTGAAATCCAGCAGTTCTGCAAACCCAATTTGCTTTGAATCTCATTCCCTTTTTGCTGGGGGAGGCAGAATTTAATATTCATGATCCGTGCTCCTGTAAGGGAGTATTTGCAATTCTTCTGATACATGTTACTGGGTTAATCATATTTTCTTTCTTGAAATGTATCTTTTGTTCCTACAAAGGTAATGAAGGAGAGTTACTCATCTCCATAATTAATCTTGAATTTTAATTAAACCTATTAACTGAACATGTCAAATGTTTGTCACTTTCAAAGCAGCATAAAAAATACACTTAGTAATAAATGTAACTTATTCCCATATTGCCCTGGGGTATATTGCAGCCACAGTATCTATAACAAGATCCTTATGCTATTTTATTCGATATTAATATGATTTATTATGTTCCAACAATGTATTTTATTCACTCCTCTGTACCACCAGCAGCACAAGGATAAATTGTGTTGTAGAACATGCTGGTATGTTCTGTGCAGTACAGCCTGAAATAAATGAGTCTGCAATGACACAGACACACTTTCCCTCATCTCCCTTAACTTTGCATAACACACTCAAAATGCACTATTTATACATCTCCTATTCTGCAAGGAGTCCAGTCAAATGAACAACTCCCATGAATAAACATAAGGATGTAAGAAAGGGTTTGAAAGATCAGAGAGCAAATTAGCAGGGTTGGGATATCCTTTGCCATGTTACCTGAATGTCTAATAAACGTACATGGCATGAAGGACACTGGAGATGAGAAGCACACTCTGCTTGGCAAAATATTCCTAGCCTAACATCCTGATGGCTTTCCATGCTAGGAATCCACACTGCCATGCTGAGCACATCAATTCTGCTCTCCTCTAAAAGCTGGTTCTCCATCATCAACCCAGGATCTACAACTGAGCTAAAACTCAACCTGTGTCATCATCTCCTCACGGAGCATCATCATCAGCAAAGATCCCACCAGTGCCATCAACACCAGTTAATTAACACATCCCTACAGTCCTGAATGCCTCCAAGGGATCTGCTGACATTCAAACTACCTCCAAATACTTACTTTGGGAATGAGAATTCCATTCCTCAGAATGGAACAGTACCAGGAGGAAACAGTTCAATGCTGAAGAAACACTAGCCGTGCCCTCACATTGCAAACAGCTTTGCCTTTGCTAAAAGAAATAGATCATGTTAATGAATTATTCACTTAACTAGCTCCTGGATTTCCTTACACCCATTTTTTCTTGGAAACATGGCAAGAACCCCACTAATGCTTATAGAATGAGATGTCATGACTGAAGCAGTACAGGTAACTGCATCAAAGGGAACAAGAGAGTGTATTTCAACAATCCCATCACAGCTCTTTCTGGAAGGTTATAAAGCCTCATGATGATGATGCACAGGCATTAGCTGGCTCTCTTTGGTGAACTCCCAGGGTCCCAAAGAATGAAAGCAGAAAAAAGACTCTGCCACACAATTCAGCAAAAAAATAGAGCCATGAGCAAGCTTTGAAGAGTGGCATAAAGCTCCTTTCTAGATAACTCCTTTTTAGGTAAAACCAGGAAAAACCAGGTTGTTTTACAATTATTATTATTATTATTATTAATAATAATAATTATTATTATTATTAATTATTATTATTATATCTGATAACTCCAGCTGACATAACCACAGCCAGCTCTCTGCACATTAATATGCAAGTGTGACAATGTCATTTTAGTTTTCAGTACCTTTAGTCTGTAGGGCAGGAGAATGAAGCACATTAACATTGTGATATTTGGCTATTAGAAATCAGTGCTTTCACTTGTGTTTGGATGTGTTTGGTGGAAATGNTAGCCTAATTCAACTTTATCATTAGCTCAACTCAGAGGTTAACACATTACATATTTCAACTGAGCCAGTCATATCTGCTACAGGCATGCTGAACAAATATCATATAAATCACAGAACCTGACAAAACTTAATAGGAAAAGCTGCTAAATTGACCAATAAATATAATGTATTACAATGCATCAGTTGGTGCTGCCACTTTCTTGGAAACAGTGGAAGAATTGGGATAGTTGTCTGATACCCTCTTACAAATCTTTTTACATGACTATGGGATGAATATTCAAAAACTTAAACCGAGGGAACTAATCCCACATTCATGTTTTACACCTGAGTTATTCTTCAAAAATATGTTGAAATTTGCAGCAAGACTCAAATACCTTCCCCTGTTCTAATCTCCTCTGATCTGTCGCAACAGTTCACCTCTGACAAGTGCATTTACAGTTATTCTGAAATCACTTTTTTGAAATCCAGCAGTTCTGCAAACCCAATTTGCTTTGAATCTCATTCCCTTTTTGCTGGGGGAGGCAGAATTTAATATTCATGATCCGTGCTCCTGTAAGGGAGTATTTGCAATTCTTCTGATACATGTTACTGGGTTAATCATATTTTCTTTCTTGAAATGTATCTTTTGTTCCTACAAAGGTAATGAAGGAGAGTTACTCATCTCCATAATTAATCTTGAATTTTAATTAAACCTATTAACTGAACATGTCAAATGTTTGTCACTTTCAAAGCAGCATAAAAAATACACTTAGTAATAAATGTAACTTATTCCCATATTGCCCTGGGGTATATTGCAGCCACAGTATCTATAACAAGATCCTTATGCTATTTTATTCGATATTAATATGATTTATTATGTTCCAACAATGTATTTTATTCACTCCTCTGTACCACCAGCAGCACAAGGATAAATTGTGTTGTAGAACATGCTGGTATGTTCTGTGCAGTACAGCCTGAAATAAATGAGTCTGCAATGACACAGACACACTTTCCCTCATCTCCCTTAACTTTGCATAACACACTCAAAATGCACTATTTATACATCTCCTATTCTGCAAGGAGTCCAGTCAAATGAACAACTCCCATGAATAAACATAAGGATGTAAGAAAGGGTTTGAAAGATCAGAGAGCAAATTAGCAGGGTTGGGATATCCTTTGCCATGTTACCTGAATGTCTAATAAAAGTACATGGCAGGAAGGACACTGGAGATGAGAAGCACACTCTGCTTGGCAAAATATTCCTAGCCTAACATCCTGATGGCTTTTCCTGCTAGGAATCCACACTGCCATGCTGAGCACATCAATTCTGCTCTCCTCTAAAAGCTGGTGCTCCATCATCAACCCAGGATCTACAACTGAGCTAAAACTCAACCTGTGTCATCATCTCCTCACGGAGCATCATCATCAGCAAAGATCCCACCAGTGCCATCAACACCAGTTAATTAACACATCCCTACAGTCCTGAATGCCTCCAAGGGATCTGCTGACATTCAAACTACCTCCAAATACTTACTTTGGGAATGAGAATTCCATTCCTCAGAATGGAACAGTACCAGGAGGAAACAGTTCAATGCTGAAGAAACACTAGCCGTGCCCTCACATTGCAAACAGCTTTGCCTTTGCTAAAAGAAATAGATCATGTTAATGAATTATTCACTTAACTAGCTCCTGGATTTCCTTACACCCATTTTTTCTTGGAAACATGGCAAGAACCCCACTAATGCTTATAGAATGAGATGTCATGACTGAAGCAGTACAGGTAACTGCATCAAAGGGAACAAGAGAGTGTATTTCAACAATCCCATCACAGCTCTTTCTGGAAGGTTATAAAGCCTCATGATGATGATGCACAGGCATTAGCTGGCTCTCTTTGGTGAACTCCCAGGGTCCCAAAGAATGAAAGCAGAAAAAAGACTCTGCCACACAATTCAGCAAAAAAATAGAGCCATGAGCAAGCTTTGAAGAGTGGCATAAAGCTCCTTTCTAGATAACTCCTTTTTAGGTAAAACCAGGAAAAACCAGGTTGTTTTACAATTATTATTATTATTATTATTAATAATAATAATTATTATTATTATTAATTATTATTATTATATCTGATAACTCCAGCTGACATAACCACAGCCAGCTCTCTGCACATTAATATGCAAGTGTGACAATGTCATTTTAGTTTTCAGTACCTTTAGTCTGTAGGGCAGGAGAACGAAGCACATTAACATTGTGATATTTGGCTATTAGAAATCAGTGCTTTCACTTGTGTTTGGATGTGTTTGGTGGAAATGTAAATATGGAAATGTTTTTATCAAGGACGGGGATGATATGGAATATTCACTGTAGGTACAAGATGAATAAAAAATTAACTGCCTTCACAGTGGGCTTCAGATTTTAGCATAAAGCACCCTGGTTTACTCTGTTAAAACATAACACAAACAACAAACAGGACTCTTTACCTGGACTTCCAGTTAAAGAAACACTACATGAATAATTTTATGTAATTTTTGTCAGTCAGCATCATTCCTGCCTTCTGAAGGGCTGGAATACAGAAAAACCAAACAACATCAGAGATATTACCACAATTTACAATCTTAATGGATATATTCTTGTTTCATTACACCAAATATTGATTTACTCTGTATTATTACAAATACTATGGAAGTTTCTTGACACTGAACTGCTTTGCATGCTGGTAATCAAAAAGAAAGAAGTACAATGGCCAAATCTATAAAGAGACAGATATTTTTGCAGATAATTGCCAGAGCAAAGTATGACGATGCTAAAGTCACAGAGGATAAGGACAATCATGGATGCTCATATGGAAAAAAATTATTTGGAATTTCAGTGACACTCATAAGTTCCAAAATTACAATCATACACATAACTAGTCCTTAGAAAGCTCCTGAAACAGTAGAATTAAAAAAAAAATACACAGGCAATGCTTTATATCTGAATGAGATTACAGTAAATGAAAAGAGAACAAGAGTGGTAAGTATTTAATACTAAAACCAGATGAAGATGTATGGGGACAGAAATAACACATTTTGAGCAAAGAGAGACTCAACCTCAGGCTGGCAAAAGCGAGATTTCCCCTGTGTTTTCCAGTGCACCCTGAACTCCCTGATTCAGGCTCCACGTAGTGGAAGTGACAGAGGACAGACCTGCACTTGTTATAGCAAAATACAGTGAAGGAATTCCAACAGGAGACACTGCTGGAGACCAGGGGAGGTGGGAGGGAGAGGAGGAAACCAGACAACTTCTGCCAGATGCTTTGGGGAGACTTTCTCACTCTCTCCAAGTGACAGTCACACATCCTCAGCTGAGTGCAGAGGCACATTACACATCTATTTCCATGGATCTCAAAATGATCAACTCAAACTCGCATCCTTACGTAAGTGCTTTGCCTCCTTGTTCTCCAACATTTTCAAAACTCCTCTAGGAGGTTGTGTGAGTTGGTCAGGAGTCTTCTCAAACTACTTTTTCTCAGTTATTTAATGAAGCTGACCATGGTCTGCTGTGGCCAACCCAGCACATGCATAATTTCATAAAATCATCAAATGGTTTGGCTTGGAAGGAACCTTAAAGATCATGAAGTTCTAACCCCCTGCCATGGGCAGGGCACCTTCCACTATCCCAGGTTGCTCCAAGTCCAGTCTCACCTTGCAGCCACACCTTCTCTGGGCAACCTGTGCCAGGGCCTCCCCACCCTCACAGGGAACAATTTCTTCCTCATATCCAGTCTAAACCTGCCTTCTGTCACTTTGAAACCATTCCCCTGGTCACTCCATGCCCAGGTCCAAAATCTCTCTCCAGCTCTCTTGGAGCTGCTTCAGGTACTGGAAGGTGTCCTAAGGTGTCCTGAGAGCCTCCTGCAGGCTGAGCCCCAGCTCCCTGAGTGTCNAAGATCATGAAGTTCTAACCCCCTGCCATGGGCAGGGCACCTTCCACTATCCCAGGTTGCTCCAAGTCCAGTCTCACCTTGCAGCCACACCTTCTCTGGGCAACCTGTGCCAGGGCCTCCCCACCCTCACAGGGAACAATTTCTTCCTCATATCCAGTCTAAACCTGCCTTCTGTCACTTTGAAACCATTCCCCTGGTCACTCCATGCCCAGGTCCAAAATCTCTCTCCAGCTCTCTTGGAGCTGCTTCAGGTACTGGAAGGTGTCCTAAGGTGTCCTGAGAGCCTCCTGCAGGCTGAGCCCCAGCTCCCTGAGTGTCCTCACAGCAGAGGAGCTCCAGCCCTCTGAGCATCCTTGTGGCCTCCTCTGGACCTGTACAACAGGTCAGTGTCCTTTCCATGGTGGAGGCCCTTGAGCTGGACACTGTGCTCCAGGTGGGGTCTGTTGATATACAATAGATACAAAACATCTTTTCAGCATCTGAACAACACATAGAATACTGTTCTGCGTAATCATTACGTGGGGAAGTTTCTGTTGACTTTTAATAAATGCCCTGTGTACAATTTGAACACTTCTACAGCAGTAGCAACCCAGGACAGTCTTTGGAAACCCCAGCCAGGCTGCCAATCAATGCTGTTGGGCACTCAAATCAGACTGGACAAAGCAGGATGAACTTCTAATGAAAAAAAGGACAAAATCAAGCTACATTTTTGTCACAGCTATTAGACAGTCAACATGCAACAGTTATTACAACTTCTTGCATCTGATAGGTTTAATTGGCATTTTCTAATACAGAGCAAAAACTATTTTAATAATCTATCTTAAATAATTATTTACAAAATTCAAAAAGCACTCTGACCACAGAAAGAAAAGAAGATACAAGTAGCATTCATTCTCAAAGCAATCAGAGTGGTGAAGGCAAAGCCTTCAACTCTTGCAGGAAAAATGATTTTTATAAGTTAAGGACAATAGTTTAAACATGGAAATAAATCAGAGCAACATCCCAGGACTGGCTGTCTGTGCCCAAATATAGACTGCCTTGAAATTTGTCATTATACTTCATAGCCACACAACTGATTTAGGAAATTCAGACCAGTCTGTCAGGAAACATTTGGAGAAAAGCAGATAAAGAGAGAAAATCTAAAGTAACAGCCAAAAAGGAAAAAATTATTTTCTGATCACTGTGCACATGAAGTTATTAACTGAAATGCATGCAATTACATTAAATTAATTCATATTTAAAAAACCAAAAAACAAAAAACAAAACTAGAAAGATTAGATGTGTCTCACTAAAGATACAAATTCAGAGCAGTGTAAAACTTCTAGGAACAGAGATTTCCCCACATGTCCATGCAAGCCCAGGTGTGGAGAAGCACATGGACTTCTGATGGACTGATACAAAAGATGTAGAGAAAATGCTACAGATCCTCCAACCTCATAAAAACACAAACCTGTGTTGCTTCACTTCTTTCCCCCCTCCCCCTCCTCTTCCAATATTCATTTACAGTAGGCTAAGAGATGGTTGTTTCATTTTTCTACTACAGAAGACACTGAGCAAGGATGCCACAATGATGATTCACTTCAAGAGAGGCAGATGGATGTTTTTGGTCTGATGATCTGATGTTGCACCACACGCCAGTGCTGATTAACTATCACTGTTTAGCATATGAAAAGACAAAGTCCAGAAGCACAGCCCATTCATTACTTTGCTAGTTCACACGTACTTTAAATAAATATTTTAAAATGCTGCATCCTATCAGTGATGGATACAAAGGAGTGATCATCAGCTTACAGGCCTAATTATGCTTATTCTTCTGAAATGAGGTGAGAGGTAGAATTAAGGAAACATTTTTTCCTCCATGCACCAAACAGCGCAGAAGGAATTTAAACCCAAAGAAAGCTGCCCCTTACTGATCCACCTTGTGAAACAACATATAATATATATGCACATATATCCACACATGTACCAGAAATGATCCTGAAAACTGTTTCTCTTCTCCCATTTCTTTGTCTTACACAATGGAACTTTTCTGTTCTACAAGAACATCAAAAGGTTTGGGTTGGAAGGGACCTTAAAGGTCAACTAGATCCAAGGTTACTGCCATGGGCATGGAAACATCTGTCATGACAAAATTTCCCCAATATCCCCAGAATTAGCGTGTGTAGTTCACTCCCCAGCTCATGCAGGGTGCACACCAGGGATGTAGAGGCACGTGGAGCTTTTTGCTGGTCGTGTCAGTCTGAATTTCTGCAGTGTGCACGTGCATGGCACTGGCTGACAGCAGACTGTAAATGTGGGGTGTCTGCCTGCACACTCAGGGGCTTCTCCTTCTGGCTGTGAAGGCAGACATGAGACAGAAGTGGGAATTTTATGCAACACAATAATAAAAGAAAAGCCTTTTGGTAAGAATATAATCAGATGAGCTATATTCCTCAGGAAACTCTTAAACCTGAAGGATTAAAAAGTGTAAAATATGGATATATTTCTTTGGGAGGAATCAATATGTGTTTTGCTGCAGCTGTAAGTTAATGCACTGCCTCACTCTCAGTTTAACCCATTCCACCCAGACAAGCCCAAGCACATTTTGAGCTTCAGCTGGTGTAGGGGACAAAAGGAGCCACAGAATGTTACCATGATCCTTCAAAGGGGACAAAGGGAAAGCCACATTCCAGAATTCACATAAACACAGAATGGTTTGCACTGGAAGGGACCATGAAGATGGAGTTCCAACCCCCTGTCATGGGCAGGGACAACTTCCACTATCCCAGGTTGCTCCAAGCACTGTCCAGCCTGGCCTGGAACACACCCAGGGATGGGGCAGCCACAGCTTCTCTGGGAAACTCGTGTCAGTGCCTCACTACCCTCACAGCCAAGAATTTCTTCCTAATATCCAGTCATCTTTTTATTTAAATCTGTGCCATGTGGTTCAGGAACCTTGAACAACACAACTTCCACAGACCTTGAAAATACAGGATCAGCCCTGAAGGGCCAAGTGCTCCCAAATCCTTTTGTGGTCCCTACATAAATGGTATTTTGAATACTTAATTCCTTGCATACTAAACTGATATGGGGAGCAGGAGCAGCTTCTGAAGACGACTCAGCACTGACTTTCCAGGGAAAGGTGTTCTGATATTGCACAGTGATGACAGGAGCACGAAGTGTGGGTACAGAGGTATTCACATCATATACAAGGAAAAAAAATGAAGCATCAAAAACAAGATTAAATGAACAGATTAGACAGACAGCAGAGTCTATTTTTAAAGTTCCAATAATAACCACCTATGAGAAAACAAAATAATAGTGCTTTAGGAGATCAGCCCTAACATCAGCTGCCCAGTGTGCTCCTCAGCTTTAGGGACACAGACAACACAGAATGATAATACAAAAGCTATTTTGGTCACAGTTTTATGTACTTTAAGGTCTTGCTTTCTTGATACAATATAAACCATCCACTGACAATGCAATTCTGCTTCCATACTTTCCCTACCGGAAAACATTTGCTTGATATTTTTAATTGATAATCCTGAGGATGTTCCAGGGCTGTCTGCATGATTTGAGATGAGTTTGCAAAGCACTGAGACGTAGCAGTTTCATTATAAGGAGCCCACATCAAAATAAGAGGTGCAACCACTGAGCACACAGCAGCTCCTCTTCCATGGAGCAGTGCTATGGATGCTCTCCAACTGCAAGTACAATCTAACACATGTACTCTACTAGTTGTAGTGTCTGCAAGCCTAAAGGAGGGTCAAAATAAAAGATTTAAAAAAAGAAAAAAAAGTCTTTCCACGATAACTGCCAAATTCTGAACTTCAGTTTCTGTTCCTTGGAGACAAGCAGTAGTATTTCTGGGTTTGCAGAAGCAGCTCAGGAATGTGTGAAATATAAGACATGACTGGACAACATCCATGGAGCTCCATGCTGTACTTCAGCCTGCTGCCTCTTCCGTGCAGAACAGAAGGGATTTTGCAGAGCTGGAGGGCAGGAGCTCCGTGCCAGGCCAAGTGCAAACCTCTCCCAGCCCGTGATACGAGCTGAACGCAGCAGCAGCAGAACTGCAGCCCGAGCACTCTCCTCCTCCTCCTCTTCCAAATGGATTAATTTTTAAAGATAACTTGCTTTTCTTTTCCAGCAGGGAAAGAGTGGGGACAGACTTCCAAAAATAGGCTGGCCTGTCACAACTGCTAACTGTCACACAGTGCTGGGATTGGAGCTGATCTCTTGGGGAGGCGGCTGAGAACCGAGGGGAGTAAGGAAGGAAAGAGTCATTTCTCTTTCCATGGCCCAGCCAGAAAGAAAATGAATAGGCAACCTGTAATCAATCACAAATACTACACAAGCCAAAAATCAGTCATTCTGAGTAAAAATACATAAACCTATCAGTTTACCAGCATTTATTAGCACAAGTGCTATATTCTGCAGCATCAAAAATGATGCCCAAATGTACTCTCTGTCCAAGGTCTCACCAGGAGAAATACAAGATTATTGCCCATTTAAACAAATTGACCTAGCAAATTAAACCAAAATGCTCTCTTTAAATTCAATTTTCAAAATGCTGTCCTAAAAAGGCTCCTGTCCACGTGGCCTCTGCAGTACATAGACACTGAAGTCACCAGATGACTAGAAAAAATATGTTTAGACTTTTGTGAGATGAAGTTCCATTGAGATTATACAAATTGAAAGCTTATTTAAAAAAAAAGAAATAATAAAAAAAAATAAACCTACTTAAATCCAGTCATGATTTGGCCAGTACTAAATATTTAAAGTTAAAGGAGAAGGTAGGAAAAAAACTACAATTGCATCATTATTAAATGGATGAGAACATAATCTCATTCAACAGTGATCTTAGGTCTTTGCATTCATTTTATTAAGAGGTCTGAAACGGAATATTTAAAAACAAAATCTTATTAAGAAAAGTCTTCATCATCCTTGCTAGTGTTCTTACTTCCCGCTGCATGAAGGAAATGTATTTTTTTTCTGTGTCATCTTTGCCAATAACAGACTAATTTTTTTTCATTGCCTGCCTTAGTCACATGTTGTTGTGGAACTTTAGGTATGCACTTAGGTGAGCTGCAACACCGGGTGTTTTCTGATGCATCTGTGTGAAATGCTAATCTCAGCATCAGGACAAAAAAATAAAAGACAACATAAAATTGGATACCATCACTAGCTCATGAATTTAATTTCCCTTTTTAGGTCTAAAACACAGCCCACTTGTCTGCAGACAACAACAGGCTTTTGTCGTGTAGAGTCATGAAACACTGATTTAATAAGACAGAGACAGTGACCAAGAAAGATTATTTGATTTTTGAAATGATGACCATACCTAGAGGCCCCACGAACGACACAGCCACGATTTCAGAGGCTGGGTACAAACTGTGCCAGTGTGGGCTCTGCCTGACAGCCATGTCCTCCCCTTCCCTCTGTGTGCTCACTTCTTTATTTGTACTTCTGCACAGCACTCTCACAAAACAGAACAGGCATGGTAGCTAAATTTTATTATCATTATTAGAAAATTTCTTGAATCCTATATAAAGCATTGTTCTTCTCCAGACATGAATGTGCAGTCCAAACACCAAATATTATCACTTTCCATGGATGAACACTGTAATGCTGCTCCAGAGCTGCACACCAAAGGACAGCTCCCACACCCAGAGCCCAGGAAGGGACAAGAGAGCAACAGCTCCAATTCCTGCTCCTCAGCAGAAAGTTCTTCTACTAAATGTCTATGATAACCCATTAAAACAGGGTTGATTAGGCAGGGAGCATGGATGAGTAAGGCCTGTGGCAATGCACACCATCATTACAGTCATCATCCATAACTGAGGGCTCTTACACAGGTGCATCACAGCTTTGTCCTCCCCTCCAAACTTCAATTATCAAAATAAAAGCCCACTTAAAGAAATAATAACCAGTGGCAATATTTTTTCCTTAATGTCAGATATAAAATAAAATTAATTCCAGCAAACCACTCCTGAACTGAGAGTCTGACAAACAGTACATAAAAACCACAGCACACCTTTCCAACAAGGCCTCGCCGGGAGCCCTTTATTCTCACCCAGTGTTTATGAGAGCTTTTTATGAGGGCGTTTGTGGGGCTCATCCCTATCAGAGCAGACACAGGATTACTTTGGGGAGAGTGTTCTAATAACACACGTGGCCAAAACTCCACAGTGAAAAATCAGCCAGATCACAAAACAGCCGAGGGAGGAACAAAACAACTTCCTCTGGGTACAGCAGGAGAAATCTGTCTGCAACGAGGACATGACTGCAGTCCCAAGGCAATTATTTTGTTATCTAGAAGTGGCTTTCAAAGACAGACATTCTGCCCCAAGACCTGAGCAAAAGCAGTGTCTGGGTGGCTGCATGGAGGTTTGTTGCTACAATTTTCAGATATTAACTTTCCTCCAGTACAAGTAGCTTGGGGAGAACCAACAGATTTTATGTGTTTCACTGGCTCTTTGATCACCTCCTAATGGAAAATTAGACCTCGCTTGGATCTTCTCTTTTTGTGTTAAGAATACACATGAATTATTGGTGGGTTAATAGAAAGGAGGTGGAAAAAAAAGCCAAATATCTCTAATAAAGTAGTTACAAAAGACCATGGCTTTAAAGCAACTGATTCTGCACAGAACAAGGCATCTAGAAACAATTGCTGCAATTTCTTCCCTGATCTGAATCTCCTCAAAGGTATTTCTTTCAGGCAGATGGCAAAGAAAAAAAAATACCTAATGTACAACATGGCCATTTCTTACTTATCTCCTGAAACACCTTGGCAGCCTCGAAAATTGGCACATCCCATGACTTCAGCTCAGGGACTGATCCTCACTGAGAATGTCCATCTCACACAGTCATCCTAAAGAAGGAGCCAGTGCCAAGAAATGAACTTTGCACCAGTGAGGAAAAACCTCTCAATTCTACATTTCTGGGTGGAAGGGCAGGATGGGAAAGACAACTCTGAGGGGCACACAAAAAAATCCTCCTCCACTTATTTTCTCAAGTCAAATCTAAAGGCTTGCCAAATTGCTTGGACACTAACATGCATTTACCAAAGCAAAATACTGATTCATTGCCCTCACTGGAACACGGTGATGGTTAATTCTATTTGCCAATTATCTGCTCCTACCTTTCCATTACTGAGATAGCAATGCAAGGATCACAAAGGGGTTTTGAGTGTGTGACAAAGAGTTTTGGCTACTGAAAAATAGTGCTGCACAATTTGCAAACCCAGAAGGTTATTTCAAGACAAAATTGCCATGAAACACTGTCATTTAAATAATGAATGGCTATGCTTGCTCGCTTGATTTCTTTCTTCTAAAATAATTTTTCTTCCTTTCTGTCAGTTGGCAACAAATACATCTTAACATTTGCATTTCAAGCAAGAAGAGAAACTCAGACAGTTGCTCCAAAAGGACTGGAAAATGTACTCTGAACTCTGGTATGTACAAAGCTATCAAAGCCATCCAAACTGAGCCATTAGTAGTTTTCCAGGAATACAGAAGGAACCCCAACTTTGCTTAGAGGACTTGGAAGTTGCTCTTCCCTCCCACTTGAAAATGCTGTTCAGTTTCATCCCAGTCTGCAACATCCATTCAAACACTCAGATGAAAAAAGGGCACCTCATTCTGCTCTCTCCCCATGTCCACACAAAGAGACACAAAATGTCCTTTGAAAAATTTATGAGCAAAATGGCTCATGTAGGGTTGAGTTCGTAGTTGTTGCATTGGGATTTTTCTGGTGGTGCTGTTTTATCCCCAGCAATCACTATGGAAATCACAGGTCAAGTATTCAAGCAAAAAATGCCCATCCAAGAATCCTCAAATAGATCCAGCTCTCATTAATATTCAGTAAAAAACCCAAAAAACTCAACTCAACTGGTGCCACGGTTCCTGTTTGTAACAGTCTACCTTAAGCAAAAGAGAGATGTGGAAAGAAACCCTATTTCAATTGCTTACACCTCTACAGAGAGCAGGGCAATTCTGGGCAACAGATTTTAGCCCTGTTAGTAAGAAAGAATACAAAACTAGAGCATTTGTTTGGGCAGAAGGGAAAATAAAATTAACACCCCCCACCAGGTTTTGTACAAATATTTGGCTATGAGATGTCTATGAAGCCAACTGATCAAGCATTTTGCTTGATAATTTGAGTTTGCAGCCTCATGGACCCAAAGCCTCTCCTTTGGAAGCCATCTCAGGTGATGTCTTTGTTTTCTGTGGCCATTTGTCAGAGTTCCCAGGCTGAAAGGCTTCAGCCTTGGCACGTTCTGCCCCTTCCTCAAATGGAAAGGGGCACAGAACAAATCTTCCTAACCCTAAAATCCACCCCAAAGGCAGCTTCACCACCCTTTTGCTGCAGTGTCTGACCAAGTTAACAGCAAAAGAAAAGACAGTGCACAAAAAACACTGCCCAGGAATACTTTTGGATTTTTTTAATCTAAGGAAATAACAATGTTAAATGTGGTTGCTTCACTGATTTGTTACCACAACATTAGAGATCATCACGTGTAATCTACTGTGCATGTTGGCACTTAAATAATGGTGTGTGACATAAAGAATCCCGTTAGGAAGGGGACATGTGAGTTACACAACTTCAAATACAAACAGACGTTTATAAATGCATACAGAGAGACAATAAAGATCCCCACACACATTTCCACTCTTGACTCTCAGCTTACATGCTGCTGTGTTTGGGTGGGATGCTTTTAAAAACTGTGTCATTTTATCTCTGTCTCTAAGACAGCTTCCTTGTGAAAACAGAGAAGATATTCAAAGGGTTTAATTATTTTTTTTATCTTTTCCTGAGCATTCAGCAATCCATCAGTGAATTATTTTCACTGCATTCAAACAGGCAAAATAAATCCATCACAGGCTAACTCCTAACTCCCTCCCACCCACAAATAAATCCTAACTCTTGCCCACTTCCAAACACAAAAGAATACTAAACAGCAACACCACAGACTTTCAGGTTAAGCTGAAATGAAAAGAGAAGCAACATCCAAAACCATTTTAATACATGGACAACATAAAAAATAATTGAAAAAAACCACAAGGTACACTTGTTGAAAAATATTCCACTGAGAAGTTCTATGAAATTAGCATTGAGGAAATCCAGGTGTGAGAAAACAAGAGATTTCTTATCCATATTATTTAAACTGGCACAATACTTTTGGTTTATACAAATATAGATATTAAGACTGCTGAACTTGTACAGGCAGAGGGTGGGTGAGATGACCTCCAGGGACTGTCATCTTTGGAACTGAAATTATTCTATGGAATGGAAGCAATGACTTTACAGGATGAACTGAGGGTGGTAAATCCCTGTGGAGAAAACATCTTCCCAGGTACTTGAATAATTTATAGCAGCATGGTGCAATGGTCACTCCTGGTAAAATTCTGCTGTACTCAAAGATTCCAGAAATTCAGAGGTTTTAATCATTTCATACATTAAGCTCATGTCTCTGCATTAACACAGCCTTTCAGAATTAAAAAAGCTTTCACAGTAGCATATCAAGTGGATGATTTTAATGGTCTTTCAAACACAGTGCCAGGCAGAGACTCGAGTTACATAGCTTTGAGGGAAGAAAGTGCATTTAGAGGCAGCTACTTATTTCTTCCTTATATTCCACCTTATTTCCAAATATAACACTAGTTCTAAGGGATTACAAATGCAACAATCTAACATGAATGCCTATTTTCTGGGTCTCTAATGAAGAAATTAAGCCCCAAATCCATCTGCAGCCTCATACAATTGCCCTTTGCATGCTTTTTCCCTAAAGATGCTCTAACTCAGAATAACTTTTGGCTACATTTTTTCTCAAAAACTAAAACAAATACCAAGAGAAGCTGGCGAGATTCAAAACAATCATCCCTGAGCTCAAAACACAAAGATAACAACCCCAAACAACAGTTATTACAGAAAATGGGCAGAAAGCAGTCCAGTCATCAAAACCTGGAGGCCCAAGGCCATCATCACAGACAGCTACAGCACCCAGGAGGTGACAAAGGTGTGGATAAAACCTCTCACAGCTCTGAGTGAGCTCCTCGAGCTGCCCAGAACCAAGCAGGAAATAAACCAAAGCCAGGAGCTAAACCCTTCCTTAGGGTACAAAATGTGGTGCAATTTTGTGCATGGGCATATTTATACATGCACACCCCATAGATTTAAGG
Organism: Drymodes brunneopygia; assembly: GCA_013400955.1. Lineage (NCBI taxonomy): Eukaryota > Metazoa > Chordata > Aves > Passeriformes > Petroicidae > Drymodes > Drymodes brunneopygia. The sequence continues at coordinate 82,504 of VZTZ01021404.1, read as the reverse complement.
TAGAAAAATCCTTCCAGCTTCCATCACGTGCTCTACAACCGTTGCTCATTTTCACAACATCTGTTCCTTTCTGACCTTGTTGCACTTTTTTACTTCTGTGAAATAAACTCATGGACAGTGACAGCACAGATCCAAAACCAGTTTTTACCTGGCTGATGAGGAGCCTTGTAGGAGCACAGCCTGAAACCAAGACTGTCTTTGAGATGTTCTGCACACAGGTGCCACTCAGCAGTGCTCAGCATCTTCTGTATCAATGCATCAGGGCCCATTTCAGCTTAAAATAAACAGCTGCAGGCTCCCAAATCAACAATTCCAGCACAGGCTGGCAAACCTGGCAGTCAGATTTCAGTGACCACATTCCCATCTTAAAATACTCTGCTCTGCTTTACTGTTTGCAAGGATACTCCTAAGACTGACTGTTTGGGAAACCAAGTGATAGAAATGTCTTCCTTGGATTATTCTGTGTGTAACAGATTATTCTGCACATTGTGTGGAAGGATGGCTTCAAACAGAGGCAGAAGGGCCCAGCTCATGCACCACACTGCTCTCAGGAGTCACAGCTTTTTTTTTTTCTTCAGGTTCACAGGACCTTTGGTCCTACTGGCCTCAGAAGGACAACCTAGACATTAAATGTTCCCTTTATACCTCACAAGAACATAGCCAGTGATCAGGACCTTGCAGCACGTTAGCTCTTCCCAAGGCAATTTATTTTCTCTGTTTTCTTACCCAGAAAGTCAATCAGTGAAAGTAGTCATTTTCCTCTCAGAATTTGGACTAATTTTTAAAACATGATTAATCTGTCTTAATGTAGCAGCAGCTCTTACATTTGACAGAAAATAAAAACTCAACCAAACACGTTCTACTTTAAAAAATACATCAGGGTAACTAGAGCAAAAACAAAGCAGTTATGTTTTACAATGTCATCTCAGGTCTGCTCCCAGAAAGCATTAGCAAACTAAGATATATTTAGTAAAAATTAAGGTGGCACTAGATGTCTGATTTATTCAAAAACCTCAGAGGAACTGGGGAAAAAAAATACTTTACTTTCATCCCTGCTTTTGTGCTTCCTGAAATGTTAGCAACCATGGCTACCAGACGTCAGTGCGCTCTCATTTTCATCACCATAAACTATCAAAATGCAACACATTCCCATTAAACTTTATATCTGTCTCTCCCTCTATCTTTTTTTTTATAGAAGCTTCCCATAGTTCAGTATCAGCTGCAACAATGGTGAGGTGCCCCCACATGTCCCACCTTTTTTTCCTAAGAACTTGTGAAATCAGCACTCCTTAATCTGAAGGGCAGATTAAAATCAGGAGTTACAGAGGCAAAAGTTCCTAGAAACATAAAACCATAGAATTCCTGGTTGGAAGAGATCCACAAGGATCATCAAGTCCAACTCCTGGCCCCATACAGGACACCCCAACAACCCAATCCTTTGCCTGAGAGAGTTGGTCAAACACTCCTTGAGCTCTGCCACGCTCGGTGCTGTCACCACTTCCCAGGGAAGCCTGTTCAGTGCCCAGCCACCCTCTGGATGAAGAACCTTTTCCTAATATCCAACCTAAACCTCCCCTGACACAGATCCATCCAATCCCTCCTGTCACTGTCACCACAGAGAAGAGATCAGTGCCTGCCCCTCCTCTTCCCCTCATGAGAAAGCCGCAGACACAAACTGGGCAGCATCAGTCTGTTTACAACCTTAGGACATTTGTCTTCAGTAACATCTGGACCAGCATAATCTACAAAATGAGCAATAAAGCCCTTTTTCTTCAGTGTTCACTTACTTTGGAGACAAGAGAATTAACAAACAAAAATTGTAACCCCTGGGAGACATGAACAGTGGTCGTACATGCTGGGAGGTGAGCTTTGATTACCTTCAAACACATCCTGGTTTTCCCATCCCAAGCCAGAGCAGCATTTGTGGGATAAGAGGCTGCTTGTCTCCTCTCCTCCCAGAATGAGCATCTGCAGCAGCTTAATTATCAAGTTACAAATAAACATATTCAGCTTGGTGCATACATTCAATTACAGATAACGAGCTCTAGACAAAAGCTATTGAACTATAACTGGAATTCTATGAGCCGGTACACAACAAGCCAAGATTAAATCATACAGACTAGGGATAAGGAAAAAAAAAATACTCTTCCCTTGAAAAGCATGCAAAGTAAGGAGATTTTCTGCAGAAAATCTGACAAAGAGGTAATTGTCAATACCTATTATTTTCTCTAGTCTCATCCATTTTTCATAATGTTCCAGCGAAAGTTCAAGTGGTACTCAAATTTTTTCACTCTGGCTGTTGCTGTTTAAATGAGATGTTTACAAATAAAAGCTTAGTGTTTGCTCAAAGTCGAACTTTATAGTACCACCAGGATGCACCATAATATGCTGCATGCCTGCAAATAAAAGCCAAGACAAAGTGAAGCCTGAAGGCACATTTTGGAAATTTCTGTAATTTTAATCTCTGCAGTGATACACCAAATAAACTCCCAAGTATTAGGAAGTTGGGAAATTCAGACGTACAGCTGACTTTAAAGGAAATGAAAACATCAAGAGCACAGACAGGGAGAAATGAAGTCAGTGGAAAACCCTGACATCTGTCCAATGCGTCAGGCACGGGCAGGAGCTGCACAGATTAATTTTCTCCAGCTTCAAGACAATTTACAAATGTACACAGAGTTCTTTGAACGCATTATGACTATGAATGGCTATGAAAATGCTTTGCTCTTTCAGTTTTCTGACATATGGGAGTGTTCTTTACATTGGCTTTTTTCCTTATAAACTCAGTTTTCATTTGCAAAGGCGTAAAGATTCCAGGATTCTGCATGCAAACCTTATCAGAAATACAGTTTCTTTATCTCTTCAAAAAGGGCCTGTGGTAGTGTTCCAACTGAAAGGTTTGCTGTAATCCTTCATCCTGGATTTAGTTTATTCAGATTCTAAATATAATCTGGAAATGCTAACAATTGCTTTAGCTCAGTATCTGTCCAGTGGCTGCAAGTTCATCACAATTTTTTATTTTGGACACGTCAGTTCAGACTGCTCTCTCCTGATAGCACAAAATTAAAACTTCAAGTGCTGCTTCCTTACTTCCAGCATAGAAAAACCCAGACACAGACAAGCAGGATGATTACAGATCACAGAGGGCTTTTGGAAGAGGTATTTCACTTTGTTACCTATTGCTAGAGAAAATTGATTTCTCTAACCACAACCTGTAGCAAGCTTTCACAAGACCACAGCAATGACCTTACAAGCATCCAAGTCAGCCCCTGGTTAACACCAAGGAGGGAGAGCAGTCAGCACTGAACTGACTCCAAAGTTTACTTCTTCCACATCAACAGGATGCTGAGAACTTGCTACACAGCAAGAAAAGACAGGTTTTCCTCCTGTCCAGGGTAACTGCAAATCACTGCTATCTGCCAACAGCCAAGGAAAGTTCACCTCATCCAAAAGAACATCTTCCAGGAGACCTGGAGCATGTTACCCTGACAAAACCCAGCTGCTTTCTCATAACTCAGCAGTCAGAAGGCCACTTTCTTGGAAAACACTGCTCTGTGAAAATACCTGCCTCCACAACCCATTGCCACTGTATTCCATACACGTTTCTGCATCTCCCCTTGGAGCCATCCTTCTCTGCTGTTAGGGCATTGAGGCCACTTTCTTCCCCTCCTCACTGTTACAGCTGATGGCTGGAGTTGTACCTGGAAGTGGCCACAAGCCTGGCAGAGTTCAGGGAGAGCCTGGATGATGCTCTAAGTCAAGTCATATGGTTTAGTTTTAAGTAGATCTGCAAGGAAGAGAACTTGGACTCAATGATCCCTTTGGATCCCTTCCAACTTGAGGGGTTTTTTTATGATTTTATTATTCTATATTCCCTTTTTCTGTTAAGCAAACTCTGAAACTGTCAACTGACTCCCGTCATCCAGGTCTTATTGTAGGGATGAAGAAATTTTTCTCAGAAGATTTAGTGTGAACGATTATACAGAGTGAGAAAAACTGGGCTAGAGAGCAAAAGCAGAACAAAAGAACATAGAGTTTTGGGTGAAAAGGAGTTGAATTTGCTCATGTTCCTATAGTAGCCATTGGCTGCTGCATGGCAGTACCCAATAAATCAGACTTTCTAATGAGGTGGGAGTCAATCTTTTGCAAGGATGAGCTTTGGATTTATTTTCTCGGGCTTTTTTACAGCATAGGGCACGGCTTGTTATTTCAAATGATCTGCTTCTCTCTCAGCTGTACCAACTCCTCTCTAGTGCTCCAATCTTGGCAGAGAGGCACTCAGTGTTTATTGCTCGGTGCCTGGTACAAACTGTGTGTCCTGAGAGCTGAAATGCTCACACTCAGAGGGTGCAGTGGCCTCACACAGGCTGTGGGTAAACTCAGCAACCAGAGACAGCAGCTGCAGAACAGATCAGCCAACAGCTCCTCCAGAGGGTCAGGGATGGGTAACTGGAGGGGTGGAGATCGAGGTGCAGGAACTTCTGAGGAGACTTTCAGCCCCCTGATAGCCAAGTGACATCTGACCTGGCTGTTGGCAAAACCCTCTCTGAATGGCAGATGGGACTCACCATGGGGCCACCAGAGTGTCTGCAGCTCAGGGGAAGCTGAAATTATATGAACATACCAACATTTTATAAAACCCAAGGAAAAAACTTCTTCCAGCCTCATCCAAAAGGCTGCTCTAAACAAATATTGAAGGTCAGGAGGACAAAACAATCAGTAAAACGACAGAGGGGATTAACCAAACAGATCCTCAGGCTCTGTTGTTGCTGTTCCCAAAAATACCTTCTGTCCCATGTTGATGCCTAATTCTTATCAGCAGGCTGATTTAAATCCATCCTTTTGGTCAGCCACATTTAAACCTGTTTTACACATCGAGTTAATTGTCTCCATCTCTCTATGGTATGTTTTGGAATATGATTTTCTACTCATGACTATCCTGTTAGAACACTCCAAAAGAACAAAAAAAAAAAACCCCAAAAACCAAAAAACACAAAGAAACAAACCACAAATTTGCTGTTCTAAATAATGTGCAAACACACCAAGCAAAAATCAGTATCTAGTCGTGCCTTGGTTCCGTTACAATTGACATGTTCTTTTAAATAGACTATTATTATGACATAATTCTAAGAATATTTGTGCCTCTAACAATCCCTGCACAGCTTTTTCCTTCCTCTATTCTTTCATTTAACTTAAATAAAACAGAAAAGCAATATATCTGCTCAATGAAACTACAGGGTAAATGCCATTAATTCACCCAAGAGAAAGACACAGATGAGCACATGAAAGCTCTGAAGTATGGAGACACTTTCTGGGACAGGCAGCAATGGGAAGAAATTGCAAAGATTCTTGTTAAAATTATTTTTCTTGAACTTAAATCTAGTTGTCACCAATGAACCAAGCCATGAGAATGCTGAAAACTCTTCCCCTAGTCCCACCAATTATCTCCATTCTATTTATAAACTGTGTTTATTTGTGCATTTCTTTTGATGTACAGAAGTGGAAGGGAACTCGAAGAAACCAGAGATGGTCAGAACCATGGCAAACCAATGTGGCATTTATTCTGCTATGAATAATACACAGTGGTGAACAGAGACAATGAGTGTAGAAGTGCCACATCTCTGTCAAGAACTGAATTTCCAGCTCCTGGTCACTGTCACATTTCCAGGATGCAATTTTAGAAAGGATTTAGTGTTCTACTTGTGAAGAGTTTGAGAAAAATCACAATGCAGTGTGTTTTAGAATGAATTCCCAGCAGTAACATCACCACTTAACTAAAAACAATCTACAAGATTAAGTTTTCTGCCACTGGAATGTGACAATGTCCAACGCAAACATTTTGAGGATGAAACAAATTTATAAATGAGCTTAAAAACCTCTGAAGCTCTCTGGAACCAAAAGCAGAACTGAAACATAAAAGCTGGGGGCCAAGGAACACAAACTAAAGTGAGGTGCAAGCAAATAAGGTTTGGTACAGGATTTTCATGGAGTAACAGTCTGGTCAACAGAAGTTCAGGAAAGGAAAATTACCCTTTTAATCTGAATTTAAACAACAGTTCTGATAAGGAATCCACGTGATCTTAAAAGTGAGCTAAAAGTGCTACAAAATATGTTAGAGGCCACATAAGAGGAAAAAAGGAAGCAATTAGCAGAAAAGCTGAAAAAATTAAAGCAAAGCAGAGAATGAACTTGATTTGAGAGGTGAGAGTTTCAGAAGTGGAGCCAAAGCTATTTATCTGATCAAATGATGAACTGGAACCCACATGTGACGTGTTTGATACAGTCAAATACATGAGCAAGGATGTTCACTGCAATGATTTCAGTTCATATGGCAGCAGAAGGGTACAGAGAGTGTCAACAGGGTGGATTAAGAGCATTTATGAGCAGCTGAAAGGCACTGCCATGAATCTCTCCAACAACCTGAATTCCCCAATGTCTTCTGCATCCTTCATCCAATGGCTGGGCACGACAGTAGCTGAAATAACACTGAGTGAAATAACACAACAACACACAAGGGTATCTTAACACAAAAAGAAAGGCCCAAACCAAAATACACATGTGAAAGAAGCTGATGTTATTCCCCTTGAGCTGGATTTGGGGGATCTTTGCAGGATCCTTCCTGCTGTGTGGAAGAAGTGGAATTCAGACAGCCCAGCTACTGCACTCACAACTTCTGTCATTAATATACACTAGAGTAAAATTCTTAAATCAGGAGCCTTAAATGCATTTTCTGCCTTTTCTCTAAGAGTTAGGTGAGTCAAAAGGAGATACAGCAAGTAAACTACAATAAAATCATACTACAATAAAATCATACCCCCAGTATATTAAAATAATTGGTTTTGATGATTATCTCACTGTCCACATTTAATTTTTTTAAAAGTCCAAACAAATGAAAAACAGAAGAGTCAGCTCAGTGCTGTTGTTTGATGTAATACTTGAAGGCAACTATAAACAGATTGACATTAGAGCATTTCCTCTCATCATCTAATTTCAGACTGGCTGGAGTCACACACCTGAATGGGAGGTGTGAAGGACACCTGGGCTGATGAGCTGCTGCTGCTGCCTGGGCTCCACAGACCCAGGGAAGCTCCAGAGGAGGCACTGAGCTCAGCTGGGAGGAAGTGTGGAGGTGACAGGTGCACATTTACATCCTACCCCTGACTGAGAGCAGAATCCTTTCAAACAGCAGGGAAGCAGTTCTGTTTCACTGAAAGTCACAATCCCGATTTGTCTCTGAATGAAATGGAAGTGTCAGCCTTCCTGAAGAAACAGCCACAGGGTGAAGAACTGGTTCTGCCTTTCTTGGATGCTCCTAAAATGTGAGAGTCTGCCTCTCCCACTGCCCCCAGCATGAAAAATCTCTATCAGGAACCCCATACTTCTCCCACCGTTGCCTCTTTGGGTCAGAAAAGTATCAATTACTAAAGAAAAAAGGGAAAGGCAATGAAAATTGCTGTGATGCTCTGTATTACCTTCCAGGTAAGATCCCCCAAGCCAGGTATGTTGAAGAATCTCTCCATTGTGGCTCATGGTAATAATTTTACTTTCAAACACACATGGTCAGTCCTCCACAAATCATGCAATTGGTGTGGTTAACCACTCTTGCAACAAATCAGTCCTGTTGCCATCATTCAACAGCTTTGTCCAATCTTCTCTTTATCACTTCTGCTAATAATAAATCCTCTGCATATTTCACAAGTAGTTTGGCCACAGAAATAGTCGCTTAAATAATCAGCAGTGAGATCTCTCCACTGGTACACATGTATTATTCATTACTACGTAAGCTCAACAGTTTGCTCAACATGCCTGGGGCTTCTTTAACTTCCCACAAAAAGGCTGACAGAGAACTTTTTTCCCATTTTTAAGCATTCACAAATTCAGTTTAGTCTATATGCTAAAGCTTTCCTGCTTCCTCTTCCCCCAGCCCTTAGGCATAACAAATCACAGGAAAATCCATCAGGAAAAGGTTTGACTAAATGACTTCTCAATTCATCACCAGACTGTTGTTAGAAATTAATAAACCTGATTGTGTTTGCACTCTTCCCTTTCTATGTGAATAAAGGACAAAGCAACTAAAATAAAATTTTGACCTGTTTTCAGCACAGGAATTAAAAATCCCTCATGTATGACAGCAAAACCTCTCCTTTTGCTTCAAGAAGCAGAAATTTAAAATGGGCAAAACCCTTATAAGTACTTAGGAAGTGAGTACCACCACAGGAGAAAGGGAAGAAGAGAGAAAGATGAGAAACTTCATCCTATTTGGGACAATCAGTTTGGCACAGGCATCTTTTTCGAGGAAACACCTTTGAGTGGAAACAAATCAGTATGACTCACTAGATCTCACTCACCTTGCAGTCACCAGATGCCTTTTCACTGCTGAACTTTGGAGCTCCCCAATGCAGCTTCAAGCAGGGTAATAAGTGTTGCCAGGCTCAGAACAGCTTATTTCTACTTGCCACTCATTCCTGCAATTGTTTCCTCCTGAGGTGAACTCATCATATGAGCTACATTAAAGCAACTCACCAGAATACCTTCCCCAAAGCTCTGCAGTAACTGAATTCTGCTATTGCAAGTGAAACCAGGCTGAAAAGCAAGGCTCTTTTTGAGAATGAAAGCCATTTTTTTCCTCCCTTCCTTATTTTCATTGTGTCTTTGTCTTTCCCAGGATCAAGTGAGTGCTACCCTTCAGCTCAGTGACCTTGCCATTCCAGTGTGCCATGTTATTTCCCCAGGGATAACATGCTTTCTTCTAAGCCCTATGGGATGAAGGGTTCTGGGCTGCACCCCCTAAAAAAATCTTTTTTTTCCCCATCCTTTTTCATAATTGTCCAGTAGCTCCTGTAGAAGCCAAAACAGTATTTCCAAATAACTTTGCACATGCTGCCAACCTGTCGTGTCCCAGTGTGGCTGAGCAAGTGTGTGAGGATTGACTCTGCACCTTTAAACTGCATTTAATGTTCTCATACACCAGTCAATAAGCAATTCACTCACAAGCACATACTAAAATTACATTGAAAAAAACCCACGTGAATTTGATTCAAAAGCAATTGAACAGGTGAACAGCCAGGTGCCAGCTGGTGCAGCCCATGAGGAGAAACATGAAGCATCTTCTCAAAAGCCTAAGTCTGGATTCTACTGGCAAATGGATTTACAGGGGGTTTTTTGCCTTATGAATTTATTTCTACATTCAAAATAGCTATTTGTAATTAGCCATCAATAATGCAGGATGCCTCTGAAATAACAGTTATTCTTTTCATTCCACTATGGAAAGTGCCAAGAATAATTCCTCACATTTTTTTATGATAACCGAGTAATGGAAAAATTCTACTCACCCAAAGCACATTGCACTGAATCTCACTAACTCACTGATTCCAGCAAAGAAGCCTTTCAATGACAGCACAAAGTCATATGGCAAATCAGGCAAGAAAAACAAAGTACTTCTAAAAATCAGAGCCTGTGTTTATGGTCTGTCAATTAACAGATGACCAAGTTCTTAAACAGGTATTAAGAAAATACTCTGATTTGCTTTTAAAACTAAAAAGACTTCTTGTTGATGATATTCATGTCCTCCAGTATTTGACATACAGGCTTGAACATCTTTTTACCACATATGACAGTGCAGGTCAGGTCCCGAGGAAGCAGGTTGTGAAATTCACATCAGTGACAGAAATAACTGGCTCTGCAACACACCTTGAGAACCGCCAGAAATGCATGGTTCTTACGAAGAAGCGTGATCTTTTTAAGCGTGACTTTTGATGTACAGCACTGCCCCATATGTCCAACCAAATGCCATTTTTAAACCCTGAGGATATATTTAGCACAACATACATCATCCTACTGTCGTCATTTCACTGAACAAAGCAAAAGGCAGGATCATGCTAAATGATGCATCCTCGGCTCGTGTCAAGAGCACAGCAGTGAAAGGACTGCAGTAGCAACCATGGCTAAAATGCAGCCAAGTGAGCTGAAGAAATAAGCAGAAGATGGCACGATAGATATCAATGGATTTGAATTGTGAAGTCAAGAATAAAGAATGGAAACATAAAACACGCTGACATACGAACCATATCTGTTCCTGGCTAATCTCTGCTCCCCTGCCATTCACAGAAGGCACCATCTGATCTTTCAGGCTCCTGCATGCTTGATGAGCTCTTGGCTACAGCCCGGGCTGGTGCAGCCAAATCTTTGTGCTTCCACCTGGGCAGGACAGAATGCAAGTTATCACTTCCGACTGGCACCATTTCCCATGCCCAGAGTGACCCTGCATGACAACTCCATGCCTCATTACACCAGCCAAGAAACTGAAGTACAGCACCAGCCCTGTACAGCTTACTGTCATCTCAGCAGAAGCTTGAATTATTTACCAAAATTCAGAACAACCAATGAGATTTTTTTATTTTTTTAAGAGCAACATTTAATAATGAATAAAACAAGTGTTTCGGCAAAAAACCCAGAGATATATTTTGTTATTCTGTACTTGATGTCCATCACAACAAATTATTTGTTCATCTCACCTTCCTGTTAATAAACTGCCTCTCTGATGTCTTTGGAACCTCGACCATCACTTTGTGCTGGTTTGTGAAGGATGAGGGCCCCTTTCCCCAACAAACTCGAATGCACACAATCCTTTACTGCACAAAGGAGAATCAAAAAGCAAAGCCAGCTAATTCAGCCTGCACTGAAGGACAGGAGCAAGCAAAACAGCTCTTGGCATGTACCTGGGTTTTAAAGTAGGCTTTAGAATGTGAGTTTGGTTCAGTTTTTAGGTAGCTAAAGAAGGTACTCAGACACACTTCAGAGAGACACTTCACCATTGGATACTGCTGATCAATCCTAAGGGAACCATTTTGTTCAGCACTTACCAACAACAATAACCAATCTTTGTGCTGAGCAGCATAAACAAAAATATCATCTAGTGAAGAACCAGCAGAGCGAAGTGGATTTAAAAACAGGAGGTTGAGAAGAAAGTAAAGCACAGCCAGGACCTTGTGCAGGAGTCCTTGATGCACTTCAGGTGTCCCAACCAGACAGCCACTATTTCCTACACCTCTTGTTCAGAACTTGCCTTGAGACACAAAATAACTTGTCCAAGCTGCTAAAAACCACCAGAGCAAACAGGAGAAATGCCAAAGGATGTGTCTGCTCTGCCTCTCCATCCTCTCCACCACAAGGTCACCTTCACTAAGCAAAAGCAATTCAGCACTGGGGTTAAACTGCCCCCACAAATAGTTGCTGCCAAACACAGAATCACTAAGGTTGGAAAAGACCTCTAAGACCATTGAGAACAAACATCAGCCTAGCAGTTCCAGGTTCACCACTGTGCCATGTCCCTAAGCACCACATCCACACAAACCAGACAAATTCTCCAGATTCTTCCCAACTTCAATAGCTTGGGGTCCTTTTCTACAGTCTTTTGTAAAACTGATAGACCTTTAAAAGACATCCGAGTCCTCCTCCACCATTTTTAAATTTGGGGTTGGTTACCCGATAGGTTAAAACTTAATGGGGGTGAACAGAGATAAGCAAAAACCTCATTCCACAGGGAACAGTCAAAAAATACTAATAAATGCAGGGAATAACAACTGATTTCATAGTACAGATGTGCAAAACTGGGATTCTGCTCTCAGCTGAGATGATTGCCTAAAGACACGACATTCAATAAAATCCCTTCTCACATAGATCACTTCAGTCAGAAAACACATGCACCTTTCAAATATTTGGAGAGGAAACAGTTAATTTTGTTTTATTCCTTGAATGTCCCAATTAAGACATTTCTACTAAATAAGCACGACATTTTCAGTATTGATTTGGGGGATTATCGTCAGCATTAGCTTGATGCACAGTTCATCCAGTTCTTCAAATCCAGCATTATCAAAGTCAAATTTTAAAAAAAAATCCATACGTAGAGTTTCTTGAATTTTTACTCTATCAAGGAGGGGAAAATGATTCTCTCATTTCTCCCCATGACAGGCATTTTATTTCCCTTGTGCATTTTCAGAATACATATACTGTAGACTTTGTTTTCTTCTAAAGCAAATGAAAGCTTTAGCTTTCAAAAAAAAGCTAAAACAAGAAAAAAAAATGCTATTTTCATATAATTGTCTAACATAGCAAGCTCATTTTTGGAGCCCAGTTCTGCCCAAAGGACAAGCCAAGCCATTCACCTGCTTCTCTGGACACATCTGTTCCCATCACCAAGAATTTGCTGGTCCATAACAGATTATTGTGCTGTGTCAATCTAGGAGGTCAAGGACTCACAGAAACACAGAATGGTTTGGGTTGGAAGGGACCTTGGCTCATTCCAACCCCCAGCCATGGGCAGGGACACCTTCCACCATCCCAGGTTGCTCCAACCTCCATCAAACCTGGCCTTGAACACTTCCAGGGATGGGGCAGCCACAGCTTCTCTGGGCAACCTGGTCCAGTGCTAAATCACAGCACATCAGATAAATCAAGGAACTTTACGATTTCATAGGACACGTGCCTGCAGTGAAATATCCCCCCTGCTGGCTTTCTGAGCTGGTGGTTTCTCTTTGCAAATGCTAGGCCTGCATTTGATTTTTATGGAGCTTTAGTGCCCAGCTCTCCCACAGTTTTCTCAAAGTTTGTGAATGTTGGCACTTTTGACATGCATGGGAAATCACCCCTGAGGGACAGGTCACCCACTCCATCCTGTGCTACCTGCTGCTAGAGTTAACCTCAGTTTCTTCTTAGCAGGACTTGTCTTGCAGAGTTTGCTGGGCAGCAGAGTCCCCAGAGCTCCCACACCTGCTCATTCTCTGCCTACACCTCTGATACACCTCAGGGGACTCTTATAAGTGAGAGAAAACCCAAACTACCAAAACAACTTCATATGGATACAGAAACAAAAGCCAGAGTGTGAAGAGAGATTAATCCAGGTTCTCAACCACAGAGAGAGATGACTGAGCAGTGCCACAAGTGCCCAAGTCCCAGCATACCTCAGGTTCACATGACAGGCTCCCATCTCAATTCATCTTGGCAATCTCTTTGCAATCTCTTCAAGGCTTCAGGGGTGAAACATCGAAATTTCAACTGGAAGAAGATTTACAGAGCAAACAGGGGATGGAAGCAGGGCAAAGCAGGGAAAATCTCTAATAGAAGACAAGGGGGAATGAGAGGATGGTGAATTTAGAGATAGGCAACACTGTGTACCAGGTATATTGTCAGAAAAACCACCAGTGATAGCTGCAATTGCCAAATATTCTAATTATTTCTGCCACCAAACAGCACAAATAACAAATAACTCAAAACTAAAGTACAGAATCTAAGCACCAGAATCATCTTCTGGTTGTGACTGCCAGTTCCTTCAGATAACAAGAGCTGAAAATTTCAGGACACAAGAATAATTTCTAGGGAGTCAGACAGATACCTGGGGCTTCAGATACAGAATATATTCACAGCAGGAAGGGTGGAAGGGCAGACCACAGCTGACAGTCTAAGGAACACAATTTTTTTCCTGTAGCACAAATATTTAGGTATCATACCCAGAATGCCCAGACCCAGAAAAACATTCTTTATTAAGTGTGGTTTGATTTACTCTGAATCCAAATACATTTTCTCTTGTTACACTATAAAACTGAATACTAAGGATACAACAGCACTGCAAGACAAAAGCACAAGTACTGCATGTACCATTTTGTGTATATGCATTGCCTGTGTCAAGATCACATCTACTTATTTCATCTCATTCTGGGAAGCATGAAATATTTAAAGCATGGTCAATCCTTCCATCCCAACTGCAGCCAAGTGAGATGTCCCATGAAATGGATTTTCTCCTCCTCCTATTGGCTCTTTTTGTTATAATTTTGCTGAAGAAGCTTCCAGGTTATTAATAACATTCTTTCAGAACATTCTTTCCACTCCTGTTTGGAGAAGTTCCAGGATGCAGGGTAGCATTTTACCAACATGGGACCCCACTGCTTCAAGAGTAACGTGCTGAGATGAAACACTTCACCTGTGTCACAATACTCATTTAATCACACTAAATCAGAGCTGCCTGTGCCACAGCAGTGTGCAAGGTATCAAACCACTGATCCCTATTTTTAACTATGACAATAAGTTTAGCAAGAAAATGTGTGAGGGGATGTTTAGGTTGAGTATTATGAAAAGATTCTTCACCCAGAGGATTTTTGTGCATTGAACAGGCTCCCCAGGGCAGTGGTCACAGCACCAAGCCTGGCAGAGCTCAAGAAGCATTTGAACAACTCTCCTGGGCACATGGTGTGACTCTTGGGGATGGTCCTGTGCAGGGCCAGGAGCTGGACTCCATTGTCCTTGTGGGTCCCTTCCAACTCAGGATATTCTCTGATCCTGTATCAGTCTTCTTGCTTCATTCCACATTTATCTGCTAATCAGACTTTTCTGACTTCCAACTCTAATTCCATGCCTTCAGAAGCTTTTTTTCCCCCATAGAACACATTCAATTTATTCTCTTGCCCCTGCAGATGTATGTGCCATCAGATAAGGATTCTTCTTTACCATCTTCTCAGGCCATCGACAAAGAAATCAATGCCAGAATTTTTACATTTTATATGAACTTTTACTGGAAACAGGTTCTGAAGCACTTTAAACACTTCAAACTGATTGCATAAACTATAAAACAAATTCTACCCTTCCCTTCACACGTAAAAAGTTCTGCTTCTATAATAAGAGCCAGGATATAAACCATGGTGACATGATGAATTTCAAGGCTTGGATGCAACATGCAGAGGATAGTTAGATGTCTGTGCAGAAAAGACAGCCTCATTTTCTCTTGGGAGCTCTCCTGTGACCCCAGGGGAGTTAAAACAAAGCCTGCTTACTTCATTCAATCGTTGCTGAATTGTGGAACATGTGAAGAAGTCCCTGAATAAACTTTGAAGAGAAGGCCCCACTCCTCTGGACATTTAATGACCTTTTAACTGTCTTGTTTTGGGTTCCTGACATTAATATGTTAAAAAAAAAAAAAAAACAACCCATTTTAAAAAGTAAAATTCAAGTGAAAAATGGAAAGGCTTTTGTTTAATTTTTAAGTATTAGATAAATTGCCTCATAGTCTGAAGTGCTGAGCATCCAGTAAGTCCCAAAATACTGTTTGGCACTGTACTGACCAAAATTTCTACATGAATTCAGGAACAGAACTGCATGAGGTTGGGTTTTGGGTGAGTTTTGCTCAAATCTCTGGGCAACTTCACGGTAGAAAAGGTTTTACCATTCGTAATTCAGCATTACAATATTGGCAAAATTGATTTACATTAATCTATTTGTAAACCTAAAAAATCCAATGCTACCAGTGGAGTCCTTATGATTAACAGAGCAGTGTCATGTTTATGGAATTTGCTGCCTTCCATACTTGAAAATCATTCAGGCAAAGCCAAATAACACAGTAAGGTCAATATTTCAACTAAAAAATACCCAACCCAAGGCGAAACAAACACCAAACCAGAAATAAAATGTACATGATTACCAAAAAAACTGTAGAAATGGAGGCTCCAGGGGATGTTGCCATCTACAAATCGCCTTATTTAGGATTAGTTGATACAGAAAAATTACTGAAAAATTGTCTGAAGAAAGGATATTTTAAATGGATTTAACTGTTCGTGTGAACTGGGTTTCAAAAAGCACCAGCTTGTGTAGAGTACACATGAGCAATAGGGTAATTTTATGGTTGGACTCAATGATCTCAAGGGTCTTTTCCAACCTAAATGACTCCGTGAGTCCATGATTTGGGGGGTGCAGCTGTGGTGCTTCTCCTCAGCTGGCAAAGATACAGGACCACAACAGTCCTGGGCATCACCACTTATGGAACAACACCAAAGCACAGCAAAGACACAGACACAACTCTTGATTAGCTCTGCCTTACTGTCCTATTAAACAATAGGTGATAAACCCCAACAGAGAGGAGAAAGAAGCTGTTTCATACAGGCAGGTATCAAACCTCTTCGGCTCCTTACCTGGCACCTTGGCTCTCTAGGCTTGGCCCACATTTAAAACACTGATTTCATGATTCTGCAGAGAGCACTGAGGATTGTTTTTAAGGAGTACCAACAAGCTGTACTCAGTCCTTAATTTTTGGCACTGATATGAAGGCTCCATTTGGTGATGCATCTGCAGTGCCGGGGAGGTGTTTGAAAGGTGGAAGAGAGGGTGCTTTCCCTCCTCCAGCATATGCTGTGATTATTTGGTGATTTCAGTGCACATTCTAAACACCAGCTGTGGTCAACGGGACCTTCTGTTTCCGTGCTGTGTTGTGTTTCTGTGTGAATTGCTGCAGCTCAGGAAAATTCACACAATGGATTGGGTTCGGAAAGGCTCTTAAAGATCACTGAGTTCCACCCCCCAACCATGGGCAGGGACACCTTCCACTGTCCCAGGTGGCTCCAAGCCCCATCCTGTCGCCCTGGTTTTACAGGGCCCCATAAGTTGTAACACTTTAACTGTAGTTTCCCATGCTTTTTCTGTAAACATGGTCCTTGTTTTTCTTAACCAGCCGGGATTGTTTTGCACTTGTGGAATTGTTTTTCATTCCTTTCCCTGGGGTGGAGAAAGATGATTGACCATGTCTTTGTCCTGTAAACCTTCAAGGGTGTTGACCCTTTTCACCAATCCTTGACTGTCCTTAGAAACATATAAAAATAGGTAAATAAAGAAGGGCAGGGCTTTTGGTCGGTCCTGCCTGGAGAATCAACTGCTGCTCTGAGACCCGCGTGTTTCTTCTGTTGCCAGCTGTGCAACCCCATCCAGCCTGGCCTTGGACACTTCCAGGGATGGGGCAGCCACAGCTTCTCTGGGCAACCTGTGCCAGGGCCTCACCACCCTCCCAGGGAACAATTTCTCTTTAACAACTGATCTAAATCTCTTCTCTTTTAGTCTGAAGCCATTCCTCTTGTCCTGTCACTCCAGGCCCTTGTCCAAAGTCCCTCTCCAGCTCTCCTGGAGCCCCTTTTAGGCACTGGAAGGGGCTGAGGTCTCCCTGAACCCTTTTCTTCTCCAGGCTGAACAGACCCAAATCTCTCAGCTTGAATCCCTAGTGGAGGTTCTCTCCAGCCCCCTGATCATTTTTCTAGCCCGTGCCACAAAATGCCACAAAAATAGCTGATTTCTGTATTGGAATATTGTTGATGGGTGGAATTCGCATTCAGACACAGATTTTTGCAAAGCATGTATTTTTTTATCACCCACTGCACCTTATGGAGCTGTTTTTGGGTGTAAAACATACCTACAGATACTTATATCCAACATTTAGTATTCTCTATGGTCTGACTAGGCTAATTACCAGTGAACAGCACAGCAGCTATGTCCTAGAAAAAATAGGCTCACTTTTTAAAATCTTTAGGCCCAATCTGCTTTACATGCTTTTGCTTCACTCTGTTTCTAAATAGGCAAAAATAAAACTTGTCTATTTCTTTTTTTTCCTCTGGAAATTCTGGTACAAACTTTATTCTGTTTCCTTTTGTACTAAATACCGTAGATAAATAGCCTCAGAACAAATAAAAAGAAAAGAAACAATTCATCCTGTGATCCTGGATTCTGCTGACACCAAACTTTTTCTAAGAATATGCATTTCCTACTCACAGTACTGTTAATTCCTGCAGCGCTCTCATATTTGGTTCATTAACTTCCTTTTAGCACTGCTGTAGAGTCGGGGAAAAAATATGCAAATGGAGCAGAAAACAGAGCAGGGACTACAGAAGTTTGCTGGTTTAACATGAAGCTCCAGGAGCAACAACATTTTCAAACAAATGCAACAAAAATCCTCCCACACTGCAGTGTAACAATCAATTTGTTTGCCCAGAGAACTTCTGAAGCTCTCGTAAAGGAAGAAAAAAGAGAGGCAGACACCTCAACAATATCAGGAGATGGAAATCCTGAGCAAGAACTCCCTACAGCACACTGTAGGCAAAAAAAAAAAAAAAAAGAAAGCTTCCAATGAAAAGACAAAAATTCATTCAGAAACAATAATTAGCAGTCTTGTCCTTACTTCAGTAACACTGACCCCTTTTGCATGAGTTCTCATGCAGGCAATGCTCAAAATAAAGTACCAAAGTTGGGATTTTTTTGCAAAGGGAAAAAGCACTCAAAAGGGAAGACTTTCTGGGAAAAAATGGAGAGCAGTAGGAACATGGAATGCTCCAATAGTACCTTATTTCAGAAGCAATCCACCCAATCCCATCCCTCATGCATGAACTGCACAGTAAAACTTAAAAATAAGGCAACACTTCCATGCATGTGCCCACAAATTCAGCCATTTTCACAGAATAAATGAGAACATGGACACATTTGAGAGAAGGAGGGAGAGGAGTTTATACAGACACAGAAATAAAGTACAAATAAAGCCATGAAGGGTGAAAATACCACCTCTGATACTAGAACCTCTGCCCTGTTTCTCTTAACTAAAATTCCCTGCAAAGACGTGTTTCATTATAAATTCTACAAGTTTCAAATAAATAGCTTCCCTGAAAAAGAAATCTTTAATAAAGACAGATGCTCTGCAGATGCATCAGCGCCTGTTCATTTTTCTTCCTTCTAATTAAGAGACCATTCTAACTCCTGGTTGAATTTTTCCCCATCCCAGTGCAGGGTATTCCAGAGGGCTGCAACAGCACGGCTTTGCACATGCATCCAAACAGGATTTCACATCTGCCCAGCAGTAACTTTGCCTCAGATTCCAATTTACTCCATAATGGATTACATGGCAGAGATTCATTCAGCTGATTTCCATAATGACAACAGTAGCTGAAAAGAAGTACTTGCCTACTAAATGGAAATGTGACATCAATATTAAGGTAAACATTCGAGTCTGTTGAATCCTTTATTGGCAGCCGCACTATTTTAGCTCCAAAATAAATCTTCCCCAATAGCAGCTTTTATTTCATTTCAAATCCATCAGCTCTTCTGGCCGCTAATACCCAGAGCCACCCCTTCAAGTTTTTAATCTTATCTTCCCAGTGTGAAAGTGCTGCAGACCAGCACTTTTAAACACAATAATGCAACAGTTTTTGAAAGCTATATAAATCGTATGAAAGACTATCCTATTAATTCCCTTCCTTATTACCGATTTTTCTCGTTTATTTACAGGGCTTGGGGACTTGAAAATTCAGTTACTCTGAGGGAAGGAAGAACTTCAATTTCACTGGGACCTCCCCTCTGGCTCTTGACATTTTCACAAACCTGTTGGACAATACCATTCGGGTCAGCCCAGACACGGAAATGATGCTAAGCCTAAACCAGATCAATTTTGGTTTGTAGCTCTCAGATAACGAATTTGTGCTCAAGGCATTTTACAGAGACACCAGCAAAACAAGATACCTACCTTCAGAGTATCAGACTGGTAGTACTAAGAAAACTCTGGCTGGAAAACAGGATGGTAAACTGATTAAAGAGCACCAGAGGGTAGAGAGGCAGCTGGTTGTTTTATTCTGCTCACAAGGACCAGTATCTTTGTGCCAGGTAGGAAAGAAATTATCCTGTGAGCTGTAAATAGACAACTTTCCTGGTTTAGATGCAAACATCTGCAAGTAACAGACACAGAGGAACTGAAAACAAATATTTATTAGATAATTACCCGAGTGCAAGCCTAATGTTTTATGGGACTTTTGTTTTCTAAACATTGATTCTCCAAGGAGGGAAAGGATTAAGATGATGCCACATGCCACTAATAAGCCACTGCTGAAATGTTTTATTTATCTTCTCTGAGTTAGGAGGACTGATCCAAGAATCTGGAAGTTATGAATATTAAAGATAAGCTAAAAAACTTGTCTCTAAGGCAGCAAGTTCTTGCTGATAATGTAACCTTTTGCACCACTCTAATCTGGGCCATAAAATTGCACCAGCCATCTGGATCAGGATTTCCCTAGACCAGCCTCCTTTTCCCTCTAGTGGTGCAGGGGCAGCTGGAAACACTCCAAGAAGAGAAGATTTGCATCTCTCTAAGCCCCCTTAAAGGAGATGTCACACATGAAAACTCTGTGCTTGCCCACTCCAGATAAAAAACTGATTTTGCTGCAATTGATGATCTTACAAACATCAACATCTGCATGGCCAACTCATACCACCAAATGACCTCCACCAGCTCACCCAACCTCTCAGATCCCCACTTGAGACAGTGTCCCCATCCCATCCATCTCCCTGAGCTCAGACATCAGTGGCACTTGATGCCACCTAAACACCTCTGGAATTTCACAGGCTCTAAAGTTTCTTGCCTACATCCCATCCAAAAATAAACCTTCAAATATATGAGTACCCTTGAGCTGTGCTCAATTCCTCCTTGTCACACATTTGGTTTGCTCAGAGAATTAATTGGCTTTGTGGAGCATGGAGAAACAGAAATGGCAATATGTACCTCAATTAGACTCTATTTTTAAAATAATTTTTAAACTTCATAAATTATGAGACTTTAAGGACTTTAACGAGTTTGCTTGATTCACTTTGATCAAACAAGGTTAGGGACTCATTATACCATACATGCAGCTGTTTAACAATATTAAAATACACCATCAAGTCAATCTTTCTCTAAGTGCCTTCGCATCACACAGCAAGCAGATCTAAAAAGCCCTGTCATTTGCAACTGGCAATCATCATTCTGGTGGCACTGTAAGAGGCTTTCCTAATTCCACTGGTGTTTAAATTCATGAGCCAAAACTCATCATAAATTGTCTTTTATGGCTGTCAAGAACAATGATGTATATTCTCTTATTTAGCCTTTTGTGACTTACTGGGATCTTCTGAGAGCCTGAGAAGTGTTTGCTTCACTGAACAGTAGATTTGAGACTCTCCCATTTTTATATTGGAAAGACAAAGCATATAAAGCAACAACCTTAGAGCCTGCAGTCAGGACCCACTGGCTCTTTATAAGCAGACTTACATCAGCTCTTAATTATTTTTACAGAAATTCTAATTATTAGAAATTTTCAGCATGGCAAAAATAGAGGGTGAATGCTCCAACTCTGAAAGAAAATGCCACCTTCTTCTAGAAAATTGAGGCTACTTTGCCATGTTCTGCCAGTGCCTAAGGGGAATATAAATGGACTGAGGAGGGAACACGTGATGTGTCACTGATAAAATAATCTGGCATTACAAAAGGACCGGTAGCTACGGCTCCACCAAGAGATCAATAAATGTGCAAATAGCAGCCTCTTTAGAGATCATTGCTTTCCCTCCAATATGTGGTGACAAACTCTGTGACAGCATTTACTTCATGCTATCAGCTTCATTAAATACAGCAGCCTGTCCTCATCCACCCACAAGGCCAACTCCAGAAGTCTATGGAAAATATTGATTTTTCTTGACTATGTTCAGGTCAACGATGCAATGCAATAAAGCAGCTTAAGACAACTATTCCCTTTCCAGCTTGTAATTAGAGCCTTGAAACCCTGTTTCTAGGTCTTGGTCTGAGATCTGTTGTCAATTCACTTTGACCTTAGGCAAGCAAATTTCAACACTGGGGAACTTGCTGCTTGCTGTGAAATGAGCACAGTTAACTTCTCTCAGAAGGCTGGCTCGCTGGCTTTGAGACTTCTTGCTCTTTTAAGTTTTAACGATGGGATAAAATCCATTTCAGTTTGAGTTTAATAGATAAAGTACATCCTCAAGTGAAGTCATTACATGTGGATGATTCTGCACCTGAGGATCTGTGCCAGGAGTTGAGCCTCCCTGTATGGCAAGGAAGAGGAACAGGCTCTCCAGAACATGATTTCCAGGAACACCCTGCACCATCAGTGGAAGGAGTTTTTCCAGCATGACCTCTCCTGGGAGGACCTATATATTTTCCTGAAAAGGATGAAGTTTTGAACAGCAGAGAGACACTGTTAAGAAAGTTAAGCCCAGAAAACAAGAAAAAGCAATTTCAATTTCTAGGTTTAGGTAAGGCAAAGAACTGTTTCCCTGCTATTGCAAGGACCAAGATCAGGCTTTACCTGCTATTTAATATATATATATATATCCTATATATATATCCTATACATACTGAGCTGAGGATGGAGCCCTGAGGAACCAGCACAGATATCAAAGCTCATCTTGCCACAACATTCCATATACAACCATCCTTAAGGAATGGACACAGAACTTCATCATTTTCTTCCTTGTTGGATTATCTGATCCTTCTTTGATTATTTTTATCATTAACAGTGAGCATGTAAAAACACCACATTTTCTTCACTCCATACAGCAGCTGATAGCTGCACCCCACAAAAGCTACAAGAAGAAGCCTTCAGTCACACTCTACACACACAAAAGGAAAAAAAAAACCCTTCAGGTTCTGAAAGATATTAACATGGAAACAGTTCAATGTTTTAAGAGAAGAAGTAGAAAAAAATTGCTGGACTGTTCAGGAGTGTTATTTTGTCTTTTATTTCTCTGAAAATTTAGACAGTGACCTATGGGGGATTCTTGTGTGATTCCAAAATTTGGAGGAGAACCCTCTTCCATCCTAAAGCCATGCTCAGACCAGCCTCAACAACAGAATCAAGGGTTCCTGTCTCTCCAGACTAGGACCAAGCAAACATTGCTAATCCACATTACAAATTCAATCTGTTTCACTCTCTTTCCTCATGCTATCCACTTCAATACTTTGGACAAAGAACCTGAGTTTTGTGGGAGTTCTGTTAGAACCTCCTTCTAGTTTAAGAGCTGAGTAGTGAAGGCTGTTATGAACATCAAGCATCCTTAACTACCTTGCACATAAAAGATACACAAAATCACAAAGTCCTTGAGACATTTGGAGTTTGAGGCTCAGCTTTGAACCAAGGAGAGCTATCATCTTGTTCCCCATTTCTGAGAGTACAGCCTGTGACAGCAGTGTGCTGGCTGTTCTTGCTTAACTCTGTGATTTCAAGGTGATTTACTTTTTTTGGGCACTGCACACCCACCTGCTGAGAGTTAAACAAAATTTCCATCTTTCTTTACCATTTGGGTAATCACACAGCTCTCAAAGGAACTATAGTTCATAGGTACCAAAAATAGCCGGCCCATCACATGAAAGTAAATCTTGTTCCCTCTCTTCCTTATGGAAAACAGAGTAATAAAGGGACAGTTTTTGACTCCTAATGTTGGTGCTCTATGTACTTTTTCAGTTTTGGCTTAATATTTTCCCAGCAGCTGCATCCCAAAAATTGTGCACATGAGCTACAGAGTCTCAAAAATATATTGAAGACAAAAATGCTATTTAGTAGCGAATTATCAAAAATACCGAAATTTAAATCTTTAGATCTGGTTTTTGCTAGATAGGACACAAGATGAACATTCAGGTTGTTAAACTGCCTCTTCAGGACGTATTTATAGGATTTGTATGGGCAAAAAGAGTTCCATAGAGGCAGGCAGCTTAATTTCCATGGAAAACCACCTGCTCCTCCAGCCAGCAGAGCAAGGCACTCACTTTTGGGCTCTTATGAAATCTCCTGGTCAACACTGGGCTGCCACTGCCTCATTTCATACTTCAGGTCAATGCCACCATCCACAAAGTGACAGGAATCCAAAAAGAGACATTTATAATACAATCACAGAGTGGTTTGGGTTGGAAGTGACCATAAAGATCATCTCATTCCACCCCATTGCCATGGGCAGGGACACCTTCCACTATCCCAGGTTGCTCAGAGCTCCATCCAGCCTGGCCTTGGACACTTCCAGGGATGGAGTATCCACAGCTTCTCTGGGCAGGCTGTGCCAGGGCCTCCCCTCCCTCACAGGGAAGAATTTCCTCCCAATATCCAAACTAAGCCTTCCCTCTGTCATTTGAAGCCATTCCCCCTTGTCCTATCATTTCACTTCAGGGACTTGTCCAAAGTCCCTCTCCAGCTCTCTTGGAGCCCCTTTATGCACTGGAATGGGCTCTAAGGTCTCTCCAGACCCTTCAAATCTCCAGGCTGGACACTCCCAACTCTCTCAGCCTGTCTGGGCCCCAAAGGCAGCTTTAACCTTGTCACCAGTGCCCAGTCTGGCCACAGCGGTGTCACACCATGGGCTGATTCACATCTCTCCTAGACTGATTCAATCACAGCATCAGCAAGAGCACACAGACAAGAACTCCTTTTCCATCACCAAAGCACAAGTGGTGTCTGAGTGTGGCCTTTTGTACCACTGAAAGAGCTCTAAGTGATCCACCAGAAGTATTTTATCTCCAGCAGTGAGAAGACACAATCTGGTAACACAACATCCCATTGTAAAGGAAGGGCTTTTTGGTTCCTCACCCAGCAGGCACCTGACAGCCCCACGCTGTGCAGAATCTCTGGGTCCTGGTGCAAACAAGACCATTTCAACTTACAAAGGACATGAGATTTAAAATGTAGGACTAACAGTTTATTTATTTTTTTATGTTACAAGAGGCAGCTCTCAAAACTGTTCAGAATAGCAAATGGCCACCAGCAAAAAGAAAGCAGGGAGAGATAAATAAAACTGCATCAGCAAATGAAAGAGCAGCTCCTAAGCCTCTCCTTTTTTGGGTGCTTTCACCATAACTTATTGCCATGAGCACACTAAGCCCAGAACATTGTTTTCATATTGACATGGAAAAAGCCTGCATAAAGCACTACTCATAATGTAATGACAATGCACCCAGCTTATTAAAACTGTCCTTTTATTTAGCTTTATGAAATTGCAGGAAAATCAAGAGGTCTTGAATACAAACACAGTTCCAATGTACTACACTGCAAGCAGAAGTGCATAAGCAAAAACATGAACATGCTGAAACACAAACCAGTTGAAAAAGGCATCAGGATTTGAAACTGATTTTAGAAAAAAGTTAGTATTTGATGACATTTAAAATCAAAAGTAGAAGCTAATTTAGAAAAGGCTGGTATATAGAATCTCTTCATTATTTGCCTGCAACAAGCAATAGGGTTTTGTGAATGTCCCCTGGCTCACAGCACTGGAGGGATTTTTAACACCATCCTTTTCCTTCTGGTTTGTTATCTATTATCAAATGTAGAGATGCTAAATGGTTGTATGAAAGCCATGAAGTCTGGTATATGGGGTGTAAAAACAGACATGAAAATTGAGGAAAACAAGAATCTGTGATGGTTCAGCTCAAGTCCTTCCTGTCAAGGCAAAGTATCAGCTAAATATAATAATAACAGCAGCCCTAATTACAACAGTCATCTTCAAATATCGCACAGCTCAACAAAGCCAACTGAGGGACAATCAGGGGGGTCAGGATCAGAGCTGGAAGCAATAAACAACTCATTGACTTTGAGGAAATAAAAGAAAATAAGTGTTAACATGGAAACACAACTAAGACTATTAAACACTTCAAGATCTTCTCTATTGTCATTTGTCACTGAAATGCAAGCTGCCAGTGATGTGGCTGTGCTTGCTCTCAGCAGATCTTAAGCCATTATTTGAAGGAACTGTTAAAACACAGTCTTTGGAACATCTCTCAGGTTGTTAAATTCTGACCTGATGAGGCTTAGGAGTTCTTTGTTTTCCTGTTCTCCCATTTATCCTTAGCTACTTCCCTGCACCTCAGCATGTGGTTTCTGAAGAAAGCGTAAAAATGAAACTTTCTATTGCTCCCTTTTCTATTTTCTGCTGAACCTGAAACAGAACTTCACCATTTTAAAATCAGATGTTAAATTTGTAAAGCTTACTACACATTCCTGCTTCCACTGCTAATTAACAGCTTAAAATAAAGACATTCATGTTCTGCAACTCTGCTGGAACACAATTAGAGAACAAAACGTTGTAGAAAAGTCCAAGTTACTGAGACAGGCTGTTACTAGAATGAAAAACTAACCAGGAGAGCAACCAGCAATGTCAGCTTGTCTGTGAAGAAAATACTGGGCAACTGAAGCTTAGAAGGTATTTTGGGGACCAAAAAGAGGATTATGTATTGGAAGGAGAATAAAGAATAATTAGAAATTGGTAGTAGCATGAGTCAAAGCAAAGAAACAGCTCTTAACAGTATTAAATCCGTTTACTTTAGTTTTGTCCTACTGTACAGCTACAAAAGGTAGACTGAATATTTCTAAGTGAACTGGTAAAGCAGCAGTTTTGCTGTACTTTTTCCATTTAAAATCATCACAGTTCAAAAAGTGGCTCAAGGATGGAAGAAGTCCAAAGAAAAGACTTAAAATCTTGAAAAAGAGGAAAGAATCAATCGTGTCATCCTAATGGATAATGCCAAACCCAATAGTTCTGCAGGCTGATAGTTCTGCCAAATATTACCTTTGTGCATAAAAGCAAAAGCTGTGTCCTTTTCTGCAAGCAGCCACCTCAGAAACAAGTTAGCAGTCACTGACTTTGGGTGCTACACTCAAGGATTTAAGGATGAAACAGCTCAGATCAAAGACAGCATCTGGCAGCCCAGGACTCAGCTGAAGTGGGAAGGTGCCTCAGGCAGGGGGAAAAGCTGTTGCTACTGATATTTACCTGCATCCATCCACTGAGGGCTCAAATTCCAATTTTTGAGCTATTAGGGCAGCAATCAGAGGGACAGATGTTACCATCAAGGGGAATTTAAAATTTAGCAGCATGCTTTGAATAGTATGACTATTTAAGAAGCAAATCTATTTCTGAATGGCAATATGCAACACATGGTCAAGTTGTGAAAACAGTTCTTAAATCCCCACATTCTTCCCCTGTTAAAAAATTCCTCCCTGAGGCCTTCTATCCTATGTCATTTCCCTCACCTTTTCCCTAATTCCTTGACAGACACTTTTCCTGAGGAAATTCGTTATTTCTAGGAAAGAATGAGGACAGAAGAGAGGGACACAGTGATGAGGTCTGACACAGGGAAGCACAGCCCCCACTCTGTGGCTGAGGCAGCCAAGGAGGGAAGGAGCAGAACTCGAGTGCTGCTCACTGTGGTCGAAGTTTTTGCTCTGTGCTTTATTTACTCTTCTCAAACAATGCAAGCAAAGTTCTCAGGGACACCTCTGATGTGGAGCTTCGTTTACCCAGCACTGCTGTGTGTCCTTCTGCAGCCTCTTGGTTATAAAGAAGCTGATGAAAACAAGGGAACTCAGGACTGAAAGGGTCTTAAAGGAGCAATTTCATTCTGGTTTCTGCAGCTCCCACCTGTCAGTGGGAAAGGAGAATTAAACAGAAACAGATTTCTCCATTTCTTGAAGCTCAAGTCAGAACCAAGTGTAACTCAGGAATCTTTTTAATCTAACACAATATTACATCTCCTATAGAAGTGACCTGGAAGAAATCTACTCCAGCTTCCCATGTTATACAGAAGAACTGCTGTCCTTTGGAGTGCTTGAACCACACGCCTACCAAAACATTGGGATTAAGAGAGAGCTCCAGGATTTTTCACAGAAGGATAAAATGATTTGGGTTGGAAGGGACCTCCCATGGGCAGGGACACCTTCCACTGTCCCAGGTTGCTCCAAGCCCCACCCAGCCTGGCCTTGGACACTTCCAGGGATGGGGCAGCCACAGCTTCTCTGGGCACTTTTCAGTTTACTCCACAGGACTGAAAATCAATCAACCACCTCCTCTCCCAAACACATGAATTATGAGGAATAGGAAATCTCTAAGCACAGTGAAAAGGCAAGTGTTTCTTTTGGTAATTGATGCTCCACACAAGAGCTGGGCAAAACAAACCCTCTAAGATCAAACTCAGTGGTTCATTATACACCTTTTTTTTTTTTTTTTTTTCAGTTTTTCCTGATTTGAATGTCCAAGTGCTGAAGGGCAAAGGTGATGCTGTCGGGTTGCCTGTACAGGCAACTCCCTTATTTCTGGAAAGCTCTAAGACAGCACTGGGCTACTCTAATACAAATTCAAGGCCAGACTTTTGTTATTTTTTTCTGAAACAGTACCCAGATAAAAAAAAAATAATTTGCTATTTGGCTTCTTACATAAATTGAATAATAACAGCTAAATTATTTCTAAACATTCCATTTAAACTTTCCATTGTCCTTCAAGAATGTTTTCTTAAATGTCTGAGCATTATTAAATGTCTCCGCACCTGCTTTTTTCTTTGGAGTTTTAGATTTAAAAGCAAGCTTCTGGTAATGTTTTATTCACATGTCAAACAGCTCTATGTGTTGTTCTATAATTAAGTAAAATTTAATATTGGGTAATTAAAGTATTAGGTTGCCAAGCATTGAGCTTCTCCATTACTGTATCTTCAAATGAACTGAAAAATCTAAATAAATTCCTAATTGAAGAGCAAGCAGCAAAGAAAGCCAATTTTCACTTAGCACTTACTTTTCCAAAGTTCTGCTGAAACAATGCCAATCTGATTCTGAAGCTGATATACTTCCAGCATAAACACTGCATCCTCTTTTGCAGTTTTCAGATGTTAATAATTTCATATAATGATTAAAAACCAAACCACTGAAGCTGAGGTGGAACACAGGCCCTTGACTGATGAGTGATTTCTGGTATTCTGCCTCCACTTTTTTTGTTGATTGCAAACACTCACACTTAAATATGCCAAATCCTGCCTAAAGACAGATGCATGTTTTACATTTTACCTATTTTCACAAACTTTTGCTTCTAGTAGGAAGAGAGAAAGGTAAACATGGAAGAAAAAAAAGAAATCAGTCAGTATTCAATGTGTTTGTGTACATGAGAAGCCACTGTTTTAGATGCTTTTATTTCAAGCACTGTTTCTGAACTCTACTGATGGAATCAATAGCAACATCTCAAAACTGTGACAGATCTTTAAACAAGTCAGTAATTACAGGGGGTTTATGTTTTTTCTTCTACATTTAGAAAATAAGACTAAGGAATACTAAAATTCAAAACAAATACGCTATTATGAAAGTAACCTTAAATCTGAGAGTGAGCTACTAAACATACAGGAAGTCAAGGAAAAAGTTCTGGTTATTAAAAAAATTAAATATTAAAAGGAATAACCATGTTATCTTCTGTACCACCTCAGAATAATACTCTATCAGCAGTAAATAAAAAGCAAACTGAGAAATTGTCAGCCTTCTGCTTGCACAGCTTTAGTTAGACACAGAAATCAAGGTGTGGGCTGAATTTCACTGAATCAGTGAATTTATACTGAGACAAAACTGCAATGAGATGGAGCTGAATGGGAACTCTATTCCTGCAGGCTCAGCTATTTCACCTTCTCTAATAATACCTGTAGACCACTGAGCTGTTGACGTGTTTTTTCTCACTAGTAAGGAATGCTGATGATAAGGGTAAATGTGTGTACATACACAGAGATCATAAAAATTTTAATTACTTCCACCTGTATCACTTCCCTACATATTTCTCTTTACGATGACATCTCTCCTGCAATTTAATTTTTTTAAGCTCATTTTTCATTCAGACTGCACCTCTTCTCAAAATACTTTTTTTTTTTTTTTTGCAAAGGTAAATCTGCAATATGAATATTGTTAGGGCTTGGGCCCATTGAGTTATCTAACTTTTTGTATTCAGAGGATACACACAGGACTAAGAGATGATCCATTCTTGGCAGCACAGTCTCTGTATCACACACTAACAAAGCATCAGAATATGGAATAACAGCAACAACATCGACCGTAGTATTTCATTGTTATTCACTACATGTGCAGGGAATCCATTTGTTTCAGATTCTTTATGAATTCGACTCAATATGTTGCAAAACAATCCTGAAAAAGCCTCAAGTCAAATTGCCTAAAGTAAATAAAGAAAAGCGAATTACTTTAAATTCTTCACCTCTACACTTCCAGCAAAAACACAGGCTCGTAGGTTGTGCACATTGCCAAGTGTCTTTTCACAATAATCAGATTCAGAGAAATTGGAGATAAAAAAAGATTAGCAGACTCTTGCATCCACTCGCCTGAAATATTAACAACTTCTGCATATTTTCCAGTGTTTTCAAGCAGAGGAGAGAGTCCCACACGTTTGGGCATGGAGACCACTGCTAAAGGTGACTTTCCATGGACCAGCTGGTGCCTTCCTGCCAAAGTGCTTAATCAAAATCCTGCCTGGAAGTAGGATCCAGCTCAAGAGCAAGACATCTAAATTTAGCCAGCTCCAGGAAGGTTTGTCCACGTGCAGTTGGTGTTTCCAGCCCCATGGAATGGAGAAGGAGCTGCCAAAGCTGATGATGTGCAGGAGGAGGAGGAGCACCAGGACAAAAACTCCTGGGAACTGCTCTACCTCCTCCAAACTTTTAAATATTCAGCAGACACCCAATCATGCTAAAAATCCCTTTAAAACATATCATAACATACATATCATGTATCCTGCAAATTTTTACACACATATTATAACAGCATAACCTATCACACGCATTTGACAGTTCTTTGGTAAGTTTTAAGACATTATCATGTGATTCAAAAGTATCTTCTTTCTTGCAACTTCTCCCATTATAAAGTCTGTAGATTGATCAATATCAGGAAATAAATTTGGACAGAGTCCATCAAACATAAGAAAAATCCAACCTATTTGGATTCCCACCTGGTTATTCTCTTGCTGTTAAATATAATGCTCATGAACATATGCCCTACATTTCACATTCCATGTCTGATAAAACCATTTCCCTTCCCACTCTTCCACTTGCATAAGAAGCCACAATTGAATACCTTCAAAGAACAGCTGACACCTTGTGGAAAACCTAAATAAAACATTCCATTTTGAAGGAGTTTTCATCATGTCAGGTATGGTTTTTTGTTGCCTTATTCATGATGTATAACATCAAATTGCTTGTTCAGGCAACACCTCTTTTAAAGGTCCTGTTCTCAAATAGAACAGCAGTTTCTACAGCAACCAGATGTGAAATCTTAAGTCCAGGATTAGCACATAAATAAAGCAAAGTGTGAAGGAAAAGGTTCCTTTCTACTATAAAGAACCAGAGGAAAACAGCCTCAATGAGGTCTAGTGAAAGAGCTATGCATAAATATAAAGTTTCAGGAACTTTATCAGCCACAACAATTTACCAAAATTTTCTTCAGCAGTTACACTGAACTGTAAACATCCTCATCTTGTGTGCAACAAAAATTCTCAAGGCCTACTCTTCTATCACATTTATTTCATGGGTCTTCATAACTCAATGGTTTTTTTTTCCTGATTTTTTCCCTTTTTGGCATAACCAAGCAGAGTCAAATCTCTCTGGAGGCTTCACTGTATGAGCAGTGTGCAACATGGAAAAAAATCACATTTGGAGTAAGACTCAAGATCAGGAGCATCACTGGGGCTGTAGAGATGGCTTTATCAGAGGGATACCCAAAAACTGAAAAGGTCCAAGTGTCCAGGCAATAATCTGAGCATCCAGATGTGGATGAGATAGCACTGAATGAGAAGAGAGCAGGGAAGGGTGCTAGAACATTTGCAAGGCAGTCATGGGGTTATACTTTTAAGCAGAGATTAAGCAGCTAATTAATTGATTAATCAAAACAATTAGCTAGATGTCAAATCACCACAGCGGCAAATTTAAAGTCAATTAATTCATATATTCAAAAGAACAGCAAATAATTAATAAGGAATTAAAGAGTTTGTTAATTATGTGGCAGTAGATTAGTTATGCAGAAAACTAAGTGAGAAGCAATTAATTAATTATGCAGAGAATCAAATGAACCACAAAATATTTATGCAAAGAATCCCCACAAATGGGCAGTTTAAAAGCAGATGGTGGGAAAATGCTGGGGGTATGCTTAAAAAAATTGTTTAGTAAGTATCAATTGCTGGCAACTGTAGTTAGCTGAGCTATTAAGAAAACCATTTGAAACAAGAATGGAAGTCAGGTCAGGAATCAATTGACTGAGGAGAATTAGGTGATCAAACAGATTCTATGGCAAAGACTCATCGAGACACTGGTTGTTATTGACAGTTCCAAGGGCCAGGCCTGGTTTGGAAACACAGGGCTGTGAAACTCCAATGGATACTGAAAGCAGACCTTTGTCACAATGTTTTATTATCATAATGTCACCATATGCTTTGCCTGTCCCCTTTGCTCACTGCCCCAGTGCTGTACCCTGCACTGTGCTCAAGTTTGGACTAGAAGTTAATTAGGATTCACGTCTCACATTCATGTGTAAATTGTCGTGCATACAACTGTAGCTTCAGACAAAAATAACACTCTGCACGAACATTATCTCCAAAATTTAACTCCCCCAACATGCCCTGGTTAAAATTGTAAATGAGCTGCATAAGGCAGCTGAGAGAAAAGGCTGTGTTTACATCTGTGAAAGGGAGTGAGATTCCCATTGTGGTGTCAGGGTAGCTGGGATGGAACTCACACAGATGTGATGCTCCAAACTCGTCTGAGCGCTGCCTTCAGTCCCACCACAGATAATATCAGCCAGATGAAGTGTGGTGTCTACTGAGAAGAGATATTGCATTTCAAATGCCTGATTCATTACTCAGAAGACTGAGGCAAATTTTTAACACTTCAGCTAATGCTGACTTACAGGGAAAAAAAAACTCACTCCCAGGAAAATGATCCCAGGGCTGGAGCACCTTCCTTACAGAGCCAGGCTGGGAGGAATTGGGGTGCTCACCTGGAAAAGGCTCTGGGGAGACCTTAAAGCCCCTTCCAGTGCCTAAAGGGGCTCCAGGAGAGCTGGAGAGGAGCCTGGGACAAGGGCCTGGAGTGACAGGACAAGGGGGAATGGCCTCAAACTGGAAGAGGACAGGGTTAGATGAGGTATTAAAAAGAAATTCTTTACTGCCATAGCACCATAGGCCCAGAGAAGCTGTGGCAGCCCCATCCTTCCCATACAGCAAGACACAAGCTTTTCAAATGGAAAAAGAACTGCTAATAGTTTTCCATACTTAGGAGATCTAGCCTGAAAATTTTTGTTCAGAATTTTAAATTAAAGAAATCTTTTCAGGAAAAACATTCACCCCGTTCCCCTCACAGCCACAGAGGTTTAGAGAAGGCAGCGTAACAGCCTGACCTGAGGTCTGAAGCTCCAACATGAAACGGCTTCAACAGTTGTGTGAAATTTGGGATAGAAGCACTATTTATTAAAGAAACATTTCACATGTTCAGGAACACGGTCAGAAATAACACAGAGCCTTGCAAATCTGTACAGAGCAAAAGTGGAATAAATACATGGTGACAATAAAACACCATATTAATCTCTTTTTGATTTCAAACTGACCGCCCACTACCACTTCAAGACAAGTCTCAACAAAAAGAGACAATTACCATAGCTGAAAAGGCCATTGTGCTCCCTTAATAGCTGCAATGAAAACCACTTTTAGGAGCCACAGCTTTATCACCTGGATGTTTTCTGGAAGTGTATTTGTCATTTAGGGTGACTACCTGACACATTATATGCACTGCAGTGAAACGCAAAGTAATTTTTATTTTTCTGACACACATCAACTACTGAATGATGTCATAGGAATATAACATAGGAGTATAAACTCATCTTGGTATATAAAAGCAGTTAGCAGAACTGGAAGGTATATTCTTCTAAATGCCCCTGTCTCAGGATTTCTCTCCAGGCACTGTGGTAGCCCCTTGCTCTGTGAGATGCTCAGTCATAAATAAGAAAGAAAATAAAACCAGTAAATGATACTTAAAACAGTATTAGAGATAGAGTGGAATGAAACGCTTGCCAAGTGGGGAAAAAAAAATCAATATTATTTAACACATTTCTAGATTGCCAACCACCACAGCACACAGGAGCTCACAACAATAAAAATACCATTTCAATACAGTACCACCAGTGAGAGGCAACAGAATCGATCAAAAGCTAAGTGAAATGCATGAGGCTTTGGTTCCAGCTGAGAAAGCTCTCCTGCCCTCCATGAGCAGCCTGCAGAAAGGAGAGTGGGCTCTGGCTACAAATCCTCATGGCTACAGCAAAACTAAGGAGAGCCAGGCTAAAGTCAAGGTTTGCAATTGTTAATACAGAGGAGAAAAAACGTTATTAAGTGGAAGAAAAAATAACTGAATGTACAGTATTTCAAAGTGGCTCAAAGATAACAAGGGATGGAAATGCATCCCAGTATTGTTTTTCAGAGGCCTCTCTGAATTCATCACAAGACCCCACACTGAGAGCTAGAAATACATACACAAGTCAAGGACAGTCACAAGAGATTTTCTTCCAGGAAGGCAAACCTAAAGCATTCAATGGAAAAGCCTATTGACATCAAAGATCTCAGTGTACCACTTTACTCTGCCTAAGGACTCACTTACAGCAATGAGCATTTCCTAGATTTACAACTGAATTTTAAGTGAAGAATTACTTTCTTCCAAGTGTTCATTCATTAGTGAATGAGAAATAATAAAAAAAAAGTCATTGAATGCCTTTTCATACTGTGCTTCATCTGACTAGGAAATTGCTTTTGTTTTCAGGGTAAATATAGCATTTTACACAAACACTTAGTATCCTCCCACAAAAAATACATGTCCACACTGCTGTGACTCTTAGTAGCTCTGAGCATGTGAGAAGGGGGAAGCAGCCTTAACCCTCTGATTTAGATAAGGACTGATAAGGTTTCCCCAGCTATCTCTGCTAGGAACTGATGTTCAGACAAATTCTGAGGTATTTTTCCAGATAGCTGAGAGGCAAGTCTGAGCTACTGAGTCAATTTTGGACGTCCAGAAATTCAACTCCCTGTGCACATCAGCTCCACAGGCAGCAATTTCACATAACCCAGCAAAGAACATCCAAAAGTGTGTGCTGATATTGCCATGAGTCCTGAGACCTGTGAGGGAACATGCAAATGCAACATAATGCACAATGAAACTTCTGTCAAAAAAAATCCTGCAGAGGAACATGAAGACATGTGCTGTACATCTGATATGTACATTCCAGCTGTTCCCCATTTCCTGCCACAGGCTCTGCTGCTCTCCTCTCTGGCTCCTGATTTTACCTGGTCATAGCAGTGTTCTAATCAAAGTTAAGCTCCTCAGCTCAATATCTGATTCACAGGATGAAATGTGGTGCTTTCAGCCCTCAAATGAAACAAAAAATGATGAATTTTAGTATTAAGCCTGGCAGTGTGACATCATTCAGGGAAGTGACATCTTCTCCCAACCCAAAACTTGGCTTTGCAATGTGCAGAAGCAGAACATCTCACATTCCTGACCTCCAACTGGCCTCAATGCCTTTTCCTGTTGGGCAGTCTTTATTAATACAAAGAAACATAGGAGCCAAATGTTTGATTGCTTTCCTAATCACCTTTATTGATATTTGCATGGAAGCTGACTGTTCTCTCAGTCCATCTGTTCCTGCTGCTCATTTATAATGTGAACTCTTAATTCTGCCTTGTTAGAACTGGCTCATATGGAGGTAATTATGTCAGCAAAAACAAAAGATCAGGATTTCTAGAGGAGAATGGGAAGCAGAAGCCACCAGGCTTGCTATTAATGTCATTTTTAATAATCCTTAACTAGAACTGCTTGTACATACAGACCTTCTCAGGATGTATCGACTGCATTAAAAAGTCAGATAAATGTTATGTTAAACTGAAAAGCCAATCATTTTTAAAAAGAGTAAAAATATGATCTCTTTTAACCTTTCTTGAATGCAACCAGAGCAATAAGCAGTAAGGTCTAAGGTGTTTAGAAGACACCAAGCTAGCTTCACTACCTACGAAATATTTAATTACACTAGCCAAGAAAGAATAATTTTTTGCAGGATAAATTGCACCTCCTCCATCCCACCATGGGAGCAGCCCGCTAAAACCTTTGTAATGTAGACTATTGATCATGTGCTTCGTTGTGCCACAGTGAACCTGAGATTCAAGCTTGCTTCACACATCCTAATCCATATGCCCAATTTTATTTTTGAAATAAATATATATGAGAAGGACCTGAAAATTCCCTGAGCTCACATCAGGCCTATTCACAAATCTGTTGAATTAATTGTAGTTCATTTTTCACTGGGAAAATAAAATGGTATGTGTAAGACATTCACTACTTCATTAGCAACTTTCACATATTTCTAGTTTGAAACTCATTTCAATTTGCCAAGATAAATGCCTTGGTTTTTCCTCTCTGCTTAGTAACAGCATGCAGGGTAATAGAAGCTGGGAAAGGCAGTATTTTTCTTTGAGCAAATTCTACTCAGCAGGATCTAAAACCTTAACTGGAGAAAATCACCATAATTTGTTGAACATTAAATGCTCAAGAAACAGAGCCTCACCTTTCTGAGAAGTTCTGAAAAAAAAAACCAAAACAAAACAACTTTTTTTTATTAGTGTGTTAACCTGCAGAAGTTAAATTTGATTATGGTAGTCAATAATGCTTGGAAATGGTGATACATAACCCCAAAGAGCTCTTTCCTAGAAAACTGAGGATGTAAAGAATGAACCAGGCACAGCCGCAATGCAGAGCCTCTCCCAACAGCCAGAGCTGAGAACTTCCCTACCAATCCTCTAAACAGCAGCTGTGATTTCTTTTTCTAATTACAGTTCACTCCCATCTCCTCCCCCACCCCAAACTAATTTTAACATAGCTTCTTGTTAATTAACTATGTTAATTGCTAAGGCTTCTTGGCAAATTTAGCAGGTTTCTGCAAGCGCTGGCTCTAATATCTATGTCTAAATGCACAGTCATCCTGATAAAATTCATAAAAATCCCTCCCTCCAGTCTTTACATACTTCTAATTCAAAAATCTATCTTCTTCTCTTTACCTGAAGTCCCAGAAAATTCTGAGAAAATCACTGCTGAATACACTATAAGCTGGAAATTAAATGAGCACACCCCATGCTGCAAACCTCTGTTCCTCGGGATGTTTTCTCCTGACGGTCTCTGGATACGCTGTAGTTACTAATTTCTGAATTTATTAGTGGAAGAAAAATAACATGCAAGTGCAAACTAATTTCATCCAGCCCTGCAAATACATTATTAAGTGCTGAATCTTCTCTGAGATTTGGAATTTAATGAATTAAGGAGTCCAAGTCACCTGTAATGGCATGGAGCTGAATTTAACCTCAACCATTATTGAGTCAATGGAAGCCACTGGGATTTCGCTTCATTGAAAGCTGTTTATTTATTTAGGCTTTCAATTATTTATTTACCCAGGTACCAAGCTAACTATAGATTTCAAAATGCTGGCTTTTATGATTTAAAATTAGTTTTTAAACACTTATCTGTACATCACAGCAATGCACCTGAATGATGTCATTGCAGTGATGTTTTTAGCAGGATTTTAGAGAAGGGAATCTTGAATCATCTCCCCTTTGATCAGCCAGCATCGCCCACCCCAAGAACCCAACAGCTTGCACTGGAGGGGTTCTGTAGGTACCCTTTACAAACAAATGGATATTGAAAACAGTTGCAGAGTGTTACTGCACCACTCAGTATTCAGGTTTTGTGCACTGAAGGGAGGGAAAGAAAATAAAATCAGTAGACAGCAGCATCCCCTCCACTCTTGTCTTGCCCTCCTTCCTCGTTCACTTTTGCAGGACAAAGGGTTTTTAGGAGATCACTTTCTAGAGAAGAACAGGCTCTCCTGCCATGCTGTTCACTGCAGGGATGATCCTGCAGTTCCTAGAAACAAGTGACCTCCCCCAGAAGTGTGGAAACCACTCCAAGCTGTGATTCCAATTTGTGCTAATGGCTCTATCCAGGGGAAGCCATTCCCCCTTGCCTCCTTGCTGCTGTTCTCAGCACAGGACCACTTCCAGTGTGTTCTGCAATGAGGTTTGTTAACTACAGCTCTGCAACAAGACTGGTGAGAGAAGAAAAAAAAAGAAGGACTTAAAAGCATTTGAAAGCAATTTTAGAATGAATTCTGCAGCCACACAATAACTGCACTGGGCCCTGGGAAACAGGAGCTGCCAACTTAACTAAGAGGCCACTGAGTAAACAGGAGAGTGAAACTGCTGAAAAGTAACTGCTAACAGGACTGGGAAGAAAAGTGCCAACCTCATCTGTAGCAGGACTCACATCCACAGCAACACACCTGCCTGGCCTGCAGCAGAGCAAGCAGTTCCCAAGTCTTAGTCCACAGGGTGATGAAAAGCTCTGAAAGCTATAAAATTTTCAATCACTTATTACAAAGTGACAAACATTACCATGTCAGAAAGGTGACATCACCAATTTGTCTCCGCACCTCTTTGATAAGTCATGTTGTGATTTTAATAAATGTCTAAAAAATACACCATGTTTGCCCTCTCTATTTGATCTTTAAAACCAGTTTTCATGATTTTGTGTACTGTTTAAGTTTCTCTTAGTGGAGTTCAGAAATAGTACTGAAACTTTTCCCCCTCAAATCCAGAATGAGCCGTTCTTTCAAAAGCCTTTCAGAGCTGAGAGATCACAACTTCCAGAAGAGAAAGGACTGCACCAGCATTAATACGAGGGAAAGAAGCAATTGGGGAATAAAACTCACCCTAATTCAAAACTATCTTCAGAAAAATCTTCTTCACAACTCATCAGTCCAGAACCCTGCCAAGCTTATTCATTCTCTTAGATCCTCATCTCCAGCACTGGGAAGAGTGGCCAAATACATCAGCAAACCAAAATTAAGTGTGAGTAAAAGTAACAAGTACCCAGAAGCTGCTCACAGAATGCATCCTCGATGCAAACACCAACAGCAGCACTTGGGATTTGCCAGAAGTTTCACAGCCTGTGACTCCTGCCAGATTCCCTGATCAGTTTTAATGCACAGCCATAGAAAATTCCATGCCATTTCACATTATAAGAGAGATCTCAAGCTTTAGGTACAATGTTATATTAACTTCATAAACTTCAATATATGTGTTTCCACAGTGGGGTTTCCTCTGTACCAAAACCCTAATAAATGTACCAGTCTTCAAAACCCAGGTGGATTTTGGTCTAATTACAATTTCTACTGAACATCTTTTTTTTTTTTTGCATAAAATATTTCATACACTTATTTTTGTAAGTTTTCCTTTTGGCTACTTCCAAGAAAAAATAAATTCAACCCCTAACACTAATAAGCAGAATCTCCAAGGGTTCCACTTAGACCTGCACAGAAAGTACCAAATTAAAGAAAGTCAGTGCATCCACCTAAAATTCACATATTGTGTGAGACTCCCGGAATTTAACTACACAGGCTTATGTTTCTGCCATATAATAAATGATTTTTAATAAAAAATGTGCTGATTTACTGCTACCCTGCCCCTCATTCAGTTGCAGGAATACCTTAATTTCTTACAGAATCACAGAATGGTTTGGGTTGGAAGGGACCTTCAAGATCATCTCATTCCAACCCCCTGGCATCATTTCTCTAGCAACTTTCCTCAGATTGACAGAATTTGGCTTTCTCTTAAAAAAAAAAAACAAACAAAAAACAACCAACAAAAACAACAAAAACCTGCTGTCTAAATATGTTAATGCATCTGGTAAACAGCTCCCATGCTGGCCATTAAAATCTATCACTGGCATACTACTGAAAATTATTTCAATACAAAATTTTGATACATTATGCTGTCTAGAGTTTTATTCCACCACTCTCATACAATTTAAGAAAACACAGCAAAGAATATTAAATATAACAGCATTGATCAGACAGTTCTGGCTTTGAAAAAAAAGACCATAAAACTGAAATATGTAAACATTACTTCATTCTGATGGCCAGGCTAGGGCCATAGAGCAAACCAACAAAGGGAAATTGTACTTATGTGCATCTAACTATGGGAACTATGAGATGATCAATAGTTATTTGCTTGCTATTTTTCTGTCTAAAGAATCATAACACAGTAATGGCTGCAGCAAAAGATCATTGCACAGCTTCATAAATTTTCCTAAAAAGAAAAATAAAAAAAAAATAAGGCATTTTTCATTTATGAGCACTGCCTCGAGGCTGATGGTGATTCATCCCTAAATGTCCATCTAATCCCAAAAGAGGGGCTGAATCTGTCATGAGCCTCCCTCCCAACCAAACAAGGCACAGAGCACTGAAGGGAGGTCCCTTCAATACCTACTCAAGCTCCTGCTCAGCTGAAACATTGGGGCTGAGAGCCTTGTGCAGAAGACCAAAGACCACCAAATTCTTTACATGCAGTTCCCTGGAAAGCTTCAAAAAGAGACATGTTTGGATATTGCAGGGAAAAAAAATCTATAGTTTTCTGAAATTATAGCTTGCTTATCAGTTCTCCACAGCAGGGAAACACACAGGGGACCTGTGGATTTGGAAAGATTAACACATGATCTGGAAAATGATTGACTAGCACAGGCATGAAGTTTGCTGACAACAGAAAATCATTCTGAATAACCAAAATAAAAAGTTTACTGCAAAAAACTGTGGCCTTGCACAAGGCACCCAAGTGATGGGGAGATAAAATGGGAACCCCACTGCACTTCTGGGAGTATGAGGAAAAGGATTTGGGAGTGAAAGTAAGCCCAAGGTGAAGGGAGGGGTGGGGGAAGGGGTTTTAAGATTTAGTTTTTATTTCTCATTATCCTACTCTGATTTGATTGGTAATAAATTACATTTTCCCCCCAGCTGATCCTGTTTTGCCCATGACAGTAACTGGTGAGTGATCACTCCCTGCCCTTTTCTCACCCCATGAGCCTTTTATTATATTTTCTCTCCCTATCCAGCTCAAGAGGGCAGTGACAAAGTGGCTTTGTGGGCACCTGGTGTCCAGCCAAGGTCAACCCACCTGGATAAACCACCTGAGGGTGGGGTGGTGAAAGAGCAGCTGGAATGCAAAGGGAAGCAGACAGGTCTGAAGCACAAGGCAAACACTGACAGCCTCTTACTCATCACCTCTCTGTAAAGCAATCTCAGCTCCGTGGCCAAAGGCTCTGTGAGAGCCACAGCAAATGGAACTGCTCAGGAGACAACACAGAAGAATTATCATTGTGAGACAACAATAAAGAGAGTGGGGAAAAAAATCAACAACAAAAAAACCCCAAAAGGTATGACCAAAAAACAAATAAAAACCCCAACCAAAAAAACAGCCCCCAGAAACCGACAACACCTGGAACATGAGATAAAAAACAATCAAAACAAATTTTGATTCTAAAGCAGGATCTGATACAGATGTATAAAATCACAAATTATAAAAAAAAGATGACAAGGGACTAATGCTTCCACAGTTCCACATGACACAACTGGGACACGAATAAAGTTATCAAGTGACAAATGTAAAGCAAACCCTCGAAAATACATTTCAGACAGCACAGATGAGCTGTGGGACTTCACCACCACCAAATGCTACAGGGGCCATGAGTCCAGGAGCCCACAAAGACATCAATCCCACTTCTGCAGCATCACACCATTAGCAGCTATTAATTCACTGTAGCTGCAGATGAGAAAGTCCTGAACGTGCTTGTTCCCAGAAGCTGGGGATGTAAATCCTGGCCATGTATTTAGGGGAAGGATCATGTGGCACTGTCCCTGCTCCTTACACTCCCAGCACCAGCACCAGCTGGGATTAGAAGACAACTTGTGCCATCAGAAGACATAAATCTGTGTCCTCCTCCTGCAGGGCTGCTCCTGTGGGCAGGTGAACAAACACCCCCTGAAAGGCTCAGCCTCCCAGAAGAGGAACTGGAGTTTCCCAAGGGGAACACAATTTACCTGGGAAGGTGAAAGGACACATTACACAACCCCAGCCTCCTCCTCCCTTCTTCTGCCTTCAAAGGAGAGTCTGATTTTGATGTACTTTTGATGTACCTCACAGTTCCTCCCACTTTAAGTACTCCAGTGCTGTGTGATCCTTTCACTTTCCTATTCAATTTACTGAGCCTCTGATATCACAGATAGATCTTCCAGCTCCTGGGGAACTTCAGGCAGGCACTTCTTTCCCAAGAGAATATTTAAGGGCAGAATTGTGGTTTATGGTATCAAATTGTCTAATGTTTACAATCTGTTTCCATGTAAAGGTGATCATTTTTCCAAGTAATATTAAAGGAGAAATACAACAGATAGCAAGGGCTGGATGAATAGTCTCCTCTCCCAATTGAAAATCTACAGTATTTTACACAAAAGTAATTTTAACTGAAAGGAAAATCTAAGTGGTCATTCATCACTGGGAAGAAATGCTGTTATGAGTCTCCAAGTCTAAGAGCTGAAGCTGTGAGAGGCTGAGATCACTGTTCCCAACAAGTAAAAAATACTTTTTTAAGTACTGATAGAAAATTCTGCTGCTTGGTACTTCCATTATGACAACTTCCAAGAAAATTTTAAACATGTGATACATATTTAATAACATGAATACCTTACACATCATTAACTTCTGCTGACACTTTATCTTCTCCCCTCTTTTCCTTTAATAATATTTAAATTACAGAGGATAATTTTAAAGTATTATTTCCCAGATCTTAGAGTACTACTGCTAATGCCTAATAGGTCTGCCAGCACTATTCTGAGGAGATTTTGGGGATGATTCCTACTGTTGCAGTTGAGTTTAGACATTTGAACAATTATTAGGTAATTTGTAGACAACTATTTCAGAAAGATGACAAATAAAAAACAGTTACTTGGAGAATGCTCAATTTCCTATTCTTTTCTTTTTTTTCCCCCCTTTGTAATCAATATGCAAATTTAGGCATTTAAAACCAGATGAGAATTAGAGAAAAATGGCACATGTATAAATAAAACAGGCACTGTGATTACACTTCCCTTTTTAGCAAATGCCTTTAAAATAAATAAATGTCTATAAAATGCACTGTTATAATTTGTCTACAGTTTTGTCAGCATCATAATGGAAATAAATCCTCTGAGGGGATCTGAATTTTACAAGAGAGTAGGCATTGGCCTGGTTAGAGATGAAATAAAGACAAGGGCAGATGGTTAGGCAGGGAAAAAAGGCAAGAATCTTGATGTACCAAAGGTAATGGACATTGCCTAAAAATCTAGAAACAAAGGGACTATGAAAAAATCAAAGTATAAGTAGAATAGTCTGTTCCAAACTCCAAGATGAGAAAAAAACTTGAAAGCCAAGATAATATAATTTATATGGCAGTAAATTGAAAATGAGGAACATCAGAGGCAGACCCAAAGCCTCCATCTGATGATTCAAGCTGACATCGTGTTTGTGAGTCCAAGACCACAATAAAAGAATTCCAATAAGTGTTTAAGAGATGAATTAGAAACATCTCCATCTAGCAACACAGAAAAGTTATTTATAATCACATAAATCACTCTACTGTTCAACACATCCTGTACTAGTTTATTTCTATAATAAGGTTCACTACCTTATAACATGGATAAGAAAAAGATATTTTTGAAATATATATTATCCATTACTCCAACAATTGTGAGTATAGCTTCCAACCTGAACAGTTACTTATTTCAACACTCTTTATCATACAATTTCAGAATTCATTTTATCAGCAGTCTTCAATATGAGGCCATCAATCAAGATGCAATTTTCATTGGAACCACTAAGAATTATAGACTTAAGGACTTGAGGAAGAGGCACTCCAGTGCACCAGACGAGGAAAAGGTAATGTCTCTCATAAGACTTTAAAAGCACCTAAAGGTCTATAATAAAATTGATGACTTCAGGAGTTTTTATACTGCTAAAAGATTTTAAACCACAAGTCTTAAAGTTTTATGCAATTGGGTGGCAGGAGGTTCAGTGCCTTTGCCAACTCTCACGGGTTTATGGTCTCACAAATGCAAAACAACCAGCTATGAAGAGACTGCTTGGAAGGATTGATACCAAACATCTGCATCCTAATAAAAAGGGGAAGGTCTCTTATATTTGGTTATCAAAAGTAATGAGCTAAAACAAAAATAATAAAAAAAAAAGACTGTCAAATCACCTCCAAGTGCAGTTTTCTCTAACTGCAAATTCTGATCATAAGGACCTAGCCAGTTCTCAGTTACAAGGGTGAAGAACAGCCCTGATGTAGAAGAAAAATTGATTAATTGAGTGATTGATTTATTGATTGATTGATTGGAGTTTATGCTATTCAAAAAGGGACATTTGTAAGTAAAGACCCTGCTGCTTGGAAAATGTCGGAAAGTGCAAATTCTCCATTTCCAAACAGCTATAAAGAGGAACATTCAAAAAGTCAAATCTTCTCTCAAGAGACACAGTGCACAGAGACATTTTAAACATTTACAGAGAGAGCAGAGCTTTCCACAGCAACCAAATTGTGCCTGTTAATGAAGAAATCCTCAAAATCCCAAACATTATTTGGTAAGGAGTGTAGTTTCCAGAATAATCAAGTCATAGCTTGCAGTTGTTTTGGCG
Source organism: Drymodes brunneopygia (assembly GCA_013400955.1). Taxonomy (NCBI): domain Eukaryota; kingdom Metazoa; phylum Chordata; class Aves; order Passeriformes; family Petroicidae; genus Drymodes; species Drymodes brunneopygia. The sequence goes on along the minus strand of VZTZ01021404.1, from coordinate 38,533 downwards.
TCAATGTTTATGTCATTCTGGAACTTCATAAACCATAATTTCAGAGAAAACAGTGTAAGACTGTAATAATTTTTAATTTTAATTAAGAAAAAATACTAAAGATACCTTTTTCTCTAAATCCAGGAAATTTTCATTACATGACCTGATGGCCAGGCCATCTTAATGTATGACATTAAAGGTAAAATCCTTGTCATCACTCACACAAAAATCAAATTCTTAACAACTAAAATAAAACCAGGACTTTATCACTGAGAACTTAAAACTACACCATGGGATGGATGACATGTTCCAGTACAGGGAAACATTCAGCACCTGAGGAAACACCTAGAAATACACTGTCCAACATTCAATTGGAAAATAAAATTGCTTCAGAAAAATAATTCTTGGCTTTTATTCACATGGAGGAGGGAGGACTGAGAGCTCAGCAGCATCAGTCGCTGCATTTTGCAAAGATAAAAAGGAGCAGCAGAGTAAAGTTCCCCTTCACCACAGCTACAGTTGAGTGTCTCCCAGGAGTACAAATATTCAGTAATTAAGAGGGTCTAATCAGCTCCCAGGACCCACCTCACCATTTCATTTTCTTCAGACTGCCAATAAAGATGCCAATTACAGCTAAATATAAGAGAACAAGATATGCTCTTGTGAAGTACAAAGAAAGATCACATCTCATTTCAAATTGGTCATCAAATAGCTAATAAATTGTAATGGGCTTTCCTTGCTTTGATTTTGAATACAAGGGAGTAAACTGTAGAAAAAAGCTTTCGGAGCAGCTGTACCACAACTCAGCCAACTCTGCCAGGTTTGGGAATGTGATAAATACATTACTTTTTCATAAATTCAGAGAATCATGAAGGTTGGAAAAGACCCCTAAGATCAACTATTAACATAACATTGCCACTAAATCATGTCCTAAACACCATAATGTCATTTGTATTTTAAAAGATATGCATGCTGAATTTCCTAACTCTCCTCAAAATAACAGAAAACCCACACCATCCTAAATGAAACTGTGAAAACTGAACTAAAATCATAATCACAGCATTTCCTTTTTTCTCCTTCAATCATCCTGGTCTGTTCTGAAAAAAAAATTAAAAAAAAATAAATAACCAATAACCCCCCCACACACACATTTTACCTGCTGTACTTATTGCCAAAAGTAATCCATCTTTACACACTGGGCAATTAATATTGAATATAAAAGGTACTGACACTATTAGAGCTTCCTCCCCCCCAGCTGAGGAGTAATGTGCAGAGCCTGCAATTTTATTTTTACAGAAGGAAGTCATATACCCCTTAAGGCTGCCACAGCACAGCTGCTAATTCTGAATACCTCTCTTACATCTGGATCTGCAAACTCCAAATGGGAATGAATAAACAAGGTAGGTGGTGGATTTTTAAAAGGCAAGTGAAACAAAAATAGAAGGTTCTTTTTATAGTAAGAAAAGCCTGGGGGAGATCTCACCACCTCTTCTCTCTGCTGAAAAATGCTATTTGCTTTTTAATTAAAGCTTTTTCAGTCTCTTTTTGCGGCCCAATTTTCTGTGAGCACCAGCACGTCTGAGGAGATGAAAAATGCACTGAGTAATGAATTTTAGATTTGGAAGAAGTCAGCTCTAGAAATAAAAAAAGGCCTCCACACATAGCCAAGATTTGAAGGTGAAGTGATTTAATGGCTGACTCGACTCATTATAATTATCATTATTCATGTTGTGGTGCCACCCAGAGGCTTTGTGTTAGGTACCGTACCAATAACACAATTTCAACAATAAATCCCTTTGCAAAACTGGGCAGGGGCTTAAGAGACCAGGCAGACTTCAAGCAAGAGGAAGAGCAGAGGCATGGCAAGAGGTGGGAAATGAAGCTCCAGCAGACAGCTACCAACACTTTATCCAGTATGGGTTTGCTCATTGACAGGAAAGTAAACACTTATAGGGAAAATAACTTGGCACTGTCCCTGGGAGCAAGGCAGAGAGGACACCAAGAGTGACAAATATTGCAGCAAGACACCCATGAATGGAATTTACCCAGCTCCTTCTCCTCTGTGATTCTTGACTTTTAAATAGGAATGGCAAGAACAGCCAGGCAGGAGGAAATACAGTGTACACTGGCAAGCTGAGGGGAGGTGGAAGGCCAAGGATGAGTAGTCAGGGCCAAGAGGGAATAAAAACAGAGATGTCACCATGAAAGGCACTGGGAGCAAGGGAGGTTGCTGTGGAGCAAAAGTGAAAGTTGGTATTATGTGGATAATTTATAACAAGTCAAAACAAAGATGCATGATAATGTTGGTGTAATGGAATGGCAAAAGGCAATTTGATGCTTCAAGTGATTATCTTTAGGCTTTTAATTTTAGATTATTCCTTGCAAATTACTATGTTAGGCTTTCTTCACAGTGAATTTAGCACAACTCTTTGTGGACAGCTGCCCACCACCTTTCTTACACCAGAAAATCCACTCTTTACATGAGTCTCTATTAGTAATCAAAAATAATGATTCAGAAATTCTGACTAGACATACCCAAAAAAGATCAGAGTTGTAAGATGGGGAACAGCTTGAAAGTGTGTGTATAGAGGAGGGGGAGGAGTCATTGTCAGCAAGAAGTGCTTTTTTTGATGTCTCAAATTCTCCAAAATCCTTCACTCTGCCAATCACAGAGCTCATGTAAACTTCTCACCAAAATTTAAATGCAATACCACTGACATGCAACTCAATTTTGCTGAATTGATAGAAATCTGATCCTAATTACATCAACAGCAAAAAATAAGCCAGTAACTTTCTATCATGATGTGACTGTGCCCTGGGAACTCTGCAAAGTTGATTTATGTTTAGTGTAGTCATCCTCAAACTCTCTTCAAAGGATATTCACATCTGTGATGATAACAACTATTAAGTTGTTTTGACCTGTGTGTTCATCAGATCCAACCAAAGGAAATAATAATATCACTAAAATAATTCCAATTATTACACCCAAAATCATGCTGTTTCACAAGTACCTTGGGGCTCGGCTGTGGGACTGTAAAGCAAAATATTCTGTATTTGCCATGAGAAGCTAAACTCAGCAGCAGTTATATTAATGTGAAGGTTCCACTTCACTTCCTTTGACTTTATCACAGCTCATCATTCACAAGGTTTATTCAGCCCATACTCGTGCAATCAGAAGGTTATCAAGCACCAAAAATCTTTAACGATTTAACCAGCCCATCTTCTGTGTTAATTAAAGACAGGTGTCCATTTATTCTCACAGGCACAGCACAACTGGTTAAATAAAACATAACTGCAGCCACTTATTCCCAGTCAGCCCTGTAAGAACACTGGGTCAATTATTTCATCCTTGTAAAGAAAAGGTTGGAAACAGCCCACCAAATAACTAAAAGCCTAACAACAGGCTGCTTTCATTACACTTCGTATCAATAACAGTTGTCAAAATGAAAAGAACCAAATTCAAGCTTCATTTGCTTCCCACAAGCCATTAGGAAATGTGTAAGTTTTTGTTTTGATATGTGAACGAAGCCTTTACGGTCTCATAAATGTAAAAATAAAAGAGCTAATTTATGCACTCATCAACAACGGAGGATATAGCTTGACAAGTTTATATGCCTGAACACACACCCACCAATTAAAATGGTGAGGATGGGTGAACACACAGATTCCTGTTGTACCACACAGGGCAACCTCATGAGGCTGTCATGAACATCAGATGATCGTGATCCTGGAGAAGACATCTGCTCCATCTCCTTTTCCCACATGAGTGTCTTGCTACACCTCATAATTTCTGAGACATTTCTGCCTTGTTGGATCTCAGAGGCTTCCACGGTGAAGCCACCACAGCCTCCCAAGACAATCTCTTCTCATAAGTTTGTGATTTTTTTTTTTTCAAATACACTGTATAAAAAAACCACTTTTCATAGAACTTTATTTCAACTTCTTTTTTTTTTTTTTTTTTTTTTTT